>JACJUM010003129.1:5829136-6115621 GCA_020976665.1 Heortia vitessoides
TAATATTTTTGTTAACTAGATTAGTTAGGTTAGTTTGTGTTTTAACTGAAAGGTAAAAAAAACATCGCTAAAAAATTGTACTGTAGCGATTGTTTGAATCTATGAAGATTTGTATTAAGGTAATTTTTACTTGGGGTCTGCTCTATAACAGGCTTTCCTATGTGAAGTAAAAAAATTCTATCAGTGCCTGAAACACATACAGCTGATCATAAATTTCCCAATTAATTTATTTTTCAAACCTTATACTACCAAGTATTCCGTTTAGTAACTTAATAAATAATAAACATTTTATACTTATCAAATAAACACTAGATGTAAACCTTTATTTGTATACCCTGAAAATATGTCTACGGTGAGTGATACAATTTGAAGCTTGGAATCTAGACGTCAAAGCCAGTATTAGAACCCGCAAAGCTTTCGGGTAATAACAGTTGTACTCAAGGTCAAATGAAACGCCGATATAAACAGCTCTTACCACATTTTAGGTACTCTGTTAGCAAATGAGAATTAACTTGCCAATATTTCGTTTAGTTCTAACTCGCGTTGTACAATAAAACAGTTCGACTTTATTCTCTTTGTCCTGGTCATTGTTAAAACAAAAGGATCCCTTATATGGAGACACATACATGTGATCTTTGAAAAAGTTGTACTATTATTCTGCGGCTCTTCTAACTTGTGTTTATGTAGTTTTATTGCTTTAATTTAATAATTCCCAGAACATCTTATACATTGAACTGACTTCGGGGTACGTCGCTTTAAGCGCTTGTGTTACAGATGCCAGCCATCAGAGGAATTAGAAATATACTACTTAAATACATATATTTAACATTCAGACACAAAAAAATACAAATATCATCATATAAATATTTGTTCTTGGTGGGAATCGAACCCACGACCTTTGGCGCACAAGATAGGATCACTACTATCTGTGGCGAATGTTCTCTACGTTTTGGACTCAATGTATTGTTTTATGGACCACATAACACCTGGGCACTGACGTATTATTAACTCCTAACGGAAGGTAGGACCCAAACTCTAAGTAACCTCTCAATAAATTTTCAGCTTACATTTGCCATTTGACAATTACAGTGAACCAGGTATTTCGAACGTAGTTCCCGCATTAAACGCGTCTGAGGTAACAAGTATGTAAACAGGAAAGTAAACGCATTGGTTCCGAGGGCACATTAGGGTAATGCAATTCGACCCATCCATTATACTTAACGAGTCAACAGATAACAAGATTGTTGGACAAACTGGGAAGTAGTGTAAATTAAAATATGCTCGCAATTGTATGCAAATTATATTAAGAACCTTGGAGCGTATTAAAACCATACCGCTGGTCGACAACAATATTCGTGCATGTAACATTAGAACATTTTTGAAATATCATCTTGTTATAATAAAATAACTAGTACAAATTACGTATTATATCTTTTTTTTAAGTAATAAATCACAAAGTAGTCAGTAAGTCTTAAATAGATAATTTTCAAAAACTGTCAATAAATTAATTCATATTTCATATTAAATTTTGTCATTAAATCAAGTCAAAACCTATTTTATGAGAATATATATACTAGCAGGAATGATTTTCGAAAATTACTTTTATTCCTTTTTCTTTTTAGTTATACAGATCTACAGTGCTATTTACAAGTGCTATTTAAAACATTAAGTCTTTGCTGTGAAAAATAAACCTAGCCTTGAATGAACAATTTTCGGTCCATTAAATGACTTTTTCAATATCAATTCAGAACCGTTAATCGCTCATTTGGTGTGATTAAGTGGCATTTTTTTTAATTTATTAAAGATTCATTAATAAGATTCACAAAAGTATTCATCCATCAATTTACATATTTTGAAAATGTTTTTCAAAATATTGTCAATTTACATATTATTATTTATTGAAAGAAATAACTGTTCTCAGGCTTAAGGTGGGACCTGCATTATTCACTTGCCGGAGGACTGCATTATCGTTGTGCTACCGAGACTTCGGATGACTCTGATGTTCTTTTTTGTTAAGAAATTAGCGCTATTTCTTCAATGTTGTAATTACTTACAAATACTGGTGCCAATATAATTTAAAGGTAAATTTATTAGAAAAAAAACAACTCACATAAGATAGATTTTTTCTATGTATAAAACCTTCGACGTAATTATGTAAATAGACATTGAATAAGTAAATACTCATTACTATCATAGAATAAGCTGTATAGAAAATTGTACTCAAAATACAGTTATCTAATAGTAGTTAAAATATATTTAGCGTTAAAACCAATAAAATGTAAATCATCAAACTTTTATATAGTATATCAATACGTATAAAATACAAGTAAGAAAGATAACAATATGCCAACGAAGAGATGATTCGATCTATAAAAGTGTTCAAAACGAGCCTATGCGGATTATTCAAATATATTCATATGTTGGAAGGCCACTAACGTGTGTGAAGGCATGCATACATTTGGGGCTAACTAACGTGCGGTTTAACGCCAACTGGAAAGTGGCTGTGAATAAGAATATTCTCATTAAGGAAACCTAATTTGGATCCCTGAATATGTGATTATGGCTCTAACATATGTAAAAATGTATAGAAAAGGCTTTTTTAAGCATGGAGAAATGCATAGAGATTGCAGTAGAGATGCTATTAGTACTCGAGTAATATAGAAACTTGATATTTTACTAAACGCAGTCATCGTCATCATATCAGCCGTAGAACGTCCACTGATGTAGATAGATACCCCCGAAGGGTGAATTTTGGCAATAATTGCCGCGCACTCTCAGGTTGTAGCTTCGCATTCGGAATGCTGCTGCCCATCCCCACCCTGTTAATTTGAGCCACGTTCGGGTGGTCGGTATACTGCTATCTGTCGGTTCCAGTGCCTTAGTCGCCTCTTACGATACCTGGTATATAGGAGGTACTATTCTACTCTGACGGGTACCCCAAGGCCATTACTAAACGTATTCCTTACATTTTAGCACAAGATGTTAAAGTATTTACAAACTTTAGGTGATCAATTATAACTGCTACTAATGTATAGAAGAAAAAGACGAGAATGACCTCGAACAACTTTGAAGGTCACGAAATTTGTTAGTTCCCCAAGGATGTGAGACTTTTCGTACTTATTCATATATTATTGTTTCTGAATAAAGTGTATTAATAGAAATCAAGTACCATTTCTGAGGCTGCTCGTAAATCTTTTACCTTAAGTCCTTTTCCTAGTTAATTCGATTTAAATTCTGCCCCCTAAATTGATATATGCTTGTGTCATTTCTTTACCGAAACAAATAGATAGTTAATATGACAATATTGTATGTACTGGTTCAAACTTTAAGTCTACAACGCATTATTAGGTTTATCCGTAAGTAAATCCTGAGTATAGATGAAATTAGAAAGAATACCGAGACTAAACTGGTTAAATTGATGTATATCTGCATGAATATTTGTATGTAGGAGTATATCCAGGCAGGTATTCGACTTTATTCGAGGTCGCACATTCGCATTCTTATACTAAATATTGCAATAGAATTAAATAAATTGGAAAATACCGTCAAGGTCAGAATCGAAATTCTATAGAAAAGTGGATTCGATCTCCACCCAGGACAAACGTATTCGGGGGATAAACATTTGTGTTTACATATAAACATATTTGTGTATTATATTTGTAAGTCTTCTGTTGTCTTTATCGGTAATCAATGCAATTTATCTTGGATTCAAGTCATTGTATAAGATGTTATGTAAATTATACACCTGAAATATTTAGGGAATCTTATCGGACAAGATCAAAAACGTGGTGGACGTGGCAGTAACAACCAAGCAATATAGCATTGCGATTTTTTGATGCTTTAGCCCATCTTCGCTCAGGTATATTAAAACTTCACTGTGGAATATGAAAACACCGCCATCGGTGTCAGTATATGCGTTTTTTATTTTTTTGGGAAAACCTATTGATGAACTGCTCAGACGTCAATTCCAGCGCCACTTGAGATGCGGTATATCCAATCCAACCAGCGTTACATTGTAGTGCACTGTTCTACTCTACCAAGTATCCCACGTCTTTATATTGTTTAGCAGGTTAAAATTAATCCCGATCGTCTTAAATGAAGTCATTAGTGATTCAGGTAAGTCACCGGTATTTGAAAGCCTGTTGTTAATTATACTTGCTCAGTTGAAGAGGTTAGGGATCACTGCATCATCAATCAATCTGCTCATTTAATTAACAAGAAATATTTGAGGGAAAACTTAGCATTCGCTTCTTAGCGTGCCAGATTGGGTTGATATAAAGTTACCATTAAGATCGCTTAATTAACTCGAGTACACTGGGTTTAGCATGGAACAATTTGAAATTATTTTCACATTGTCTGTGAGGCTAATTATTTAATTAACTTCCGAAGCAAAATACGGTTAAATATATTTTTTAGATTAACTGTTTGTTCGTGTAACTACGAGTCGGTTTGAATCGGTTTATAGTTAATAAACCGGTTTTGGTGCGTTTTTTTATGTTGGAAATCGGCCCTAGTAGACTCTTAAACAAAAATTTTATACCGTCTCTATAGATCATCAGCTTGTTTCGTTGTTGTTTTTTTATTGGGGCTTTTTATTTGTTAGTTTCCATCTAAAGCTGCATAGCTCAGATGTAACAGGGCAGCAGCCATAAATCGAAAAATATTTTTCACGTGCTACATGACATTCAATGAATGCAAAAGGAAAAACCTTTATACTTTAAAATAGCAAAGGTTCATATTAACTTTGTATCCCTGAATTACCCCTTTAAGTAGTGAATTTTAAAAAATCCTCTACGTTATAAAATAAACCTCTGCGTAAAATTAAAGTTTCTGACCCTTATAGTTAAATACTGACATTTACAACGCAATAGTTAATATTAAACTATTGAGTTTTATTAGGTTCTTAATGAAATTTAGAGTCCAGATATTTTATTAATTTCAAATGAAGATATAAAATGAAAAACCAGAAAACAACCATCTTTTTATTTTTATTAGACGATCTCTCATTTTTTGTCAAATAACATGCTACCTCTCTCCCGATTCAATTAAGTTTTCTTTTTGTATGTCACCTCTTACATTCACCTTGAATGTAAGAGGTGACATACAAAAAGAATTGTCATTGCAAATCTCAAGCGTTCGTTATGATTTCGCACAAAAGAAAGCTATCATGAAGTAAATGACGTCGTGGAAAATAATCCGACGTTTTTTCAGTCTTATCCCATTGTGTAGGCACATCGGTCAAAGACTTTCCGACCTTTACAGACTTTTCTTCAATATCCGATACGATGTCAATAGTGTTCAATGAATTACTTGACGTCACAGATTGTATTTAGTTCAGTAGATTTATCATAGTTAAATAAGTTTTTCAAGGTCATGGGTTTAATCCTTACCCAGGACAAATATGAATGAAGAATATTTTTGTTAGTTCTATTGGGTGTTAAACAGTTTTTTAGTATTATATTTTTGAGTAATAAGAATTATATTTAAGACTAGTCTATTGTATGATGTCCGTCATATAAGTGATTTATGCGACTTTACTTAGAGTCAGATATGAGAAATTGTGTGAATTTAATTAATTAGTGTAATAATTACGGACATATATGTTTGATTTTTCAATAGGTACATATATATTTGGCCGACTTATTAAAACTAGTTTAGAAGAATATTGTTTGCCTCGTTCTATTTTAGTATCTTAAATACAGACATTAACAATCAATACCACGTAAATACATACAACGCACAAGTACATTTTTAGTGAAATGAGTGTTAATCCTGTGAGCGCCAATCAGACAAGCATACAGTCCGTCCGTTAAAGTAAGAGTCACCTCAGCCTACAGACGCTCGTAATATCACAAGGTTGTCACTAGCGCGATATCAACCTAGTAGCTTGAAGATATTATGTCACATTACCCAGTAATTTCAGAGCAATGTGAACATTGCTATTTGGCGGTAGAAATAGGTGAGAGTGAGGTACCAACACAGACGGCCTTTTGTAAAAGGTCTGCTTCTAGTAGAACAAGTCTACGATGTCCTATTTTTGTATCTGCTTAGTTTAGATTTGAATAAGGTATCCTAGATCAGATTATAGTATTTGAAGTTATATTTTTATTCAACTTACTGATAATTTAGCCACTGATAATTTAGAAAAAGAAAAATATCGTGTCGGACGATTTGGAACAGGCGAATAAAAACATATCCTGCCCATGAAACTAAAACAGCCAGTAAGTCCGTAACAGCTTCATAAATTTTGTCCCTTTTGTTTTCAAGACGTGACGTTGACGGAATCCTGTTTTTTGCATCGTTGTTACGCTTTCTTTTAGTTACTATTCCGACTTTAAAAGATTGTTTACTCTGATTACACCTTCACTTAATCATAATTTTGAATAAAGGCAGCCATTAAAAAGGAATGAAATAATTCCATAGCATGATGAATAGGATTATTATTCGACATGCCCATGTTAAAATAAAACAATACCTCAAGAGTCTTTTGTTAATTGATTGACGAGATACCTAAAAAAGTTACCAACCTAGTTTAAAGCATAAATAATCTGTTAAAAAATACTCTAATGAAATAGAAAAACAAATCTATCAGACTAACTATTATGTATACACATATTTTAAGTATCGAATATGACAGGCCCGTATATGGTAGCGATTTTATCTTACGTGCCAAGGGTTGTGGGCTTAATCCTTACACAGGACAAACATTTATGTGATGAAATTTGTTTATTCTGTGTCTGAAGATATATATATATATATTATAATATATGTGTATTTAGGTATTATATTAGTGATTCCTCTGTTTTTAATGTCCGTAATTTAAAACGACTTATCTTGCTTATGTACATCGACGTTAGTTCAATGTATGAGATGTGGTGTATTATTTTTCGTAAATATTATTATTATTATGTTAAAATACATATACAGGCTTATATATGACAGAATTGTCATGATGATACACGTTATTTACGTGGTTTTTGAACCTTTGTATCTTTGGTTCAGGAAAAACAAGAGCTTGGAACCGACAGATGTATCCATGCGAACGGAGTGACATAACTCGAATGCAGTAACGCGAAAACAGACAGTGATCGCGGAATTACGCTTTATGATTGCCACCACGCATTTCCAGTGTGATGATTACGAGAAAACAATGAACTAGAAAGATGAAGGTCCAACAGTGAATGTCCTACGACTTATATATTTATTGCAATTAATATATTTAAATTTTTTTTGAGTCATATTATATTCTATATTGTCCAACCTTACAATGGCATAGACAAATTCATATCAACTAATATAGAGAAGGAAGTATTGAATAGTAATAACAATTAAATAAAATGTATTTTAAGAATTCTCATGACTTGTTGATGTGTTTGCACGAAAGGGGAATAATTCAAATCTTGTATTTTGAACACAGAGTCACTCCAATGGTTGACTTGTCAAAGTACTTCGGTTTTCTCGAGATCTCAACCTGAACTTTTCAATTCCGTATTGATCATGGAAACTTTTAACGAATAAAAAAAGCTGCCATAAGTTTTCTTTAGACAAAGAATCCGTCACAATGGACACATTTCTTGTAAAATCGTTATATATCTTTCATAAAATAAATATATACTAGGATTCAGTAAGCGGGTTATGGAGGCCAAAACTTAAGTCATTATATTTAGTTGTACTAGTCTTGATGAAAGGATATATAATTAAAATAGTTATTATGCGCTGCCACAGTATTTTCACTTCGCTTGTGCAGCTTGGCTTTGTTTCTCAAACCTTATTTTAACCTTTAACCTATGTTATGATTTTTATCACGCCAATAATTTAATATTAATAGTTTGTTGTATATTTTTAAGGAAGAAATAACCTATGACTTATATAAAGAAATACATCTTGAGAAATCAACATTTATTGATATTTAAGAAAATCACATCTTTTTGTACACACCGCAACAGATCGAACTACCCAAATCTGTCAAAATTACGTAATCAATATTAATCTATATAAGCGAGCCACGTAGGTTGATCTGTTGCTTATCGTATGGGTAAATTTAGTAATATTATACTCGAGACCAAAAATACTTATCTTTTTCTTGCGATGTTGTTTATTACAATCTGTCACGTTTTGACGTTGTTTCACGCAATATTTTTATTATTTAGTAATAGCAGTTTGTTAGTCAAATCCAGTAACCTAGCTACTCAATGGGTAGGTCAGAAACAATATTGTGGTGTCACTTGTCAATGCCGTTTTGAGCCACGGGCGTAAGCCCAGGGGCGTTTTATTTTTAAACTTGAGAATATAGTTTACGGTTTCTTTAGGTCTAGAGCAAGTTTATTGACGTTTATTGACTCGGATTTAGTCAATCTATCTAAAGGAACAGATAAGTTGCAGCCAAGGATTTAATAATTCTGTCGGTTGTGTCTATTGGTCCGCCATTGTCATTTGGCTTAAACACGTCTTTAAGGTGTTAAGCAAATGTTTTAGCTCTTTTTATGTCACTGAGCTGCGGGAAAAGAGTCAGTTCGTTGTGTAGCTATGAAGTTCACATTGTTCCTCTGTCATTTTGGCATCTTTTTTTAAATAATGTCAAGTCATGATGCTAGGTGTATGGTCTGATGATAGTTCCAAACACGACTTAGCTGTTATTTTCTTATCGGCAATTTCTTTTTCACGCAAAAATCCATAAGCTCCGGGGTTCTCTTTCTATCTGTTGCCCAGTATGTTGGCTTGCTGACTTGCTAAGAGTAGTTGACGACCTGTTTGCGTCATAACACGCAATCCCCAATCCGTTTGCTATGCTATTCTAATCTCCACTTGCTATGAATCCGTAACCAAGCGTCACGAAGAAATTAGCAGTCTTTCTCTTTAAAATTGTGTTTAGGTGGACAGTACAACGCTGAAACCATCAAAGTTCCTTTTAGTTTCGTTCAAGTTAATAAACGACTTTATAAGAATTGCAGATTCAGCATGTGCTGAGCCATCGCGATGTTTTGCATTATAGAATCTATATATATATACTTTATTTTTTGAAGCTCGCTGTATACATTGCAGCCCTTATAATTAGCTGGATGGTTCCTGCACGTAAAACACATTTAACATTACTAAACTTCTATTCATTCCACAAGCTGATGTGAAATGTTCCTCAACGCATTTGATGCATTTGGGTTTTCTGCGGCAATACTTCTGTATGTGGCAATTGGAACATTGTGGTATTTCTTGTTTTGGACGTAGTGGCTCAACGTAAACGTTACAATTTAGAAGCCTTTTTATATTATAAATTAAGTTATTGTTGACTTTTGGCTCGAATTCTACAGTAAATATTGGCAAGAGTTTTATAGTCAATCTTTGTTAATGATTTAAATATTTGTGTTGTTTAGGATAGGTTTGGGATGTATGTGGTTAAATTTTAACTTTATCATTCTATAACACCTTCATTGTACAGTTTCCGCTTGCATGTGCATTAAGTAAATTTATGAGAGGTTGTATATTAGCCACATTGTCTACAAATATAGGAGGTGGCCTGAGAATTCTGGAGGTTTCTTACAGGGGTATCCTTGTCCACTTCAAGTTCAGTAAACCTGTTTGAAGTTTTATATTGTCTGACTTAGCCAATAACAGTTTAGTTTGTTTGCACCTGTTTGCTATGCATCTGTAACCAAGTCCAGAAATATCTAGACTCGACCAAAGGCGCTTTTATTTGTTATTTCCTTCCCATTTTCCTATTGGCTGTTCACTGTTTCAAAGGTGGTAGGTATTTACCCTAGGCTAAAATCACCCCCCAGAATCTGGGGAGCAGCCTGAATAATATCCTGCCTCCAAAGCACGACACTGTTCATACATAATGGAATTCTCCGTATTTTATGGTACATGTTTAACTGATTCACAGTTTTGTCTTTTGAATCCAGTAAGAATCTTAAGCTGTGTCTTCCTAGACTTAAGGTACGTCCATGCCTACTGGTTTTGGTTTGCGTTTGGAAGGCATTCCCCTATCCAGCGTCCCTGAGGACGCGTTTAAAAGGAGAGCCAGCAATTCTAGACTAAAAATATACTAATCGAATTTAAAACCTTAGAAGAAGCAAGAACTGTACTTTAATTAAATTATAAACTTAATTAAAAAAATATATATAAATTTTATTACATTATATACTTTTATATTGCAATAAGTGGATTTTACAAAATTGTTATAATAAAGTACATAAAGTTTTTTTTGTTAAATATTGTATTTGTATCTATTGCCGTGGTGTACCGGTAGAGTATAATAGTACCTTCCGAAATGTCGTAAGAGGCGATTAAGGTACCGACGGTGATAGGCGCTATATCCAGCCGAAACAATGTAGCTCATATAATAACAGGGTGGGGATGGGTAACAGTATTCCCGTTGCGAAGCTACACTCTGCAATTGTCACCACGCTTGCTCAGCGTCCCAGAATTATTAAATTCTGGGCAAATTCCCTGGTATGATGATAATGATTGTATATTATACTCGTAGTCTCTTGTCATAGTCAAGCCTTAAAAAACTGTACCTACTTGTTTTGACTATGCTTCTGTTAAATGTATCTAAAAGGCTCCTCACTAAATTAGTATCACGGCCTTTACATTAAGATAACGTGATAGCCTCTTAAGATTAGAACAAAATTCCTGCTTGCCAATAATCTTTAATAGCCAGATAGATTGAATCTGATGGCAACGATAGTATGAACATCCTGGGATAAACGACATCAAGGAAGTACTTGACACTAAATGGATACCCGACAGGAAACTGGGGGGTGGAATGAGGTTCACCCTTATCCGGGGCGGGGATGATGCTTAAGCCGTACGTCACATGCGTTATTATTTTTATCTTGGGTTTTGTTTCCTTGATAAGGGTTCCAATTTATTAACCACAATTGCCTCGTCAGTCGTATTTATCATTAACACTTTTGTTGCTCCAGTATTAGAATACTAATTAGAATATTTTGAAATCATTTTTCTCATAGAGCTGTGGTTTAGATTTTTTGTATAATTTATTTTATTTATTTTTTATATATATTGCCTACACCACTATATATATATTTTCTGTTTTGTGTAATGGTTGACTGGGAGATAATGCCATCTGGCATTAAGTCCGCCATTTGTACATTTTGTAACATTTTGTGCAATAAAGTTAAATAAATAAAAAAAAAAAAAAATAAATAAAAAAATATAACAGAATAAAAATAAAGTAAAACATAATATGATAGTCTCCTACAACAAAATAAAATATATTTTATTCTGCGTCTAGGTTTTCTTTGAGTATTGTTTCTGTTTCTCAATATCTTATATAAAACAAGAAAAATCCTAACGTAGGACTATGTATATGATGCGCGCTATGTATGTGATAGTATAAAATATATATATAAGGATAAGCTGATTTATAATATCACGCTAGACAAAACTAGCCACGCCCCGTTATTTTACCCGCGTTAAGTTCTAGAATAAACCTCGTATCATTTATACTACTCGTTAAGTTGTAGAATAAACCTTGTATCATTAATGCTCCTGTTATTGGATACTAGGTTTGTTTTACATCTTAACACGGTTGAAGCCGCAGGGCGCTGCTAGTTGTATCTATAAGAAATCTTAATAATTATAATACACTATTTAAAGTGAAGAATACAATAGTATACCTGAGCCATTTAAGCAAGTATTTGCAGTTTGGGGAATACTTTAAGAGACTCCATGTCCACTTTATTGTATTATCTGATGCGCAACTAACCATATACGTTTTCAATCAATTCTTTGCTCGGTAAAGATATTATATAAGATCGAATACGCGATCGCGCTTATCTGTTTCCAATAAGGTGTTTCATCAATATTTCTATCAGTGTAACTGTATCTATTGAAAATATGTTCATAATCTATAAATAACATATATCCTGTTAGAACTTGACAAGTATAAGTATAACATGAATAAAACCCCTACTTGATTATTAGCTCTAGCATTTCAAAATAACGTTTATTTAAAGCGTAAATTAATCGCAACCACGCTGCTAACTTTATTCGAGCTCAAACATCGCAATCGCAATATTGCTCGCTAAACTAATTTCTTACCCCCAGAAGTTAATCCATCTTTAACGACTGCCATTATGACCCCAGATAGAAACTTCATTGGGATGGTTATGATGGAAATTGAGTGAACGGTCGTTATAATAGAGGAGGAACGCTGTTAATGGAAATGTTTAGACAAAACTTTAAATTTAAAGGAAGAACATATTTAGTAACATTCTTATCAAAAACTTATGTATTTTTAAAAGATGAAAATGAAAATATCAATGTTTATACTCTGAAATTGAATACGAATTAGAGACGAGGTGTTTTTAAAAGTTTGACATGTCTTACTTTGTATCTGTGTGTATGTCTTTGTCTAATATCATAGCCCAAGAACTGAAAGGTGAATTAGTCTGAAGTAGTTTTAGCTATGTTTGATGAAAATTGGTTCAATATCGCTGCTGCCACAAAATGGTAGATTAATTTTTTTTACAAACTCCTCAATATTCATATTAAGTGAAATAGCTTAACTCATGGAATACTACACAATACTACACTTTGACTAATTTTGAATTAACAATGGCAGCCACCATAAATTGACGAATAACGTACTTGTATATTTTGTCGTGGGGTACCGGCAGAGTAGAAAAGCACCTCCCACTGTGCCAGGTGTTGTAAGAGCCAACTAAGGTTTTAGAACCGACAGATAACAGTATATAAATCTACTTAAGTGTAGCTCAAATGCACAGGGTGGGGATAGGCAGCAAAATCTCCGTCGCAAACGCTACGCTCTGCGATTGCCAACATTATTGCCCAGCTTGGCAATCCTATGTCCAACAATGAACTTTCAATGGCTCGTTTGATGTTGATGATATTTTTTACATAGAACCGCTTAACTCAGTAGGTTCTTTTGTTGTTATTATTTTATGTCGAGGTTATAAATTTTTAATTTAGTATTACATTTTTGCATTGATTTTTGTTTTAGTGGCTGACGCACCTGTTTTGATTGTTGGTATCAAGCAATAACAGTTGACATACATATGGGTTACCCAAAATAGATTATTATCAGTGTTTCAGAAGACACGGTGTGTTCCAGTTGTATCAGTCCTTAAAATGCAAACTACGAATCCGCTTGGCCCATGGCCTCCTGCAGTAAGCACTTTATTTTCCGTAAATATGGAAAAAAAGTGCTTACTGTATACTTTTTCTTACGATTTTCTAGTTTTAAGTAAACACGATGTAAAAAGGGAAAGAAGGTCGTTGGATCAACCATCATGAAAAAAAGACTAAGATTTTATGCCTCGTTAAGTTCTTAAATAAAAAAGCTACACGGTTTCTTATAAACATCACACTTCATCGAATCTGTGCTATACTAGGTTATAGTAGGTGGATACAAATAATATGGTGTTCTCTTATTTATTTATATAACTACTTCAAAAGACTATGTTGTGTATTGTATTTATAAATCGAAGATGTAGAGTTTTGCTTTGCTTGCATCGTAGTCAACATATCTAATACAATATTAATAGTATCGGCATATTAATAAAGTCTGGCCTATAGGGCTTAATGAATCATGTTTAAATAGCTTCGGTCAAATTAACTTTAGCCCATTAAAAATGTATGAAAACAAACATAATACAGTGCCCCTATGTTGCCATAAAATGACAGAGTTCTCATTAAAATCTGTTTGCTCTCCCTGATGATTTAAGCTATCCAATATAAATTGATGTACGAATTTTAAGTTTATTAATTAGTTTGAATGCTTAAAAAATGCAACGATAAATATACGTATTAAAGAAGGGCCAGTACCAAACTATAAACGAGCGTGTATGAAAGGACTTATGCGAGTAAAGGAAGCGAGAAATGTATGACAAAATCGTAGCAAGTGGAAACCCGTAGTGCTCTGCCTACCCCTACCTATTTTTAACTATTTGTAGGTAAATATTATACAAGTAATCACAGCCTTGCTAAATATGAAGTAGTATCCCCAAATATGCTCGCTGCCATGTCATATATTTTTTAAATATTAGTAACTAAAAAATTTTTATGTGTATTTGAATGTATGTGTATTATATGTATATATATATGTTTATTATTATGTATGTATGTACTAAATGTACATTATTTCTATCCAAAGGTTGCCTGTAAGAAATTGCATTTAGCGATAAGGCCGCCTCTTGTTCCTACTATTCATATTTTGTGATGTTTTTGTGTTGTTTTCATTGGTGTACAATAAAGAGTATATTATTATTAACTACAGCGTAACTTTAAAGTTGGTGAAAAAAAGAAATATTCAGAATATAAATAATTATGTGTTTCTAAATGTAAATAAAGTAATTAAAATTCTAAATTGGATCCGGTATTAAAGATACTTTCTATATGAAAAGAATATCATGATTTTCTATAAAATGTCATGAATTTGAATATTCTCGAAAGGCATTTAATTTTTTAGCCAAAGTTACTTGTTAAATTGTGGAGTACTGGCAAAGTAAAATCGTATCCAGAGTTTAGGTAATGGAAAAATTGTAATCCAAAACATTGTAGGTTAAATTTTATATTTATATAAATAGTTCTTTTCCACATCTCATACATTGACCTGACTCCGTGGTATGTCGCTTAAAGCACTTGTGTTACGGACCCCAGACAACAAAGAAATTACAAATATACTATTAAAATACATATATACCCAGACAGAGAGTAAATACATTTATCATCATATAAATATTTGATCTCGGTGGACATCGAACCCACGACCGCTGGCGCACAAAATAAGATCACCACCATCTGCGCGATCAGGCCCGTCAAATGTTAGGTAGGGATACTTACTCCTTTCGCGAAGCTACGATTATGATTGCTACTACGTCTGCCCAGCCAGTCATGGATGCCTATGTCTAAGAGAGGACGGGCTACGGCTGCTATGATTATGAAATGGCTGGTCAATATGTCATCTAACTGGAAAAGCCAAAAAAGTTTCTTGTACGGAAAGCAACAGATAACATGCTTCACAAATCATTTAAAATTTCACAAACGCCGTTGATCTTTAAATGCGTTTAAATTAAATATTTTTGGATAGGTTGATCTGTTGTTTTGTGCACTGCGCTCAGCCTTTCCTATGTCTTGCTTTGTTATTGATTTTACTAAGATATTCTATGTGTGTTGCTAAAAATTACAGGTCTCATTTGTTTTCTCAATCTAGTTTTAATTTACCAGTTTTTAAGGTAACGTAAATGCAATACTTTCGTTTATAAATAAGAGCTGTCAGTCAGTTTTGATGTAGGTCTGTGGTAGACAGACGGACAGACGGGTCGTGGGCTTTTTTATCCTGTGACAAATGGTGCCTCTTTTCGTTCTCGTAATTGGTCGAATTTATGATAAGAAAACTGTTTTGCCGCTCGGACGCTTACTAGAGACAATAGGTTTTTTAGGTTTGTTTTCCATTTTAAGAAAATGGCGATAAGATGGATGACAAAACAATTTCGAGCAATTCTTAGAATATTTCATGAAAATTCTTTGAACGTTAGTAACTCACCAGTCGTAACACGAGAGCGCTATAATAATTTGTGATATTTTCAAACTAAGAGAATATAATTTGTATGAAATTTATATTTTTATCCATTCTTGAGCGCCGGTTGGATTACTGAAAGCGTTATTGTTAGCAATGATAGATGTTGATAATTTAATAATGCGTTAAATAATGCTAAATTCACACATTGATTTCGTACTTTCAGTTCAATGGTACTTATCACGCAATAGACGCAGTATCTGCAAAATCATCAACAAGATGATGACTTTTTATATGGCACCTCAGCAAAATGGCATTACCGCATATAATGTTGAGCGGTTACCGTAACCTGTCGTAACAAATATCTCTACGATTTTACAGTCTGCGCGTCTTGCGAAACTTGTGTGCTAGTTTGTATCTAGAATACATTATGAGCACTGCAGGACCTCCGCTGTCAACACAGCATTTCCTCGGAACATTTTATACCGTACACACCACCACAACACCACAGCAGAATAAGGTTGTGCGACTAGATTTTCTATTTGGTCCAATTTGTGTGTAATAAATATACTATCATACCACTTATGATTGATTAAGTAACAAAGAATAGTAAATTAATGCATAGTTTTATTCAAACGTAGACCAAACAATCTTCACGTCCTGTATGTATATTTTCTTTCTTGACGAGGAGTATAAGTGAATCAATCTATGTCTCTCCGCCGTCGTCCATGGAACATGTTTTTGCATAAACACAATTGCTTTGTTTAAGTAAAATATTAGGGGTAAGTTGGATTTTATTTGTTGGTCAAATAATTAAAATCCAACAAACACTTTCGTAAGTTTCAACCATTATTATTTTGTATTTAGAACCGAATGGAGAGATAAAATAGAACCTTAGTAGGAAATTGACTATAAATAAAACAATATTGTATAATAAAACATAATCGAAGCTACCTAATAAATAAGGAATATTGAGCCTGAGTTTACTAAACTAGCATATTGCTAACAACCAACGGATAGAATTTAACCGCTTGATATTACAGCTTAAAATAGTATGATACAAAATTCCAACATTATTTTCCTTTTGTTCACAGCTGAATACAATGCATCTGCGCCATTTATACATTCGACTGGGCGTGAAATGGTTGTAATGTGATACGGAAATTTCGAGATCCGTTTAATGATAAAATAAATATATTTTAATTTTACTTCGTGATTAAACTTATTTCGACTAAAACCTATGTATTTTTTTTAAAGAATGTAGATGTAAAGTCGACTAATGGACATGACATTTGCATTACCATAAAGAGTTTGATCGTGCGCTCTCTGGAAGTTTGAATTAGATTTTATCGCGATTAAAATTAGTTTGTTTCACTCTCACATTCAAGATTTTTATACGTCTTTCTGAAATTTGTTTTACCAATCTGAATTTTAAATTTACATTAGTTTGTAAAAAGTGACCAAGAACTACTCTAATGTCAATATTTATATTATTTCATTTAAATTTACTACTGTTTTATTATTGTCACAACACTTAAATGAAATGTATAACAATAATATTATTGCAGCGGTTACAGATATTTTTTTTTATTTCGTCTATATTTCAAAAATTTAAACATCCTTTTGACTATAAGTCTGTCATATTATTCTGTTGAATACATGAAGCTACAATCTAGTAAGTTTGTAGCTTCATGTATTTATGTATAGATGGCTACTCTATGTACAATTATTGCTACCAAAATGTGAATCAGAGCAAGGATAACAAGATATTAGAATAATATCCCAATGTTATAAGATTTCCTACCAATAAGATAGTGATATCCGTTTTATGTTGCAAGCACAGCACATGTGTAAGCTACAGTCATCGTTCACTATAAAGCGGAGCGCATGCTTCATTGCCATTCTATAATACTGTATTCTACATTCTATAAACTTATGTAGTGCCATGTAAGCTTTTGTATTTATAATAAACCTCTTTTTAAGAAAATTGTGCAAATGAATAAATGTGAAACCTGACAGTTAAATTTATTGTAGAAAAGTAGTAAAATGTAATAGTAGTAACTGAAAATTTATATAAAACGCTCAATAATTACATTGAATTTATTTAAATATCCATTACACGTACTATTGTTAAAATGACACATTTACATACTTGAACACAGTAAATATTAATTGTTTACTGAATGTTAAGCAAATGATAATTTGCTAGAATTAATTATTATGTATTGGTGGGAATTAATAAAATAAATGATATGTTAGTAAATTCTTGTATTGCACTAGCAATTCATCGTTTAAGCCAATCTTACTTACCTTACTCAGTCTAGTTGGACGGCTGGGCCTGCACTTGAATTCAATTTAGTAAGAGAAGCCTCAAGTACTTTAGGATAACGTGGAACTAGTATGGGGCTTATTCATTTAGTAACAAACACACAGAAGGCAGTGAATATTTATTGTTATATATTTTGAAACGTATCATTTGCACAAATTTTCATACTGAAATATATTTTTACAAGACGTTACAATTCAAGTTGTTTACCATTTGAAGAGGCATAAATAAGAATTTTAGAGTGTATGTTCCTCATATAGGTCATCCTATCAATATCTTTATATATAATTGGAAAGATTTACAAAAATAATTTAATTTTTACTGTAAATCTGTTGTGAACGCTTAATAATAATAAAAATAAGATCATTATTATTAGTAGTTCAAATTTGCTGTAGAACCTCTATTAATTATATTATCGGACATCAGCTGAAGGGGCGAATAAAAGAGATCTATAAGAAAAAACGGTTGGGATAAGTTTGCTCATAATTTCCTCGGTTTGCCGTCTTGGTGGTGGGTAATTTATAACAGTGATGGTGCTACCGATCCCTGCCCATTCATGCTGCTGTTATCAGGTATTTATACTTCCATTTGTCACTACGCCAGATATTATTCCTGAGCAGAAATAGTACCTGGCATCAAATTTTAACTACGAAAAATGGCGCAAATGTGATTTGATGTACAAACGTACGTCACAAATGCGACCCCATTTTTGGTGCATTAAAGTTAGAAAGCTATATTCAAGCAATATTTTTCTTATTTTCGATTTTTAAGCACAACTAGAAACTGACACAGGTCGTCTGCATTGGTATGGCACTTTCACCTATTTTTACCGCTAAACAAAAATGTTGAATTGATGGGTTCCGGTTTAAAAGGTGATATAGGCAGTGAATTTACTGGGTAAAACTTTATTGGTATAGTATCTCTAAATCACAAGTTGGCGATACGCTAGTGATATTATTATGATGATACAACCGTCTGCTGGCATTGGTGATGTTAACCATTAAGCGGTCTGTGTGCTTGTTTTTCTGACTTTGTAATAAAAAGTAGAATTTAATTATTCTTCTCCATTGTCATAAAAATGTTCATTTCTGATTTGATAGTAAATTCTTTAACAGATACTTTTTAAGCTTGTTCTGGGTAGGGTAAAAGTGGACAATCTCATGAAACATTAACTACTACAATTAAAACTATTCTTGCTACCAGGTTCCCAAACAAACCTATCTCAAATTAAACTTGCAGTTCCTGGGTATGTGTAGGTCCTGAGTCTTAGTCGTATCATTACCCGATTTCGCGCACAATAATCTAATTTTTTCTTGACTCGTTAAGCATAATACCCCAGACACTGGATAACACTAATGGGGTACTGGAACAAACGCTTGAAAATAATTACCAACTATTCGTTAAATGTTTTATCGTATACGTAATATCAAACTAGCTGTACCGTGAAGCGTGGCAAGTTTGCCCTGCCATATTAGGGTTTTATGGATGAGAAACGAGGACAAAACAAATTACACTCCTTAAATAAGTTTTATGTTGCAATACTTGAAGGTATATTTTCTATACCCACATATATATATATATATATAAAATATTTTAATAATAAAATATGTTAAGTATATAAATTTCGGTAGTTTTTTGTTGGTGTACAATATAAGTTTAAATGTATGTATAAATATAAGTTGTAGCACCTGTTTCAATTTTGCGTCATCGTATACCAATTTTAAGACAACACCGTTTTTTTGTTTCTTTATTTTTTTATGACAGGATTGCTTTAAGGCGGTAACTGGTACGTCATATTAAGTCGACTGTATCATTATGAATAATATTTCAGATAGAGAACTATAGCTTTGTTCAAATCAATATGTTGTAAAAGTAATTTACAGGCACCTCTTTTCTTATTCTTCTGCAAGCAACGAAAAAAACTTGAATTCAAAATATATATTTGTTTATAGATAGCTCGTCTGATGTAAACCATAATACAAGTAACTTATAGAGACAATGAATGAAAATAAAGAATAGAGAGTTTTTAAGGTTATAGAAAAAAATGGAGCGATTCTACATTTTATAAGCTCCTTTATTAAAAACTTCAATATGAAAAATTTTAAAATATGGCTGGCGTTTATTGGCCTTCTACTTGAATATCGTCATCTTTTGAGTAATCAATCACAATATAAACAAAGTATGGCTTTTTGAATTTATGTAACTAGGATGATATGTATTGTCATAGATATTGTCATTAAATATGAGTATCAAAACTTTGCGAGACCATATGTCTAACTATTGTAGTTACGTCACTATAACTACTTTTTTAAATTTAACAAATTTATAGAAATGCCGATCAAAATCAGACCGTGTTATCCATACCATTAGTAACTTTTTATCCCAATAAATAGTTTAGTTTTCAAAAGTATCTCAATGCCTGATGATTACTTTTTAAATTATTGAAATCGGACATTCCATTCAAAAGATATCATGAATGTAAAAATAAAAATACATCGGTATATAGTCTATAGTCAATAGTCGCCGGCGTCCGCCACGCAGTGCATCGATAACTACCTCGACGAGAGCAATTGAATTTGGCACTTTCTCGAGTAGGATCTCCTGGAAATCAATAAGCTTTGTTGCCACCTACAAATACCACAGCCAACAGGGAGGTTTTCAGGTCAGGAGGTTACAGGGAGGTTTTCAGATAAGCATACAATGTTTTTAAAGTTAGGAATTCATGGTCGTTTTAATTAGCATGCTTATTACTTAAATATATGTACCTGTTTATGTCTACCCGTGCGAAGCCGAGAGGGGCCGCTGGCTTTATATATTTTAAATTTGTTAAGCCTTACGTGCTTTAATGGGCAGTCAAAATATGTCAAATAGGACACGACTGGCTGTTAATGTGTTAACTGTGTATGTGTGTTGGTTACATACTGACATATGGCAGTTAATGTTGTGTATGGCAGAAGAAGCAAGCGAGTAGAAAAAATGCTGTTGAAATGAGAGTACACTTAGTATGTATGGTACGAGTTTGATAGATTAAAGAATAGTAACAAGAGATCGATGTGGTGTAATATAGTAAATTGTGACAAAAATAGAGAAAGGAATGTTAGGATGGTTTGAACATGTACAAAGGATGGGTAAATATAAAATGACTGCACAAATATGTAGAGCTGAAGTGAATGTAAGGGTTTGTATACGACGACCGAGGCGAACCTATCTTAACTAGGAGGTAGAAGAGATTTTGAAAAAGGGAGGTCGGAAGTACCGAATAATATAAAACGAGCGTGTATAAATAGACTAATGCTAGTAATGGGAAGCAACAGAGGTATGCTAAGATCGTAAGCAAATGGAGATCCATAGTCTCTGCCTACCCCGATGGGGCACAGGTGTGATGTATGAATGTAATTTCAACTTTAACATAGATAGCATATATTTTTTTAAAAGACATGCTATATATAAATTAAACTTGAAAATATGAATAAGAAAGCGCTGGATTATGTTTTATCGATTCATTGTCATCACAGTGAGTATTCTAGTTTAAAATCAGAATGAAATCTCGAGCCACAATGTTAATAATGTAAGTTGCTTGTTAGAAGAGCTTATTAAAATTGAATCACCTTGAGAATGAGATCTTCACGTATCTCAAGGAACATCTTGTCGAGTCGCACTCGCACCTATTTCTCGAGAGAATAATCTTGTTATTTCTTTGAAATGTTACGCGAATCCCTACTTTAATCGTGAATGATAAAATGTTGTTTTTATATTAAACCATAAGCTTCTAAGAAGCAATCTATACAAATATGTAATACTGTTGTTATGACTATGATTTAAAACATAACGTTAATGTTATAGTTACACCAGTTTTTAAATATTTTTTATATGTTAAGCACAACTCTCTATGTCACAAACTGATCATGAATTATTTGGGTGTAATTGTATAAAGACTCAAAGAAATGCAGTTTTATTCAAATTATCTACTTACAAATTCTGTCTAGTGCTAAGTACGTACATAACATACGTCTCGAGACATATAATAAGACCTAGTTGCAAATTAATCTGTTTCGCAAAAAATTGTGTTTCCGACGATAGACGATGTCGCTTAAATACTGTACAGGTTATATATAATGTGCAAATATATACTTTTATTTTTCTAATACTATTAATTCTAACATTATGAATGCGAAATTATATCTGTATACCTATTTGTTAGTCAGGGCGCTTTTACACCTTATTCGGTAAATGAATATTGGTAAAATCTCGCTTTTTAAAAAGGGTTATCATCATCATTATAGCCATTGGAATTCTAAAAAAGAAATCTTCTGCTGGATATAGGCCTTCCCAAGAAAGGTAAAATTTCATCCATAATTGCCACGCTAGGCAAGTGTGTTGGCAATCGCAGAGCGCAGTTTTCGCTACGGGTATGCTGCTGCCCATTTTTGCATTTGAGCTGCACTGTTTCAGATGGATATACCGCCATCTGTCAGTTCCGGCACCTTAGCCACCTCTTACTACATCTAGTGCAGTAGGAGGTACTATTATACTCTGCCAGTACCTTACGGCAACACATTTCACATACAAAACATATTAAATTGGAACAAAAACCATATAGTTTTACTGCCATCACTATTATGGTGTGATACCACGATAGTTTGACTGCTATCACTATAATGGTGTGATACCGGCAGAAGAAAATAGTACCTCCTGCTGTAATAGGTGCCGCAAGAAGCGACTGAAGTAGTGGAATAAATAGATGGTAGTATGTCCACCCGAAACCGTGTAAATCAAGTACAACAGGATGGGGATATTTATTATACGATGTTTGTTAGGCATTTTTCATGGCTAAAGCGGTGAACCAGTGCTGATGAAATTGGGCTTGTGAACGGCTTGAACCTAGAGCTAAATGTAAAACCTAAAAAGTTTGGGCTACCCAATACAAAGTGATTGAGTCTAGTCACAGGAAATTACTTTTTTGTAATCTGGTTATTTATAAAGATAAGATCAAGAATTCCCATCATATTAATTAACATTAAAACAGATCCATGACGTTTAAGAAATATAAATGCCAGCTATATTAAATAAATAAAAACCAAAATGTCGATAGAGAAAGTATCTTTAATAAAACAGGGATTATATATTTTGTCGTATGTTAGAAACTAAATATGGATACGCCGCCGCGTTGTTTCCCGAGGCTCATATTCTTGGATTTTTACGACAAACATCGTTCATGATGAAACGAGCCTTAAATCTCAGAATGTGTCATATTATTTATCGTTATTGGATTCCGGGCTGACGAAATTCTTGTTACCCATAGTTGTTAGGTACACAGTACCTAAACTAAACATTAGAACCTACGAGTAGAATGTTCTATACAATTATTTAATGCTACTCTACTCTTCTACTCACAATTTCATTTTAGTAAAATTTTAAAAGTACAATTACTTATTTGAGTGCCTTATTAGTATATGGTACGGTAAAGAATTCTTTTATAAACGGAAGGCCTATTCCCAGCGACATTTAGTGAAGAAATAGTAAATTTGTTTTTAGTAAAAAGTTTAAAGTTGCGAAATTATTTTTCAATATTAAATAGCTCACTAATAAAATCAAAAGTTCATAGAGAATTTGGTCGAGCAAACACAGCAAAACTTTATTGTCATCTCATAATTGTTGTTCATGAAGTAATCGTATATGAATGTTTGTTAATATTTTACATAAAAATCAATCATTAATAAATACGCTTTTGAATTTATTATATTTCCGATGTCATTAGTTTATTTATATGTAAAAATAAAACTTTTATTTTTTAACTAATGAAGAGTTTAAAATTAAATATGACCATTGGTGAAATTTTAATATTTTTAGCATACAATACATAGGTATTACTATTTACTATTGAATACTCAAATAAAACTGATGGAACAGAAATCTGCATGCATATTGTAATTCTCCGAAACGAATGTGTTTCAGAAATATGGCAAACCTACGTTGGTAGTATATTTTTTATATAATATGGCAACTTGCAGAGTTAATAAAGGAGAAATCTATATATTCATAAACAGAATTAATTAATTTGCTACCTTTTTTAATATCTGGGGACGGTCGTCTTTTCATTTTATAATCATTAATGCGTGCCACGACTAAGAAACTAGCAATTTTGATACGTACTTAATAGTATCTATATTCTGCAGAATTGGTCTTTAGTTTTTGATAATTTTTTTTTACTTGACCTTAAGCATAATTGACGTTAACTATTTATAAGTACGACGTTGATCTTTGCATATTAGACAACATACATAGAGCGTCGGCGTATCTCAATTACTTATTTCTACTGCCAAATAGTAGTATACACATAGCTGTATTCAGGTTTGAAGTGTGACAGTAACAGTGAAATTACTGTATAATGACATCATAAGTTTAAGTTCAAAGGTCAGCAACGTGCTGGTTATATATTTATTACTTTAACTTTATTAACGTTTATAGGCTGCTGTGACTCTTACTATCACGCAGACTATATGCTTGTCTATGGACTTTGTCTAATAAAAAAAAATGTGGAAGAACCGAAGCTATCGACATATCTCAATGACGGCAATATAAGAAATAATTAAAATTTTCTCTATTCTCACTCTTTTTGATTGTTCTCTTTAGTTGTTTTTTATAACTTGTTTTTTATAAATATTTGTTGAATTTATAACTTGTAAATCTGTTTAGTATATGTGTTATTAAGTTATTAAAACTATAAATGAAATTATGAACATAGAGGAAACTAAATTTCGCTGTACTGTCTTGACTAACCGACCTGGTTGCAGTTTATTAGAAATTCTTTGAAATATTCCAGAATTAGTAAACAGATCATGTGGTGGTAAAATATGCTTTAAAATGTTTTCTTCTATAAATGAACATATATATTATATACCACATAAAAAAATGTAAGTTGTAAGGGATTTTGATTATTTGTCATTTCTCTGTTACACATGTGCTTTAAGTGACTTATCTCGGACTCACGTCAATGTACGAGATATTTAAGAAGAAATGGGTGTAAAAACCTTTTCCTTGCTTAACTGATTCAATTAGTGGCCTGAAGGCTACACGGTTTATAACGCGGGTTTATCCACACACAACATATACTAATATTATACTATTCATGTACTAAATAATGTTTTTATTTAGTACATGAATACTCCTTCCTTGGTTAATATGCGAAGTTATTCCCGGGTATATGGAGAATCAATTTATCCATAATTTCTTGCGGGAACCTGTCAATAGCGACCGCTCGAATCTCTGGCACTGTCTGGGGAGGCGGCTAACGTTTCTAAACAGTTCGCTCAAGAGCGTCCCAAAAGCTGGCCAGTCTAAACCTGTGATGTCATATTCCCATTGACACTCGCATTGACTTGTTGAGTTCGATTTGCGGGCGTACTATCATTTATACTTACTATATTTACATATGGGTGCCCATGGTTTATTCAATTTAGTCTGAAGAATCCATCAATTGCGATTGTTTTGTACATAAGTCAACGAATCTCGATACAATAACCTTCTAGAGAAAATTATTCCAGCCAAAAGGGTACCACTACTAATTTTTTGCTATGTTAAAAGGTTCCAACGGCTGACTTTGGCCATTCAGAGTGACTAGATTGTGACCTAACACAGACACTATCGTCACAACACACAGGTTATCGCGATGAGTGCTCATCCGTGACTTGTCAACGTTTTCCAGTACAATTTTGTCCAAATGTATTTCCCCTCAGCTTTTTTATTTTACCGGCGCCTAGCGCACTCCTATCTCTATTGATGTCGTTACCATATGTTTAGAGGTGCTTGCCAAGATCTCTTTGTTCATAGCCTAGACGTGTGTAAACAATTATTAATTATCTCTATGTGAAAATGTTAAGTACTAATTTCAAACCTAGTATAAACCCTTAACTCATTTTAAATTGTTGTGCGTTGATTGTTTGGGCATGGGTAGCAATTTTATAAACCGCTTCTGAACAGCAGTCATTTAGGAGAGCACTCCGTGGTCCTTGTTACCTCTACAGTGTGTTCAGGATTCTAGACTGTGCAAAAACAAGTTCTATTTTTCACGGAGATTATAAATTTTGATAATACTTTTGGTGTTTTTATAATCAAAATTTTATTTAATAAAAACATTTACTATATGGGATTCCCGAATGAGTGTAAGCTTAAATTGATTTTCATATAAGGAGAATCAAACGTATTATTGTATTGTTTGGTGTAACTTTATGTTTTAAAGTAAATGATCGTTAAAAAATACATAGTCATCGCAAACTTTTTGGGCGTGTTATGTATTCAAACTGTGTAAATTAGTTAATAATACACTAACAATAATATGTAATTACACATGTGTTGCTAGTAAGGCAGTAAAATAATATTAAGATAGTCAACTTTAAGATATTAAATTAAGAAATTAGAAGCAAGTTGAAAGGTAATGTTTATCTATCGTGGTCATTGCAGTGGACTCTCGTAGTTAAAGTAATTCATTTTGTTGAGTGAAGTTAAAGATGGCCTTTATTGACTCGAGTTCCTCGACCGCAAATATAAATGGACCAATTAACTTTACCATCGATTTTGTCCGACCCATTTAGGTTTTGACCTCGATGTTACTGAGTTTAATTCGTCTGTCAGGTCGTGTTTAATCTTTTGGTATTTTTTTAGCTTCAATTGAGCCTCG
The DNA here is from genome assembly GCA_020976665.1 of Heortia vitessoides. Classification (NCBI taxonomy): domain Eukaryota; kingdom Metazoa; phylum Arthropoda; class Insecta; order Lepidoptera; family Crambidae; genus Heortia; species Heortia vitessoides. The sequence goes on from JACJUM010003129.1 coordinate 5,855,639, forward strand.
TTGGCGTAGTAGCTTTAGAGATTGATATCGGAATAGTCACTGCGAGTTTACGAGGATCTGTATTGCTGGATATACTATTATTATTTTCAATATACCCTTTTCTTAAATTACTATCTATTTTTATTTTATATTACAAAATTAATAGATAAACATGCGGTTTGTTGGTAAATTTGACGGCACACTAGTGGGACAGTTACAGCTATCCAGTAATTTCATTAACTTTCTCACCCTTCAAACTATGGTGCAAAAAGTAAAAAGTAATATTTCCAAATATGCGATAAGTAAGGAAGTTCTAATGTAATTATCAAGTTTTTAACATAACATTGTGGTTTTAATTGTCTACAGTGATAATTTAATATGTTGATATTTACGATGGTTTTTTTTAATCTGTGACTTTTCGTATTTGTTTGCACTAATGATAGTTCAAATATGTAACAAGATGGAAACTTTAATAATAATATAAGTATTTATATTATATTAAATAAAAACAAATTCCATTGTTATTGAACTAAAAATTTTAACCTTTTCGACACGTATTGGCAATTAGATTAAAAACGATAAAATTTTCAATAGACGGGCCCAATGGTCCAATCTTACGCGGTAAGGGCTAAGGATTATAGGCTCGATCTCCCTTCGAGACAAATTTTTGTATTTGTTCTGTATTTAGGTTTCATATATGTATATTTACGTATTGTATTTTTTATTCGATAATATAAGTGCTTTAAATTATATATCTTGGAGTCATGTCAATGTTTTGTAGTATGAAGAAATAACATACCAAAGTTAATTTCGCCAGCAATCACAGCTACATAAAATAGTATTGCGGGCTCTAAAAAATGTAACACTAAAATTTTTTATGTAAAGTTAAAATGCAATACCTCTCCATGCAAAGTGAACCAACGAACCTTGAATTTTATATGAAAATTGACGTAGGCGAAGACGCGATATAAATTTTTAAGTCACTCTCAGATTTATCGCTCGCCGTGATAGAGTTTTATAGTTCCTTGTGTTCAAGTTACATTGAATAGTGTACTGGAAAAACTTATTTTTACGGTAAAGTAACGATACTTTGATGTATTTCTAGATTTTCTATCTTGCATATGGTAGCAATCCTGAACAATAGTTAATGAGAAAATTGTGAGGTATCTTTTCCCTTACTATTTTTGTATTTATTTTAGTAATTTTGTTGGTTATTTAGCAATCTATCGAATAAATTGAAAGATACGCTTCATTTGAGGCAGAAAATGAATTGATGTGATAGAACAATATTGAGTGTGTCACAAGAAAAAGGCCTAAAAGATATTATTCAATATTGATAACCCCTATACATGAATTTTGTATGAGGGTCAGAATGAAAAAGCAGCCTACCTGAAATGTGAAAGATTGTTAACTTTATATGTACTACTCAAGTAAGATATTATAAGGTTTGTGATATAGGTAAACGAATTAATTGAAATGTATTAATTACACGATATTACTGCTTACTTACTCACTTTCTACTGCTTACTTACTTAGAGAGCTATTACGCCTAGAAAATGCTGAATTATATTTAAATTTTTTTTACTAAAACCTTATTGTCGGGCGAGGCTCAAAACCTACATCTTTCACATACCGGGGGATTGCACTACAGTCCGATGGATATATCGAATTTTTCCTAGCGTTAGCGTAGGTTAGCGCTATTTCGTCAATGTTGTAGGTAATTACAACTTAGAAGAAAGTGAAAATTAATAACTTACAATAATTTCAATATTCAACTTTTACAATTTTTAAAATAATCAATAAAAAATAATCATTTACTCAATTACTTTATGAGGTTTTATATATAAAAAATACTGAAATATAATTTATACTATAATGGCTTATTGTTTATACGAAACATCATTTTGAATAATTTACATTTGTGAGCAGATGATACTAAAATAAACTACAGAAAAATAACTCGCTTTTAACATAATATAAAGAAAATATTAAATTGAGTTTCCACTGAAATAATTTTCCCATTATGTCAACACATTTTATACAAAGAGAAAATGTTGATGATGACGACTCTACCATATGTAATGATTATAACATTCATATATATTTTATTTAGTTAGTTTTCGGCTCTCTAAAACAAACAACATCAAATGGGTACTAACTCTATTTGATATTCTTTTTGTGTCTTTTGTAGCCGACAATAATTTTCAAATGATTTCAGCTTATTTTTAACGAACCTAATGCTGCATAACTTATAGATTAATTTCAGCGTCACCCAAAAACTTGTTTGTGATATAGAAATGGGTCTGACGACACTCATTCATTAAAGTCTCGAAGGCACAAGTTTGGGCTTAAGTGGCCGTCGCCGACATTACTATATTCACTGGCAAAGCTAGCTAATATTTGTATGTAAGTGCGTTTAATAAAGAGCGGACTGATAGCGTACACATATACATAGAGATACACTTTAGGTGTCTATAAGGGCAATGTGCCATAAGGTACTGGCAGAAGTACCGTGAGGTACCGGCAAAATAGAATAGTACCTCCCACTGCACCAGGACAAGAGGCAACTAAGGTAGCTGAACTTGCAGATGGCGGTATATCCGTCCTAAACAGTGCAGCTTAAATGCACAAGGCGGGGATGAGCAGCAGTATCCCCGTAGCGACAGCAGCGTTTTGCGATTGCCAACACGCTTGCCCAGAGCGGCAATAATGGGCAAAAACCTCCTTTCTTGGAGAGGCTCATGTCCAGCAGTGGACTTTCAATGGCTGATATGATGAAGGGCAATTCACTTGGTCTACATTTACGAATAATGCTACTTATCTCCATGAAATATTCTATTTATTATTACTATTATGTTTGAGTGATAAGGCGCTATGTCAAAGTAGCCTAGCTAGCCTAGCCTAGATTAAAGACCTATGTCATGATCTTAATAATGGAAGGGAAATTGAGGTCACGGTGTTTGTGCGCCGTGGTACATCTGCAGTACTATGGCACACCGGCTATATCGGTTTTTTCAGAATCGGTTTTAAATAATAATTAATCGATATTGAGTGATATTTTTACCACCACACCAAGATGGCTACACTGCGGCATCTTTTCGCCACGCTCTGGGATTACTACCAAGTCCGCCCAGTATTGACGTGACCCCCCTTTATGACGAATACTTATTCTTGCGAATGTCATTTTTTCTGATTGTTCTATATTATGTACTAACAGCGATTACTGGAATTCATGAAAAGGTATAACGGCAATAATCATTATTTGTAACTTATAGCCCAAATATAACATATATTGATATAATATTGAGAATCTCTACTGAAAGCTGAATTTGAATGCCTTTAATGCCTAAGGGATGATATTTGAAAATATATTTTACTCGTGTTTTCTGACTTTTAATAAATAACATTCATACGGAATTTTATTCGGATAACTTTAAAAACAGAAAAGTTTCATACTAAATTTGCAGCCCCATTCTACCCCTTTTGTGGTTAAATTTCAATAAATATTTCTTTATTCGTTATAAAAGAAACCCTTACGTACAATTTCAAATTTCTCAACCTTATAGTTTAAGCCCTGCGTTACTATGTCAGTCATCTTTTCCTTTTATAAACATATTAATAATGATCTGAGGTTTTTCCTGAGTGTTGAAAAAATACTAGAAGCTATTACGGTATGTAGTTTATTTATTACTAAACGGTATGTAGTTTTATGTGACCTTTTCTTATAATTAAAGATTGATCTTTATAAACAAATAACCTACGTTCCTTCCTTCCAAAATATGGAGTTTTCATAATCTTCTAAACTCTGTTCAAATTTGAAATTTTAATTCCCTCATTACATTTTGCTACTAAAGCTTGTTAAATGCCCGAAGTTATTTTTGGGATCGTCATAAAAAATTACGACTGAGTTTATAGGAGTAACAGCATTTACTGGGGTAAAAGGTCTTGTCGCATTTATATTTAAATGAACTTTATTGTGAGCCTCGAATACAAATTTGTGATCTCAACACCCGGACTTTGCATCATTCTCACTTTTCGTATTTTCCATGATAATTTTAACCTATTTAGGGTTTACTTACTCTAAATATTAAGTATATTAGATGAAAACAATAATTCATATGGATGATCTATTTATACTCGAATAATACAAGTGAAAAATGCAAAAAAAAACTTACATATTGAAAGATACTACAGTGAGAAATTATCTTTTATATTGAAGAATAATTCAGTAAGGATTAATAGAAATAAATTTTAATGTACTAGATTTAAATGTAAATCATTATTCGCACAAAGCATTTTACTTTTGTTCAGATATTTATCTAGATTTGATGCATTTATAATATAAATTTGAAACCAAACATGACTGGTAACCCGATGCCAAATAAATTTTGAATGCATACCTTAAACTCTAGAAGAAGTGGATTCTTTTAGTGACTAATTACAAGAAAGTACTTTATTTAAAGTGAAATCTACAAGAACAGACTTGGGACAGGAAAGTTAAAAATAAATTCTCATTAAAAAAGTAAATTTATTTTAAATTTGAAACCAATATAGTAGCAGCCTTGATACGTCCACTGCTAGACTTAGATCTCCCCGGGAGAATATTTCCCGTCATTGCTGCGCTGGGCAAGCAGAGAAGTGTCAGCAATCGCAGAGCACAGCTTTCGCACCGGGGATGCTGCCGCTCATTCCCGTCCTGTGCATTTGAGTTACACTTTTTCGGATTGATATACGGTCATCTGTCGTCTCTTATGAGACCGAATACGGGGGAGGTACCATCTACTCAACCGGTACTTCACGGTATACTAGAAGACAATGAAAACTGAAAATAAATTACTAACTTTATTTTGTATGTGAGGATGACTTAAGAGTGATAACTTAAAATTATATTTAAAGAAAACATTATAACGTTTAGAATCGACACAATACAAAGTGCAATCAACGAGATGCTGAGTTGCCGATAGATCCATCTGCTACTATAAAGCTTAATTAAATGTAACAATAATTTCAATACTTATACTTATTCATTCCCGCGTTAGAATTGCTTACTTAACCTTTAGAATAAAAATTCCTCAATGTCCTTCTTTTACTTTACTAGAACCTAAATAACTTAAACAGAAATTATCGTATACATACTGATTTTTGATTTTGTTTTGAAAAATTACTGGCCAGTTTAAGATTATAAATATGACAAAGAACTAAACTAGAAATTAAGTAAGTAAATAATAAGGCGTTCATTTTATAGGTAATACAGAAGAGCACTGGAGTAAAACTCATGCGAATATTCAAAGCTCGTATTGGGTTTTGGCTTGTGCGAGGTTAAGACACTCAAATTAGCTCGTTATTCTACGATTTGCATACATAATCCTGTTGCCATTAATAAAGTTACTTCATAATAACATTGAACTAGTTATTTCATAACATGTACAGTAAAATTAGATTGTGCGTTCGTTAAATAACCATGCTGTTAATAAATAGTAATTGAATAAGCTCAATAATTTTCTACTGGTATTATTTGATCCCTTTGTAAAATTATTTGTACATTTATAAAGATAATGTAAATGAAATTTGATAACGATATCATATTCCTCTTTGTAAGAAATAAAATTTCGTGAGTTATTCGAACAGTCGAGCTGCCAATAATAAATGCGTGAGCATTTCGTGTAAAAGTCTCCCTAAATCCATTTCTTCTCTTATCTGCCACAAAGTAATTATGGAATAAAAATAATACCTCCGTCTTACTTTCTAATCCCTCTGGGGTGAAATTTATGAGTGAGCATTGTGGCTCTAAATTCTTTTTAACTCTCTAGTTGCGGAAAAACATTTCGGAAAATGTGAAATACAGCGGCCAGGGATCTATTCGACCTCACCGAGAAATTTTCCAACATGGCATCGGGGACAGTTTGCAGCCCCTCAGGAGCAGAATATTCCATGTTCGTGTAACTTCTAGAAAATTCCACATTTTCCCAGTTACCCTCAGTTATGTCGAGTAACCACTCGTATTTATCCGGGTTTTTCGGCCCTCTCTCGAAGGGAATAGTCCAAATTGCATTTACGCTAACCCTGTGATTACAATAATTTAATTAACTATAATAAATTCCCACATCTCGTATATATGCTTGACTCCGAGATAAACAGTGTATAAATAGTGTAATAGCGCAGCTTTTGCAACGGGGATGCTGCTACCCAACACAACCGCCATCTGTCGGTTCTGACACCTTTTTCGTCTGTTAGGACCCCTGGTGGAAGGTACTATTCTACTCTGCCGGTACCTCGTGGCTATTAAGAATTAATGGATCAATAATTTTTTTACAACAGTCTTAAATGGTTTTAACCCATTGGCGCGTGTCTTGCGCTGCCCTGTAATTAGTAGATGCCATTGGTCCACCAATTACAGGGCCCATTTTTCCCACCTGCGGGGTTTAGAATATGGTTGTTTTTGACGTATGGTTTTTTGAGCTGTAGATCTATTGATATTTGTAAAACTAATCTTTACTTGTGAGTAAGGAAGGAAAATGCGGAGAATCTTAAAATTACTCGTTTTAATTTATAAATAAATAAAAAATTGATATTTAGATACGTGTATTACTTAAAATACTATAAAATAATAAATGACACAGAGAAAACAATTAGTCAATTAGTGATGTGACTGCCCATCGATAAAGAAGGCATTTTCATATGTAAGAAATTACATATGAAACACTTTTACCTAATTATAATCCTTCTTTAGAATATTAAGACATTTTTAGCAAATTATGGGCATTGTAAATTTAAGTTTACCTACTTATAAAATTATATTTAAGCAATAATAATTATATAATTTAAAAATATTGCCTTTTATTATATACAGTAATATTCTTAACAATATTTTTGAACGACAATATTACAATTTACATTTAACATTATATGTATGCAAAAGTATATTTTTAATATAAATTGTTTAAAACTGAGTAATTACTCTTACCTAATAATAACTTCATTAGGTACAATGATGTTACCACAAAGCTTCTGAGAAATCCATTATTTATGTTAAAGTATACTTATATTTTTTCTTAAATATAGAAACTGATCTATAGGCAAAGCTTTCGTGAATATATTAACATATTGTTACCGGCTAAGTAGAATAGTACCTCCCTCTGTATCAGATGTCATAAGAGGCTAAGGTACCAGAACCGAAAGATGACGGTAAACCCATCCAAAACGGTGCAGATTAAATCTACCGGGGATGGGTAGCAGAATCTCTGTCTTGAAAGCTGTGGTCCACGATTGCCAACACGCTTGCCCAGAGCGGAAATTATGGGCAACATTCTCCCTTTCTTGTGGACATATAGCAGTGGATTTTCAATAGCTGGTACGACGATTATTTTTTGGTACATACAAGTACATATTTTAAATCTATACACATGTAAGCAATTTTTTCTTTAACAAAGTTATATTTAATGTCTATATGTTCGTACTTTTTATGATAGTTCACATTTTTAAATAAACACATAGATCTTTAACTAATTCATATGTAAAGTCATAGAATCTTGATGAAATGCACTTACGTCCATATTAACCACAAATCGTTTTTGTGATTGCGAATATAGCCACAAACTCAGCTTTTGTAGATAAAGCGACGTTATGGTTCATTTTTCATAAATACATAACACAAGTCTCAGTATCTTTTAGATATTTCATAATCTTTTTAACAACATTCCAGTGTGTATGTAATTATAACGATTAAGATATTTATCAACCAGGCTTGTTGATGTTTTAAACATTTTTGTTGGTGTCATGAATATATCCTCACCTATGTCTTCGTATAAGAAAGCTCTTTACGTCAAACTGAACTAACTATAGATTATTGTGCTGAAAGGAGATTTCCAACAAAATCATATTTAACCATAGGTGACAAAGTTTTAGTGTAGTCTATTCCAAGCGTTTGTGTGCAGCCTTAGGCGCAAAATAAGATCTTTAAGACCGATTTACATCCATTTATCCAAATTCCAAGTTTTGTTTTCTGTTTGGTCCAACAACTGATCTTTGATTGCCTGCTTCCACTATGCATTCAAATCATTTGAAGATATCGCTTCACGGTATGTCTGAGGGACGTTTAAAATGTGATAAGAACGTATATAAGTATTAAATTCTTTAATCATATTTCTTATTTACCTTATCATGATACTAGGTTCTTTAATTAAACGTAGATACTATACTATAAAATCCCTTATAAGAATGAAATTATTCTTCACAGATTGTATTTTGTTCCTATGATTCACTTATCATAGTTTCATTTTGATATATAGCAGGACCAGACACTTGACAGTAGTGCTTAACTTTCAAGAAATATAAGGACTCGGATTACTTTATTTTTTTTTAGATCAAAAAGCAACTTTGGTTTTACCCCTGTAATTTTATCATAACTTCCGATTTATTATATATAAACAAATACTTTCCAAGAAAAGTCATCGATAAAAGTAATGAAGTAAGAACCACCTCTCAGGTACTGTACTTTTATAGGACCATAGGCGTGTGAGTGGTAAAAGAAACAAGGTTTTTACTCTGGATCCTTCTGAAGGAAATAGCTTTCTAAACTGTTTTACTTCCATAAATGATACACATACAACTTCGTCCTTAGTTTTAATTTTAACCCTTGTACATTTAGAAAATTTGTTTAGATCTTTATAGTTCAGATGAGCCATTAATTAATGCTAAGGATCATTTCCTTCCGTTGCAGATTTTTATGCTGGTAAAGTCTTCAATGAATCTTTAATTTTGAATTTGCTCCTTTTTCAATATTTTGATTGAATATTCTACATTATTCCTTGTCAAATTGCACTTGACAGATTTTCTGTATAACTAGACTTACAGAAAGAAGATTGGATATAAGTTCAGGAATACACAGATCATTCTATACACAAATGACTTCAGACTTACCATTTTTTTTTTATAACATGTTCACTTCACCATATGCTTCCACAGTAAGTTTCCTGTTATAAGAAACGTTGCTCGTACTAACCGAAGGTGGTATATTGTTATTGTTGTACCTGAGTATACATACCAGTCATTGATATTACATATTGATGCAGAAAATACAGCTACAAAACGTTTGACTTCTATTCCATTTTCTTATTTCGATGTTTCATACTAATATGGATTACAATTTATGAATACAAATTACAACACAATATCATTTATTACATACAAATAAGATATAATCAAATAATTTTCGTTCTCGTATTGCAAAGAGAAAAAGTAAAAAACACCTTTTCTTATCATTTTCAACATCCAATGTTGAAAATGATAAGAAAAGGGATCCAATAAGAAAAGTTTGTACTGCAAATATAGGATAATTATTCCTTCCGGTCAGCTTTTCTATCAATATTGATCTGTTGTTCTAAAATATTTTTGTTAATAAAGATATGCATACCCGGCAAACATATGTTCAGTTTAAGGTTAATTAACTACATAGAGAAGACATTGCCTTCTCTGTGTAGTTAATTAACCTGAGCTCTCTCAGTCTATTAGTGATGTGACTGACACGAACTATTGTGCCAAGCGATAAAAGATATTAAAATGTACATATAGGTATTACAACATTTCTACTGTGTTACTTTATATATTTAACATCTTGCTTCAAAACAAATACAAATAACAGTACTAGGTTGGAATCGAACCTTTCGTGCACAAATAGACACACTAGCGAATGCACCATCGGGCCCATCATATATATGTCTTGTTAAGCTTTACACTCGTACAAAAAGACATACCAATATATAAATATAAATTTTAAAACGTCTCCGCAACCACTCCGCGGTAAACAACACATCGGGTCGCCTTAACTGAAAGTATTTGTGAAGAAAATTAATATTTTAAATAAGATTGCAATCTTTGCTTAGCTTTTCGCCTCGAGCGCTGAAGTTTTTGACGTTTTTGCATTATTACTAGGCTGGGGAATTTTCATCTTTGATATTGTTTAACAAATCGAGATGAAATTGATAACACTTTTACTTTAAATGAACTTTATGGTTATTTGTTTTTGGTAACACGATGACACTTTAATATTTTGGAAGAATTATGTCTTATTACGTATTGTCATTTTGAAAACTCTTAAACACACAAACGTAATTTTATGAAAATTCGAGAGGTTTATGGAGAAATTGAATATTTGTCCAACATTTGTAAATATATTTTTAAAAGATATTTGTTTATATTATTATTAGTGAATGAAGTATTTCTAAAATTGTCTTGTTCCTCATTAGGCTCAAAACACCACATGTTTTTTTTAATTAGGTTTACTATAAGCATTTTAAAAACGTCAATAACAGTAAAATTTATTCGTCAACAGTACAGATTAGATTATACTTTAGATAATGTGTGATTATTATGAAAAATGAGCACTGTATAACTTAGAAAAATATAAATGTTTTAACTATGAACTGCAACGTCGGGGTGTCACTGTTTCACTACAGGTTTCACTCAGTCGGCAAAAAGTGTTTGGGTCAAGGGTCATTTAGCATCGCTCGCATAGAACGGTTGAGTTTTTTCAGGACCATTCCGATTTATTTTTAAATTAATGTCTTTATAAAGTCATACTGAAATAAAATAATAAAATTTATCGATAAACGTTTCCGATGCCAAGGAGAAAGTTGTTTATCGGAGAAATTTAAAATATACCGGTGTATATTGTCGGTTTAGAATTATACTACTTCAGACTAATTAGCTATGCCTATTCTTAAAATGGTGACTAAATATTTACTTATGATTTTATATGTGCTATTACTTTTGATTCCAGAAAGACAGTGTCTAGTGTGAAAGAAGTAAAGTAATCAAGATGCGATGTAAAGGTAAGACGACGCAGACGAAATCACGGGTAAAAATAAAGTAGTATATACATAAGTCGGAAAGTGATCAGCTTCAATCAATTGTAAGGGATTACCGTACTACCTAGAACTAAAGCGACCCAAAATACACTAACCATTTCTAAGTGTAGTGGATAAATATTTCTCTTAATCAAAGTAGTAAATTTTTATGAAAGATTAGTCTAATAAAAAAATATTACTTTTGATTCATTCTCGGTTGATTACGATGTTTTAGTCTCCGCAAAAAAATTAGAGAATCAGCACACTATGATGACGGGGTTACAAAATTACTAATTTTACGCCTGGTGCCTTATGTTTTTCTATAAACAACAAGATTTCCGCTTATCCGCGATTTTGAATATTCTTAATTTTTTTAAGCGATTCTTTACCAAGTGGCATCCATTTTCAATCACAACGAAAATTGATTTTTATCTAACTTATTTATTCAATATTTAAGGAGATAAAATAATAAGTCATTATTGGCTTTTGTTTTTTATATCTCTTTAAATAATAATTAGTATGAAACGCTGTTGGTATCCTTTGAATTATGAATTCGTAATGTAATTTGTAAGAAAAGTAGTATTTACTTGGAAAATAATGTGTTTGTCCATAGAAAGGGCAAAAAAAATATACTACATCGAATGAATAAAAATAAAATGAATAAATATTTTAACATGTTAAATAACATAACACACCGTTCGAAATTAAAAATAAAATTCATCATTTTACTTATAATTTCTTAAAAACTCGTAATTAAATTAAATTTTTTTAACATATTAGCCGTTGTTCCAATTTTAACTAATCTTAAGGCGTATGTAACTTTAACTAATATCGTCAAACATTATTCATGCTATACCTAGAGGCAATTTAGCCTTATCTTGAATTAATTTAAAGTTTGCCCGCGTGCATATTAATTAGTTCTATGGAACTGATTTCAATCAAGACCGAATGTAAGTGAGTTCGCGTTTTCCATGTGGTGCCAAATATTTGATACCAGACTCGCCTGGGACTTATTCTTATATATATAAATACCAGCTGCAGAAAATCTACTGTTGGACTTATGCATTTCCAAGATGGCCTGCCTTTTTTAGGATTCATATACTATTTTTCCACCCTCGACTTTACCTTCGATGTCTGATATTGATGACTTTATCTTCGATACTTTAAATTTTATTTTAAGAAAATCTTGCTATTTCAAAAAGAAATCAGCCGATCTCTAACAGGTCAACTGTGCTAAAATCGTTTCTTCTTAATAATCCTTAGAGATATATTAAAATCCAGATTTATTCCACGGGAATATGTTTTGGAGATAAAAAATAGCCTTTGTATTATTTAAAGTATCAACAATCTGTTCCAAATTACATCAAAATGATTTTTTTAGTTTTGGCTTAAAAAAGTAACAAATATTTATTCCTACAAACTTTAGAGTTTATAATTAGTATTGATTAATCACGCAATATATATAATTTTTATTTAGCTAAGGTCTTAAAGGACATGTTTTTTTTATTAAATTTTAGTTAACCTCTACTTTCACACATATTTTTCAAAGGGGTAGACATACTATATATTTTCATTTGATTTGTGCCTTACGTAATAAGAATGTGTATTCTTTGATGTCTAAACATTCACTAACTTCTCTTTATGAAAGCGGCAATTGAATGTAGACCATATCAGACCTTTTCTAAAAATATCTATAATTTGGTCAGCGTCCTGACCTTCGAGGTCTACCGTTGCCAACGGCTCCATTGACCTCAGCCTTATGAATTTCATTCATAATTCTACTTTCATCCGTCCTTTCTACGTGCTCTAACTACCTCAACATTCTACGTCACTCAACCTTAATCAACCTATCACATACAAAACACTAATATAAATACCAGCAAAAGAAAAATATTCGTAAATTTGTAGATTGTGGATAATCAATTCACTATTTCCGGAAACAATAGACAATTCATGGCAAAAACTGCAATATCGTGTTATTTTATGATTGCAATTGTATCATACAGATATATTTTTTTTAGTTTACTTACGTATGTTGAAATAGATACTTATTTATCAATAATAAATTGAACAAAAGATATATCACAATGTTACAGAATGCCGAGAAACACATTTTCCCTCGAAACTTGCCCGATAATCCAAATAAATCCTCGAAGAAAAAGGAAGGTTTGATGTCTTTTTGAAAAATCGACCAACATGAATCTGTCGCGAGCATACGGGCGAGATCTTTACAAAAGTCAGACAATTTCTCGAAGGTGTTCCGTCATCCTTGCCACCGTTTGCAGATCCACTTTTCTTAAGTACGAGAGCAAACTTATTCATTACTCTTTCCTTTTACGAGCTCCTGTGTATATTTTATGTGATATGTACCACGGATTATATTTCTTAAACAAGCAGATACTATTAAAGCGCTCTTACTCAACGTATAATTTATTTAAGATGATCGGTGACACTATAGTTTGATCAAAAAATAATCATCATTATCATATCAGTTGTTGTAAGTCTATTAAAAGACGTAAGCTTCCTGAAGAAAACCCAATTGTGTTCATAATTGCCGCGCTGGTCAAGCCTGGTAGCAATCGCACAGCGTAGTTACGAAATGGGGATGCTGCTGCCTATCACGGCCTGTGCATTTGAGATATATTGTTTTAGATGAACATACCGCTATTTGCCATTTTCAGTACTACAGTCACCTCAACCGACATCTTATACTATTCTATTTCACCGTTATTCCACACGCAGGAAAATAAAAAAGAAAACTTACTGTAGTCCTCAAAATTAAGACAGTGATCCGTAATTAATTATTTTTTTATTTGCGAATGGTTCAATTTCAATACTTGGGCAAGACGCTATGAATAACCAGTTAATACATTTATAAGAGTTGTACTCATAATAAATCAAACTAATATCATTGAAAAAAATACTTCCATTACTTGTTTTGGCGGCCCGCCAAACGCCTGAATGGCTTTCCGAGTGGCCATTGTTTTTGAATGGTCTCTGTCAATATTGTTAAAGCAGAACTTGTGTGCTTCGAGTTTATCGGCGTTGAAAATCGCTCTTTGGACTATAGTCAAGAATGTTGTGAACAGGTTAAGTAAAATTGTTAGGGAATTTTGTGTTTTGTAAAAATTGAACTTACCAACAATATAACTCACCGTTAACGAAATGCTTATTACTAATAAAAAAAGCAATTAAAGGTTCCAGTTATAATTAAATATTCAAGTCAGACCAGCTATTGCTAAAAAAGGAAGTAGCAACTACCCAAAATATGTACACTCTTACATATAATAAACTAAATAATTTTTCACTTAGTCACAATATTGTGTATGAACTTTTGGCTTTTGTTCATTATTTTTTGTTGCGTTTGTTATTGTCAAGAGTAGGTTCTCAGGAAAGACAGGTGTCAAAGCATTGCTCAGAAGCATAGATAATTTATGAAAATTTAGTGAGTATATAATTATTTTTTAAAGTATACTACTAAACCTTTTTAAATGGTATGATTACCATAACTGATAGTTGTTTGCGCGATAGACATAAAGGAATAGCGCGCGTTCTTGGAACATAGTTTAAAACAATGCCTTTGGAAAAGGTTATATTTTTATTTTAATTATACCAATTTGAATTCTAAAATTCGCTCACAACCGTGACTAAACAAACGTGATAACTCGACTAAGACCGTGCTAGTAACTGATTCATAGCCCGAATCGTTGTCTAAATTAATTATTGCGGTGTTCAATAGAATAAGATACAATCAGTAAGTATAGTATTTGTGGATAGAATACATTGCTCTTATTCCTTTTTGAGTATTATAAATATAAAACTTTTGATGAATATTTGGTAGGTACTTAATTACGGACATAAAAGGGAACTTGGCACAAATATTATATTACAGTCTAATAAAGGACGAAGGCTTCGTTTTATACCGGAATATTATATGGTTTCCACAAAAGGAAAGCTTTTGTTTTTGTCACAGCTATATTTGATCAAGCTGTAAGTTTATATAGCCAATTGCATTATAAATAGCATATTTATATATATATATATATTTAGATTCTGCGAGCGGCGTCCACCTTCTTTTTATTTTGAAATTGCGTAATGGACGTTGTGAAATGAATATTTATATTAAAAACGTTTTGATTTGATTTTGATTTAAAATTTTACTCGAATTAGTTTTTTCTGTTTGTTATGCTAAAGTTTAGATTTAATCCCTGAAATATAACATGTGTATGTAAATATAGAAATCATTTCTTGATTATGTATACATTGAAGTACAGGAACACAAGAGCATCTAGAATTCTTTTTATAAGCATAAAACTTATAAGATCTAATACAAGAAATAATTTATATTTAAATTTACAAAAGTACTAGTAAAATGAACCTATTATGTTCCTGCGAGATTAATCAAGTATGAAAGTATCCTCTATGTTTATCCAAGCTATACACTATCTGTGTGCCAAACTTTAGCGTTCAAATCCATTAACCCGTCTTTGCATAATTAAGTAACAAACATCTAAACTTTTAAAAGGTTACAGGTTGCTAGTTTTGAAACTCGAGCTTCATTTACTAATTTAGAAAAACACGAAAGCATATTTAATTTCGAGCTTGTAATTGAGGTTGACTGTGATTTTATTCGATGAAACCAAATGATTTAACTGTACCGCTATGTACTGTACCTGTATATAAAGGAGCCTTTGCATTGTCTATGTTATCATTATCATTGCAGCTATAGTACTTCACTAAAAAAGGGGGGAATGTGCCTATATTTGCTGCGCTGAGTAGGCCTGATGACAAACGTAGAGCTTTACTTCGCGATAGTTATACTGTCGCCTATCCTACCCTGTTTCAGATGGATATACCACCATCTACCACTTTCGGTAGTTTAATCGTTTTCTACCACACTAGATGAGTATTATCATAATAGCCACAGAACGTCTGCTGCTAGATATAGGCCTCTCCAAGGAAAGGTAAATTTCGCCCGTAATTGCCATTCTGGGTGGGTGTGGTGGCAATCACAGAGCGTAGGTTTGCAACTAAAATGCTGTTGCCTATAGTCACCCTGTTAGATTTGAGATACGCTATCTCTGATAGATATACCGCCATCTGTCGATGACCCGTACATCATTCGTCTTTTACGGCACCTGTTATAGGTGAGATGTTATTCTAATAATCTGGTACATCACGGCTATTGATGATAAGGTAAGTATATTGTCTTTGTAATTTAAAAAAATAAGGTTCAGTATGTGCAAAACTTTAATAGTTAAGTTGGTTCTTAAAATGGATATAAAATTATTTTATTATATACACGCCATTCTTATACAAAACGTATGTTCAAAGATAATCACAACAATTCCATTACATCCACCAACAGATCTTCCCATGAGGTTTATCGAAGACAATTGCAAAATGTATGCGGCTACTGTCGCTTCCGGTGCGTCAACCAGCTCTTATGACAGCTGGTACCGAACATCTGTACTATCTCACTATAGCACATATATGGACTGCTGGCAGCGACTATTAACAAATGTTATTGCTCTCACTAACCTTTAACTGCAATAACAATATTAGCCAGACATCGATAATTAAACTTTTTCTTGCCATTATTTTCGTGTAAATAAGGCAATACACAAAATAATATTTATTAAGTCATGAGTCTTAGTTTCATATTATTTTTTTATATTTACACATATACTTTTAATAATAAAATGACTTTAAATTATTACTTTATACGGCTCATTAATGCCATTGATTAACTATTTTTTTTTTAAACATTTCGGTTATCCTGCAAAATATTAACGGCATTACTGATATTGAAAAGAATTTTTTTTGGGAGATTTATAAAATATTTAAATACCCGTCGTTCATCACACATCATAGAAACGTTTTACTTTATTATTATTACTATATTAACTGTATTATTATTATATATATTGTCTCTATAGATTTCCTCCTATTAGCGCCTTTGAATGTATTTTCAATAGCCATCAATTAGCTTCCCCATTACCATTAGCACGCATCCGCTTCCTTAGGTATGGACATTGTAATAGATCAATTGCCTTAACTCATGGTATAGATAGGCATATTCAATACCTGAGACTCGCCAAGGGGTATGAATAATGGTCTAGTAAGAAATCGATACAATATAAGGTTATTTTTGGCTTTAAAAAAAGTATGTCCCAATGTCTATTTGTAGGTTATGTGTTTTTTTTCTGTTATCCGAACAAAAAAATCATTTTCAAGAGTTTCAAGGGCATGAGATTTTCATCGTTATTCAAAATTACAACTGGGACTGGCTTTTATTTATCATGTACATATCACTATATGATATACCATATCAATTTCTTCTTTTTTGGCGGCTATTTGGATGATTTCTTATAACGATAGAAGACTACGACGTTAATTTTATTGACGATATTTGAGCCAACATGTCACTTACGATTCACCTAACTTTGAAAATAAAAAAGTTTATCTTTTAAGTTATTTTATTTTATTTATTTTTAGACAACAAGTGTATAAAATAAATTCAAATGGACAGACTTGTACATAATGGACATGGTAGCAGTATTCCCATTATGAAGCTACCTTTCTTGGGAGAGCGTATGTCCGTTAGTAAACGTCTTATGGTAGCTATGATAATAAAGGTAATTTTGTTACTCATTTGTACTTACTAACAGAAGACCCTGCTGGTGTGTAGTCTTTAAAATTATCCAACCAGAAGGTGGACAAACAATTTAACTAGTCTAGACCACAGGATTGCGCTGGATGCAAGTCACGTACATACTATTGGAATTTTTATGGAGACTCACGTCCAGCAGTGGAAGTCCTACGCCCGATATAATAAAAAAATATATTAATTGTACTTAAATTAAATTGCCCAGCACATTTGTTTCCAAGCTATTTGTAATTTGAATTCTATCGTCGTAATAAAATTGCATCCTTATAATACCGATCTAGAATAATATCAATAACCCTCAAATACATGAATACAAAGCGCAATAACGCTTTACGGCTTTGAGTGTAGCTTAGTAATTGGATACGTGCTTCATTGTTGCCAGTTTTTTATTATTTGAATTCAAAGGAAACGACATTAAGTTACCTAAACACAAAGTAGCTGGCAATAGCATAATATGACCCGATTTTTTCATTGTGTGAACCGATCTTCGAATTAGGTCACAAAGTAAATAAAACCAAATTTTTCGTAAGGCTCAGAATTTTTATACCTCTACAGGTAATTCTCACGCAGCTTTGCCGCAAACCTTCGTTGATAGCTTTTATTTACTTAAGCTCAAGTTTTTGAAACTTTTTGACCCTCCAAAATTAAAAGCAACGCCGAAAAAGAGGAAACAAAATTAAAGCGACAGTGAACATAGATAATAACTCCCCTTTGCCCTCAAGTGCCTAAAAAGACAAGCCACTTTCATAAATCTTGGAGGTGGTTAACGCCTCGTCCTGAAATCCGAGAAACAAGGGGGAATGGCTCCGAGCGACAACGGCGAAGGCTCAACAAAGTTTTAAGTACTCTCCAGTAAATGTTTTCACCAAGTGATCTCTTTAAGAATTGTTGGGAACCGTTTTATTTGCTTAGTTAATTGTGTGGCATTTGGTTATGACGGTTACTTTAGATAGGTATTTACATTACTTATTTAAATGCAAAAAAAAACAAATTCAAAAAGAATACATTTCAATACAAAGTATAATTTTGCTTGCACCAATATTTTTGAAAAGTCACTTATTATATGTATTATTATATGTATTGAGTAGGTGTCTTATTTCCCAATGAACAACATGATAAAATACTATTTTCTAACAAATACTTTTCCGATCCGAATCATTGTCAATTGTCAATAGATACACCCTTTCACTAGGACCAATCTAAAAGCTATATCCCACGTTCATCCTAAATAAAATGACTGCTCCTGTTTCTGATGGTACACTTACAAGCTTATTGATTCGCTGCCACCATTCGTCAAGACTATACGGATGGCAATCCTTTGATGAATTATTCATGAAGCATGCCGTTTTTCCTCTTTTCTAATAGTGGTTAGTGAGACAAGACAGGATGGAGTCAGATCCCTCATAGCAGGCTTAGTTTCCAGAAGCGTACTAAGGAAGAATCATGAGATCTTGCATGTGCTCGGACTTGTTGGATCTACAATATTGGCATAAATTCGTATTTGACGGGCCCGATGGCACAAATGGTGGTAGGGAACCTATCTTGTGCGCTATGGGTCGTAAGATCGATTCTCACCTAGTACATATATTTTTTTTGTTTTTTGTCGGCGTGTAAAATATGTAATTAAGTTTTATATTTGTAATTGATTACTTGTCTGATATCCGTGTTTAAGTGACTTATTTCGGTATATGATATTGCTAAAAACAATATTAAACAAACTGCAAGTATCCTATTCCAATGACCTATTGAGACCATGAAACTGAAGCATAAATTCACATTAAATTACATCAAATATTTAAAGGAAGGCTATTTCGAATTTATAAAAATTGAGATATTTAGTTGTTACCGTTGCTGACAACCTTGTTTAAATTATTATTTATCGTAGTAAAGTAAAAAAATATGTTGTATTTAGATATGTGTTTGAAATAAAACATCATTTCGAACGTATCGAACGTATTTAAAATATTTATTTATACGCATATATAAAATCAATAAATTGTCATGTACGTACGTACGGACTTCCTGTAGGTAAAGCGTGCAAGAGTTGACACTCCATAAAAAGTCAATTTATGTGGTTGAATGACGGAATTGTTTATTTTTCATAAACTGTATTTTAAATAGTCATTGACAAATTTTATTAGGCCTATAATACTAAATACCTAAAATAAAAATTAGCTTTACATCATCAACAACATCGTGTTAGCGGTATTTAAACAATACCCACAATTGCAAATTCCCTTATTGCAACCCTGTAATAAGACCCGAGGGTGATGGGATACAGTTCGCTTATTACATTGCGTTTTGTTTTTACTGTTTACCTACGGCTGGGTAAATCATATTATGATCTTTATCGTCTTGTTCTGTATTTGCGTAGTTTTTTCATATGAATTATGCCAAGGGTTGTATTTAGTCTACCAGGTAGAAGCAGCTTTTCTTTTTTGTAAATCATACTAAAGTTCCAATGGAATATGTGAATATACTCGTACGTAACATATATTCTGTTTGTTGGGCCCTTGGCGCAGATGGTATTGGTCCTGTCTTGTGTGGCAAAGGTAAGACCGGATTCGGTCCAAGACAAAAATTGTATTATTAATATTAGTGTTTGTTCTATATTTGGGTGTTAATAATGTTTTTAAGAATTATATTTGTGATTCCTCTCTGTTGTCTTGTATCCGTAACACAAATGTTTTAAGCAAATTATTTCAAAAACACGTCATGTTCTTTGAGTTTAAAACTACTTATAATCTGAACACCTGATTTTGTGTCTGCTAAAAGATATTTCAAAGGGTCACATAATATGTATAACCCTATTTCTGATGTACGTTATTTTATGTATATATATATTTATATCATATGCATTTATTGCGTTTTTTTATACAAATATGTATGCCACGTTTATTTAATTTGTATATATATTGCCTGCACCACTATATATATATATATTTTTCAGTTTTGTGTAATGGTTGACTGGGATATAATGCCATCTGGTATTAAGTCCGCCATTTGTAACATTTTGTGCAATAAAATTAAATAAATAAATAAAAAAAATATGTATATAAATATTAACTTATGTTGCGTTCATTATATTGATGTAAAATTGCTACAGATAATTGATTTAATAACAAGACAAAGACTAGAACGTAGAAGTTACTTTTTGTTGCGCAGAAATAGTCATAAACGAAAGTAATTCGTCCTATTGAATAGGACAAGTTGCCATTATGATAACAGATATGTATGTTAAGGGTTCTAATACCAATTACATAGATACTCAGTTAAGGATTGGAAGAAAATCTTATTCTCGCATGTTTAGGGCTGTCATTACGTAATTACTTACTTTTACTCTTAAGATTATTATCTTCTTTTCTTCTTATAAGACTTTATACACTGGGATACTCTAATATCGTCCGGTACCTCTCCACCATTCTTTACTTCTAATTTTTATATAACATCTCATACTTGAGTCCAAGATAAGTAGTAAGTCAAATTAAATAAATTTACTGCATTCTATGTTGTATACAATTATTACAATATAAGATAGATCTCAATATATAAACCCTGTTAGCTAATACAAAGAATAGACACCGGATTTAATATTAACAGTAAAACTATTTAAGTACACCTTGTTGAAATAATATCAGACTATATAGAAATCACAAATATAATACTTAAATATATAAACAACACAACAAACAAAAATATTCATCGTATAAATATATCTTCTAGGTGGGGATCGAACCCCCGACTCTTTGCGCAAAATAGAGAACACTGTGTTACCTAGTTTATTATCTATATATTCAAACAGTAATTGTCAGCATATCTATCGGAATTATTTATTAATCTGCAGATGTTGTAATTTGGATTCCCAATTCTCCAGGCCGCCAACCCTGTCGTAGAGAACCGTTAGTAATTCAATAAATACCCAATGAAAGGGATCACACTTTTTCCCACTCCACATTATATCGCATCCCGTTCGTCATAAAAAAAGACGTTCCATCTATTTGACGGGGATGTATGGGTGGTAATAATTCACGTCAGTATTCATTCGTGTCAAACAAATCGTAAAATGTGTTCCCAATCCAGATTTCGACTTAAAGCGAGTTTTATCTGCGGTGTAATAAAACACTGTTTATGATTTAGCTCATAGGATTTACACCTAAGAATTTTGAACGATATTCGAGCTTTGCAATTTCAATAACATTCCGCGTATTTGATTCACCCGGAGAGTTATAAAAGCAAAACAAATCAACATAAAATTAAAATTAAAATGATAAAATTCAAGGTTTACAGCGACTTATGGCGGATACTCTTAAGGAAAAATCGTCAGAGCTTGGGATTAATTTTTTTTTAATAAAATTTTGGTTCAAACCTCAATTTAAATACATACTAGCGGACCCATTAGAAGTTTTCCTGCTAAATAGCCCAGACACCAACAGGGTTGGTTTGTGAATTTATTCAGGGCGCCATTCAAATGCATAAAAAAACAGATTTTCTCCGCTCCTTCGTTTTAGGCAAAGACTCAATTTTTATGGACGACAACGCCACCGGTCTGGTGAAGTGGAAGCGTATGTGCAAGAGGACGGCATTCATCGTTTGGGTTGGCCAGTTCGAAGTCCCAACCTCAATCCTACAGAGCATGTCTGGGGCGTTCTGAAACAACGAGTGAGATCAGTACAACTGGCTCCGCAGACCATCAGAGAGCTGAAGAATGTGATTACCGCGGAGTGGGAACGTATTCCGCAAGCAAGTATCCGGGATATCCTCGTTAGCATACCCAGACGAATTCAAGCTATGATTTCAGCTAGAGGAGTCACACTCAATACTAAACATTTATTTGCTTTTACTTTATTAAAGAAAAAACAAACAAAAGTTTTTGTTAACTTTTACTTCACGAGCATATGCACTACTAGGATTACAACCCATTAATCTTATCAAAATTTTATGAAAATACTGACGAAAACGATTATTTGCTTATTAATTTACAAAATTGTAAAAGTAAAACCACCTATAATTTATCAAACAAACCAAAAGTAACATTTGAAATGGTTCATTGCTTAGGTGCCCGTTTTTTATGCAAATGAATTGCACTTAACTCTTCAAAAATGACTGGACTAATTCGATTCTTTTTTTGTATACGTTTTACGCCCTGGATAGTCGGTATCTAGGTTATTTACCAGAAAAACGTCTGTCAGATCCGTAGTTGAAATTGAGTGAGTTATTATATTATTATGCAAATATTTAACAAAATTAACACTTTCTATCTAACAAGAAATGCTTTTCTTCATTAAAACGAATCTTAGGAAACAGTATTCATGAAAGCATGAAGGAACCATCGCTCATTAGGATAAAGTTACGTTAATTATGATTTTTTTAATTCTCAGTACATTAAATTTTGTCTATGATATTTTAAAATATATTTATAATAAAACTTCTTTGTAATGGTTTTCCAACAAAGATACCACATCTTTTAAATTTTCATTTTTTTCCATACCTTGCGGCTATTTTTCTGTGATAAAACAAGAATAACTTAGTTTAAATACTTATCAGCAGTAAATACTTGAATGATAGAAACTATTTAATTTGTTTATTCATGTCCAGCAGTAGACTATATCTGCTGCTGTACGTAGGCCTCTCCAAGAAAGGAGATTGTTTGCCCATAATTGCCGCACTGGGCAAGCGTGTTGGCAATCGTGCAGCAATAATTTGTTTATTCGAAACGAATCTAAAAATAAACAAATTAATGCTGCAAAAGTGCAGCGTTAATTTGTTTATTTATAGATTCGTTTTTTTATTTTTCTAAGTCAGTACAAATGAACTTTCTAAATATATTGTTTATATTTTTTTTCAGATCGTAAGCAATAGTGAAAATATTTGCCTCAGTATAGTCTTTTCTTTAGTGATCAAGATATAATAATTGACACGATTACACATGTAATGCATTATGAACCGATGATCAGTAATATTTGATTAATGACTGTGTGCAGTACTGTCTATTGATCTGTTGTTGTTTACCACGTTGACACCACTGACGGCTGTCACGTTCAGCATTTAATGTGTTCATTAGCTCATTTCGATCCATTTGCTGACATTTATGTGCAGATTGATTTACACGTGTTAAAAACTAATTGGTTAATACAACTTTTTAATCTGCTTTCAAACGCGGTCCATTTAACTTATTTCAATTTTTAGCGACGTTTTATGGACGGACGTCTTTTATATGATTGACATTTTTTTTAACAATAACATTGTTTTATCAACACAATATTAAATGAAATGAGAAGGTATAATAAGTGAAATGATGTCCCCATTATACTTCTTACTTAGGTTAAGGTAAATACAAATACATTTTTCCCATCCTTATTATTTTTCTTGTTTCGATCTTGCATCATCGTAATTTGTCCTTAAATTAATATTAGTTGTCTCAGTAACTCGACGTATTCAAAAGACTAATCATGACTCAATTTATTCAAGTAAATATTGAAATACCCGAAGCATTGAGAATATATTTTATAACAAAATATAATAGTGAATATTATATAATACTTGTAATAACAAACTCAAAGTTTAGTTTTAAAACAATCGAATATTGTAAGTTAAGTAGTATAAAGATTAGTTACCCCTAATATATGGTTTGACTTAAAACTTTGTGAGCTTTTAGAAATTATTGTTGGTGTGCTCATCTTTCAACGCCATTTGAAAACTAACTTAGCCAATGGGCCAATGTAATGACACTACTTTCAAGGTCAGGAACAAAATGTCAAAGGAGTAGATATTGATAATGTATTTTTTCATTCAAGCTTCTACAACTTTGTACATCCATTAAAGAACTTGTTTTATGCACACATTCTTGTATTATTATATATACTATAACAAAGAAAACAATTTTAATTTATGAATACATATTTCGACGGAAAAGGGTGTGAGACAACTTTCAAGAAAATTGAACCTCTTTGTTTGAAAATACAATAGTTATACCCATGTCTACGAAAAGGAAAAATCTCTTTGCATCCTTTATTCTACATATTCATAGATAACATATTTCTTCAGCCCCTTTTAACTTTAACCATTATGCTAATATAAGGTCAACGCTTTATCATATTTAAAAGGATTAGAGGAAATGTTGTTTTATCTCTTCGTGGTATCAAGTGAAGAATGGACATATTTTATTCGAAGGTTTAAAAGTAATATAGTGTCTGGGTTGCCTAATCCACTTTATATTTATACATATAAAGTGGATTAGGCATATACATGCTATATATATCTTCATTAAAAATAACCAAGCCAAAACAATTCATAATGCTGAGTTGTGTCAGATGGCGTTGCCGGCTGATGGAGATGCAACATGCAGTACCGCATTCTAAGTACCGCGTAATTTTTTTTTTGATAAAACAGAGCGAGCAGATCTGTCCCGTATGCTTTATAGCTTGATATTTAAACAATAAAAATATAATTAAGTTTCTAGGTTTTGTGTTTACTACAAACAAAAACACATCAAGGTGTTATAATGGTATATTTATTTATTATTATAATAATTCTCCTATAAATTGTTATGGTGATATATAGGTAATCCACGACCCAAATTTGACTGTAAAAGTATGAAAAATGATAAACTTGAAATTCTAGACGCAGATAAATTGAATGTAACGCGTCATATAATATATGTATTTAAGCTGAAAGCATTAACAAAATAAAATATAATTATTATCGTCATACGTTTTTATTTGCAACAAAAACTTTTACCAATATTCAGGAAGCTATTACTCGAGTAAAGTAGCTCAATCTTAGCAATGAATTACCAATTTTCTTCATAACAAAGTCGCGACTTTCCCAGTTTTAACCCTTTCAGTGCGCCAAGTTCGTTCATTACGCAGCCGAACCGGCAACTTTTTGCCGAGTGTCGAATATTCGAGAGCAGCAAATGAGTATTTGTTGAGTACATTTTGATCAAAGGCGCAACGCAACGTAGACTTGGATGTGGCATTTTATGATTTTTTAACCTAATATTTAATGTTGCAGAATAAATTTTAATACACAAAACACTTCTATAAAGTAAATTTATATTATTACCTACGAAATATTATGTGTATTTTATCTTTATATCCCAGTTTCAATTCTTAGTACTTAATACTGGGATATATAGCCGGATTATATTTTGGAAATAGGATGGACACATATGCAATTCCTATGTACGATAAGGAATACATTGATTTGGGTCTTCCTCTACGCTAAGCTTGAGCAAATACCTCTTCTGTTCATACTGTACGACGTCTATGTAGGTATGTTTTATCATTTAGAGGAAACGTGGTGCGAAAACCTTCCATGTTAACCTTAAAATGGACATAATACGCGAAACATATTTTTAATAGAATTACGATTTTCGAAATAAATTTACACAATTTTGTAGCATTGCTTAAACATCAGACTTTTTATATTGAAATGGCAAACCAAAATATACATAATCACTGGACAGCTAATTTAGATTTAAAGTTACTCGTAATTATAGATTTTGAATAAGATAATTAAAAGAAAAATCTAGATTTTTTTTATTCTCTACTTATAATAAGTGCTAAAAGTTATATTTATTTACTAACAGTATTTAAAAAAAAGATGAAAAGCAATGTGGCACCTAAATATTCAAAAAAACTAAAGAGCATCTGGCGTACATTAATTACTGCAATGCAGTGGAGGGTTAATTAAGTATATTTTATCTTGGGGTACAAACAGTATTTAAAATTCTAGCAACTGGTTAACTAACCGGGGTGTTGGATCGGCATGTCAGGCTATTCTTTAAATAATGGGGACCTTTACCCAACCCAAATCTAGGAGGTAGAATTATATAAACAAGTTTCGTATGTTGAGGCTACAAACAAAATGTTATATGGTAAACTTTGTGTTACGATTCTAAACTTTGTGTATCAGCTTTTTATAATTCGTAAAAAATTTAAAGCGTTATTTTCAGAAACTTGTTTTGTTGATTTTTTTTTCTAATTACAAAGTATTTTATTTAGTTTGTCTACTTATTTTCATTTTCTAGACATATTTAGATTAGGCCGTACTCGTTTATCCTATAGTTTGCGTACTTATATCAGAAACAACTAGTTAATCCTATAACGTAAATGAAGAACTAACTTAGCCTAAGTAAAACTCGTTTATCTTGCATTTGGTTTGGCCGGTATCATATATATAAAAAGGGCTGAGAATATTGTATTTTTCTTTATATGTCTCGGTCGACAAACAAGCATACAGTTCGTATGATAATAAGCGTCATTGCAATTTATCAACGCTCATATAATTATAAGAATATTACTAGCGCCTTACAAATTTTATGATTTAAAAATATTATGTAATTTTATGTAACATAACATGTAACATGTAACATGATAAAATGAACACTGCTGTTTAGATGTAGAAATAGGTTAGAATTAGGAACCAATGCAGACAAAGTTCGTGTGAGGTCAAATATTACATTGTTATTTTGCTAGTATATTTATTTTCTTGATCATTATTATTTCTACAATCAATATAAAATACACGCGAGAGTTAAGTGGCTAATAAAGTAAAATGATTCTGTTTTGTGTTTCAAATTAAAAATAATTATAATATAATTAAGTACAAAGTTACATTGAATAAATACGTATATAGTTATACAAGCCATTTAATGATAATTCAATTGTGTTTTGAGTGGATAAAGGAAAAATGTGTACAGGCATATGATCCTTCATTTTATGTCGTGAAACATGAGTAGATCGGTTTGATCGGTTTGACCTCTCACGTGTATTTTTTGTTGCTTGAAAAAATAATAATAATTAAAAAAAATTATATACCAGTAAAATCATAAAATAACATTTGACTTCATACAAAAGTCTTCTGCGTTGATACCGAATACTCGTCTATTTCTTTGGCGTTAAAAATAGTAATGTTAATGTTATCATGTTACATAACATCTTTAAATCCCAAAGTTGGCAATGCACTGACGATATTCTAATGATAATAGGATTTTAATAAGATTTTTATAAGCTGCAGTGATACGTACTGTTAACAGGCATACGGAAAGTATGCCTGTTATCGACTTGGTCATGTAAAAAACAAAAAGAAATAACATTCTTAACTATTTTTTTTCTTTGTATATCCGCGTGTTTGATGTATGGTTTTACACACGCTCGCCGCCGTTGCGCCGTTTTACCCTGAACTTAGTAATGAGAACAATTTATTCTAATTATTCTGTACTGCCTCTCTTGGCTCACTGAATGCTTTTACATAAATTATATTTACATTAGAAAATAAACGGCGCACCCTTTGGGACTATTCCAAAAGTTTTAACACTCTATATTATGTTTGATTACTTTAACCATAAATTTACCTACTATTTAAGGGCCAGTACAATTTTTGTATGGTCAATATAGTTAAACTGATTATTACGTGATTTTTCCTATTTATACTTTTTTAAGTTCTTTTTACTTGTACTTTTTATCAACGTTTCGTTTATCTTACGGTAAATATCTCCAAGAGTGATAAAGTTGTTATTAAAAAATGTTTGAAGAAGGTATTATAATTACTTCCCTTACACTACTTTGTATAAAATAATGAATTTTATTTCAATTATAGGACCTATTGAACTTGAGACCAAAATCTGAAAATAATGTAACTGAACCTTACATGTATTTATGGGCAGTCTAAATATATCGAAAATGGCATAACAGGCTTTTCATAGAGGTTTGTATGTTGGGAATAGCAGACAAAACATGCAAGTAGATAAATTGCTGTTGAAATAAGAGTGCTTTGTAGTATGTTTGGTGTGAGTTTAAATGATATAATAAAGATCAATCAAAGCAATCAATCAATGTAGTGTGAAAAATTGTGTTGTGTCAATAATAAAGCATGTTAAGATGAAATGGTTGCATAAATATATAGAGCGGAAGGAAATGGATGAGTTGGTATAGGACGACCTAAAGAAATATACCTTAACCAGTTAGAAGAGGTATTAAAAAATAGCCACGTTAAAATTACCACTATTTAACGGGCGTCTATGAAAAGACTAATGCGAGTTAAGGAATTAAGAGAAGTATGCCAAGAATTTAGCAAGTGGAGATCCATAGACTTTGCCTAACCCAAAGGGACTCAGGCATTATATATTTATGTATGTATGTATGTTGTTATAATTATAAACGATGCGATACTTTGGTATTTATTTAATATATATTAGGACCTCAAGTAGATGATTGTATATATAATTAAATTGTGAGGAAAAAGATGATAAATAAATATATGTATATTATAAATATTGTTCTTAGAGTTTAAAAATATCTTTAATACTGTTTAGTTAGGTGATCTGCATAGATTTGTTTTACCCATCATTTTCTTGATTAACTGTAGAGGTGTGTAAATGTTTAATTAGTTTCACGCAATTAGTAAATTTACGACAACATTCTGCCATGTGTCCAGACATCTCGACACAAAACCGCAATAAATATGAAAATCTTAATTTTCATATCAGATCAACGAACTTTTAATGTTGTTTGCTACTATTATCTTGAGAACACAAAGTTTTGAAATAAATATGTACACAAAATAAAAGGTGACACTTTTTACATTATCGATAAGGCCGTTTAAATATTAAATAGACGAATGACTTTTAACTACAACTTTTAACAAAGCCAAGAAACAATTTTTTGAACCTAATACTAAAATATTCAGATATTAAATCCATACAAACTGGTACAGATAAAAATAATGTTACTAATAACTAATTACAAGTAGTATAACTACTTTTAATTTTTCCTAAAAATATTTAGTCACATCTATTAAAAATAAATTATACATAATCATTTATTATTTTTATACACAATCATAATAGTCTAAAACCAGTACTATGATACTGTAGGTTTCACTTAATTTAACTCATTTTACAAAATTTTAAGTGACGATTCACTTATAAATTTTCTATGAATCATTTAATCACATCAATTGGAAATAAATAATATAAACATTTAATATATCTATATACAACTATTATATACTAAACCCAGTACTAAGATGCTGTAGGTTTCACTTAGCTTTAAGCTGATTACTGAAGCAACCGTGAAAGCTTTTGAACAAACAGAATTATTACATTTATATTAAGTATGCTTATATACAAAATTGTATTACCTAATGGCTCGGAACAAGACTTTGTTTAACGTAACCTTTTTGTGAATAATCTCAACAACTGCTTACTAAAGTCTTAAAACAGAAAGTTCTTATCTTTGATCTGTATTAGTTTCTAAAAGGGCGCTGTTTTTGTACGGGTAGAATTTAGGTACTTATCTCGTTGTTTTGTGTGTTCTATAGTATAATTTATTTTACTTATCAGATATTATCACAAGGAAGTTATTTTGATTTTTTAAGACCAATATCACATTATTGTAAATATAGCTATTTGATTTTACCTACCATAATCAATATCAATCATTTTTAAATCCCCTCTTCAGTGGCGAGTATCCTCAAGGGTGAATATCGATAGGCATTTATTAGGATTACAAATACTATTGAAACTAATGGACCTATGTACCTTTTGAAGTACAGAGAAGATTGGGAAATTAAATTTTTGATCACCAAACCAATCCTGTTGCGAAAGTTGCCAACTTCAAAAAAATATTTTTGCACCGTCAAAAAAAATATTTCGAAAATATGAATTACGAAATTCAATTATACCCATAAAACTGATAACCCTCATGACCCCAATAGATTATAAAAGTCATATAAAATTGTTAACTTAGGTCTACTTTAAACTCGTCTGCCGGCACCAAAAGAGTCTTAAGACTAAATTTAATGCAGGTTCATTACACGAGCCACCAGACAAGAGTTTGCAAGAAAAACAGGTGATGATAAATGTTCCATTAATAATATCCAAACAGTTAAGTGTTAATGGAACTCCTACTGCCGTCGGCACTAACAAACCATGGTCTTAAATCTATGTTGGAGCAATTCAATCCCAGGCAGTTTTATCATTAATATAATCGTTAACAGTTAAATCGTTAACAGCATTGTAAATAAGGTCATTCTTTACGTGTTATTTTTAACTAGCTCATGATGCAGTATTAAAATCAATCACCGTGCATAATTAAGTTCATAAAATATTTATATGCAACAATTACAGCACACAATAATAAAAAAACCCCAAACATTTGCAAAATAAAAAATAGATATTATTGAAGGTCCCGATGGCGCAAATAATAGTAAGCCTAATTTGTGCGCATAATTGATATTTGTGTTTATTCTGTGACTGGGTGTTAACATATTTATTCAAACTTTTTTAAACGACTTATATCAGATTCAAATCAATTTTCAAATCAAATTATATTTATTTATTATTACCATATATGCCACAGTAAAACAAATAGGCCATAATTCAGAGTATGTGTTGTTTGGGGAGTAGGCCACTGATATATAGCTATCGCTTGACAACGACCTTTACTTTATCTGTATATTCTATTTTGCTGCTCTCCAAAACCCCACGGTAAATAAAAATAGATATTGTAATAGAACATTTATGAGGCTTAGTGGAATTCTGAGTTACGACATTAGATTTTGAACACATTGTCAGTTTACATGTCGTTTTGTACAATCATTGATATTAATTACATTGACGCCATTAAACGTATTAATCCATGAAACCGAAGCCCATTCATAAATATTCAAGATTTATTGCAGGTTACAACCACAATGATTACAGTCTGGCCGAGTCCAGTACTTTGCATAACATATGGTCAACCGTTGTTGATGTGCCTTTTGTTAACGATAGTTGTTATGCAAATGAGTGTTAATATTTTGAATTGTTAAATTAATTCACGACAATTCAAACACGCCGAGTATATTTAATAATGAATGAAAGTTAATAACTGTAAGTCAATATTATTATTTAGTTGTGATTTAGTAAATGGTCGGTGAAATAATTTAGCGTATATGCGATTAATTTTAACTGTATGGAGATATATTTTAATATGTATGTAGTATTAAACGTGTATACAACTTTATATATTCAATACAAACGCTATGGGATATTTTATATGAAAATACGGAAATTTCAGAACAGTTGCATTTGTTATTATGCGAGCCAAAGTTACATCTTATAGTTAAAGCCACCTTAAGTTACTTTGTTACTATAAAAATAGATTTTAGTAGTTTAGGTGTTTTTATTAAAGGCTTAAAAATGTGATTTATTCACGTAACTTTATTTTTTTTATTTAATGTAAAATTATCCTATGGGTACCAATTTCGAGTATAAACTTATATCTCCGTATAAAGTAGTTTTCATATATAATAAATGTAACTAAATATTAAATTTTTTTTTGGTAAAATCCTCGTACTTTTACCAAATTAAAAAAAGCTTAACTAAATTAAAATATTGTTCTTATTATTCATTTAATTTTCTCATTGGTGGCTATATTTGTAGTCTTTCCATGAGAACATATTCCTTAATAAGCCTTTCTTAAAACTCGATCTTCGATATTATGGAATTCATTGATAGGTGAAATACCTTTTGTATTTGCCACGCAAAAGTAGCAACTAAAAATCACCAAAAGTATTAATTATATTTATTTTTAAGCAAATTTTGATGACAACATTAGTACTTTACATAGACTATCCTTTCTACGAAAGATTATTAAATGAAGTTTAAATATAAGAAGTGCCCAACCTTAAGTTCAGCTTGAAACTGAGTGAAGACCTAAAATTAAAAATAACAGAGCTACTGGGAAATGAGGCACCTTTAAAGAGAGCTCGTTATCTTCGACACGGAGGTCTGAAGAAAATAATCAGCGGAAAACAAAGAAAAGAAAATAGCTTGGTTGGATAAACGTAAAAAATTGAGTCATCTTCGTGGTGTTTAAAACGTCTGATCTCATTTATTGCATGTTTTATAAGTCACTGGAATCTCATTTGGTTTTGTTAAATGTCATCAAAAAGGAAAAAATATTTTGTTTGGCAACATGATTTACGGTTTGGAGTTAATTAATTTATTGTGAAAGATCAGACATATTTTACTATAGGCAGGCCTCATAGTCTCACCCACATATATCTTTCATTAATATCCTTGTGATATAAGCTAAGGTAACAGAAAAGAGTTAAGGAGACTTACACAAATGTTAATAAACGTTTTTTTTTCTTTTTCACGTTTAGTATTATAGCTGTTACCCAAAAATCTTTGAATAACTTTTGAGACAATTCAAAGTATATTAAGATGTAACTAATTTGGTTTTACTAAGTATGACTAAACCTTTTTCTAGCATTGAGAAATTGCTGCCGCTTTTTCTTGTCTTCTTATTTCAGCATGGGTGGATTCGTGGAATCAAGCATTTTTTGTTGCCCGGGTCCGTGACGAGCTCTAAGATAAGTTACACTTGTATTCGTACGACATATTTAATATGTATGTATATTATAAAAATGAAAAACCACTAAAATTTTTTTGGAAAGCATAAAACTAAGGGTTCTAAAATATTTTTTCTACATCTAAAAACATTTTCTGTTTATTTAAATACAGTATAAAGTACTATACTCAAGCGTTATGCGAGTTGATCACTCTTGTTATGTATTTTATATCATTCGTATTTTTTTATATCTTAATTTTTCACTGTTTTAATTTAATTTCGTGTTTCATATTATAGCAAATATATCATTAGTTGTTTAACTCTTGGTTATTAAGCAAGGCGTATTCCAAATTAATTGTAAATAATTCAGAAATAATATTAAATCATGGAAGATGTTTTTATTTGAATTAATCAGAAATATTATTTTCTAATAATCAGCCCAAAGTGATATTTTCAAAAACTACTGTAGTCTTCATCCATAAAAAGAAAAGTTGACTGACTGATATTTCAATCCAGGCCCTAAACTATAAGTATTAAAAACTCGAGATTTTGCAAAGGTTTTTTTTACTAATAAAGGATTTTTGAAAATTCAAATCCTAAAGAGGTAATACGGAGGTGCAGAGTTAGAAAGAAACTTCGCTG
Organism: Heortia vitessoides; assembly: GCA_020976665.1. Taxonomy (NCBI): domain Eukaryota; kingdom Metazoa; phylum Arthropoda; class Insecta; order Lepidoptera; family Crambidae; genus Heortia; species Heortia vitessoides. The sequence continues at coordinate 5,889,115 of JACJUM010003129.1, forward strand.
TTTTTAAGGTCTTCGAATGAAATTCGATACAATAGTTCGTCATTAAAAGTTATAAAATATGTGTAAATTATTAACGTGAATCATCCCTTAAGGTTGCAAAAGGGGGGTTCAAAGATAGTATGAAAGTTTAACAATATAACGCAAATGAAACTGCGCTTGTGTTATTATAAAATGAATCTTACTATCAGTTCTCATATTTTTTAGATAAATGTTTTTCCTTTCCCGTGCTCTCAAAAATGTGCAGAATTTTATGACGATGGTCAAACAATTATGGCATTGTGGCAAATCAAACAATCAAAGGTTTTTCTGCTATAACTTGCAATTGATTAACTTTCAAATTGATAACGTTTCTGAATAATTACATGCGAAATCTTGTCTATAGTAATAATAATTAAGCACTTACAATCGTAGTATCTGGAAGTTTACTTACAAATAAAAAAAGAAAAGGAAAGACTTTCAAAAGGATCCAAACTAAGGAATGAAATAACACAAATACACATTGAAATGGGACCTCTTTTGTGTTTCCCACTAATTTAACCTTCACAATGCACTTGTTGAGGTAGTGCAATTTCAGATTTCTTCGCCATCCTTGGCTCCGACTGATTTCCCTTGTGGTTTAGTGAATTTGTCACAGTCTATTTACTCCGCCACTTATACGATTCATTCCTTGGTAAGAAGAAATTTCCTTTGTTACTCTAAATTCATACATTTGTTTACATAAATTCCATAAAAGATCCTTAAATTTTTATATTAAAAATGCAATGCTGGTAAGAATAATAATTTACTAATGAAGACACATTTATTTTTACGTTAATACATATTTATTTTTTATTTGCTAATGTCAAATTGTAAAAATTGATAAAACATTATAATATTACACATCACAACATTCTGGTATACAGTTTGGCATAATAGCTACTTAACTATCATTAAAAGATTCTTCATCATCATCGTACCAGCCATTAAAAGTCCACTATTGGACATAGGCCTCCTCAAAAAAGGGGGTATGTTGCCCATAATTGCCGCGCTGGGCAAGCATGTTGGCAATCGCAGAGCGCAGCTTTCGCGACGGTAAAGCTGCTGCCCATCCCCGCTCTGTAAATTTGAGCTGAATTTTTTGTATATACCGCCATCTGTCGGTTCTGGTACCTTAGTCGGCTCTTACGACACCTGGTTACTAGGTGCTATTTTGCTCTGCCGGTACCTCACGGCTAATTAAAAAATTAATTATACAAAAATGCAATGCAAAAATGTTTTCATTATTATTAGCGACATACCGCTATTTTACTAGCAATATTCCTGTTCCTGTAGGAATATAAAATAAAAAAGTAGCCAAAGTTACTCTATCTAACATCAAGTATTTGCAAGTGAAAGTCCCATTACAATCACAGGAGTTCACATCGAACAGACAGACGGACTTTTGAAATATTGTTTTTGTTATAAGTACTGAACATACTCTAATATGCTAATTTTAAAAAACTATTATTCTTATATTTTTTGTAGATGAAGACTGCATCAACTCAAAATAAATGTTGCCCATATTTCTAGAAACTTCACCATTTATTTGCAAATTGAAACTTAATGTTACCACATGTTCGGAAAAGTGTTTTTTCCGAATGTGTATCGAATCATAGACCTTAATACATTCTTTAACGTTAATTTTAAAATGTCCTCATGAAAATATAATTAAAGCTATAAATTTTTATAATAATAATAATAGAGTTCTAATAATAATTTCTTTGATAAAGATCAAAGAAAACATTATTCGTTGCAAAGGTTTATTCACGTCTAACACACGGACACACTCCCACACTTTATCATCTTCGAAGATTCATTACGTATTCCATTTTAAAATACAGTATATTTTTGTTTTACTATAATGAATACGTCTGGTATCGTAAAATTTTAATAACATTTAATGTGCATAAAGCAAATTGTGTTATGGGCTTGTTAGTAATACAATATTATTAGCATGGTTTAATTAAGAAGCTCAGTAAATGAGTGAAGTGGGAATTATCTCTGAAGTGTATTTAGTTATTGTGCTCAATCCTGGGCTTATATCTAGACATAAGCTAGCCAGACGGTATAGTTTGCAAACTTTTGATTTTTAGTAATTTCAATTGCAAAACTAACCTGCAATAGGCTTATAGGTTAGTTATGCAATAAATCTTATACGAAACTCGAACAGAATTGCTTAATATAGGATAAGAAGAGTGGATTGAAAATGAACTGCACTTCTTGATTAATAGTTCTATTTGAATAACATTTGTAGTCCGAAAGTCAAAAATATTAAAAAGGTTAGTTTGGATTTCAGAATAGTCAAACGAACAATTTAATCACTCTCACATCATCATCATCGAACTAATAAGATAAAAATGAAATCTTTACTTTTTATCTTATTCATTCGTTTATATTAGAACTCCAATAGGTTCTTTCTTGGAAAAAATGATCATTATTTCAGTACCAGGAAGTTGGTTCTTAGACAAATGATAAGTGCTAAATTATTGCTAAATGATAAGTGTCGTAAGTGAAATGTATTAAATATTGGCCATGATTAATATAGTGTTTATTAGGTGCTGTTTTTCTATGTAATACGATGCCAACATTATATATTTACATTAACTAGCAATATCATACGTAATTTCCACATACATAATCGGAGTTATTTTTCAATAATGACATGGACTGTACAGCCAATTCTATATAATAAACTAAAATGTGATTTTTAATTACAAAATACCGAATATAATATAGTATGGCGCTTCCTTTACTAATTAGAAATATAGGTTTTGTGGCATCCAGCAGCATTAATTGCAGTGTGTGTGACACTGCAATTAATGCGCTGTGCTGAATTGACCGCGCCTGTCACACCCCTCTGTGTCCCATGTCATTGTTGAAAACAGTTGATATTTATCATGCATTAGCGATTGTAGATAAATAATTTCATAGAAGAAGGTTTTCAATATTTTAAATATTATGTATATTACCAAATTTCACTTTTTAAACTTTAAACAATAAAATATATTTATATTAGAGCTTTACATATGAAATTGGCATTTTGTATGGGAGAATTAATTGTTTTTTTCGGAAAATGTTTATCCAAAAATTCACCTTTATTATCTATACACTTGTGCCATCTCATAGATAGTTAATTTATCCCTTTATTAAGCAACGTGGGGGCAAGAATCAATAAACTCTTTGAAGGTGGTTGAATACATTGAATTTAAATATTTTTCCTTGTAAGAAGTTGTACTAAGGTATACGGTGGATGTTAATTCCAATTGCAGCTAATCTAACTTAATAGTTCTTTATTGTCCAGTGTGCAATCTTGCGAGTGTGCGATCTTGTATTATCGTGAAGCAGTAGTAGCTTAGAGCGATTGACTAATTTCAGTTGTTTAGCAGCTAGTTTTTCCTTCATAGTTTGCAGTTGCCGGCAGTTTACATCTGCCGTAATCGTTAGTCTAGATTAAAAAAAAACTGTAGTGAACTACAGCGCTAGTTCATAAGACACTCACAAGTAACTTTTTCTAAGTCAATATTCGCTAAGAGCAGGCTTTGGTTGGGTCTCCAGCATTTAGCCATAGCGACGAGCGCTTCCGATTATCGTAGCATCTAATTTCATCGCAACTAATGATTTGATTTCAAATCCCTTCAATATTGTGTCGGTTGAAAAAAGGAACACAGCATTCGACGCGTTCTTGCAAGTTCGATACACTCAATTCATGAGGTACCAATCGATCAAGTTTTGTTTTCTTTCCCGATTAGCTTTTTATCACAGACCCAAAACCTGCAGATTACATATGCTTTATGGAGGATCAACTTTAACAAAAGCCTTCAATTCTTTATTTTACGTTTATTTCATTTCCTGTTTTTCATACAGTGAGGCCAATGAAAAGATAATAGGGAAAAAAACAAAGAGAATAGAGAAAAATAGAGAATACTCTAATAACCTTTCCCAAATAATCAGATTTTGGTAAATTATAGTTTTTTAGGATGATCAGGGGAAGAATCCAAAATTATGAGGTTTTACAAAGAACTCTTTAGTTAGAGTTCCAATGTATATATTACACTCTATTTAAACGGCTTTACGTAATGATTGCTAGCCATCGCGTGTATAATAAGCTCGCGTTAGGTCTTATAGTGTTAACAAAGACTACTAGGACCTGTGAATTCGATTAGTCATAGACTAAATGTATCAATCGACTAGGTTCAGATTACAGAGAAGAATAGATTCTAGATTACGACAAGCCTAATTTTGCAGATGGTAGTGTTACTATCTTGTGCGCCATAGGTTGTGGGTTCGATCTCAATCGGGACATATATTTATGTGTTGATATCTGTGTCTAGATGTTGAATATACTTATTTAAGAATTATTTAATTTTGATTCCTCTGTTGTCTGATGTCCGCACAAGAGTTTTAAGCAACTTATCTCGGCTTCAGGTCAATGTATAAGATGTTGTGTTTATTTATTTATTTGTTTGTAATTTGGAGCAACGAGATCTTTTGGTTAATAAAAATGTTATGATATTATGTAAAGTACATACATAAAAATAATGACAACTAAAAACGTTAAATGTACTAAAATACTAAATAATTTTAGTAAAACAATACAAAACAAATTTTGTAATGAATAAACATATAACGAGTACTAACACGTTGTCTTCATGCACGTAGCCCTTAAAAACTATGTGTGAAATAAAAAAAAAATCATCGTGATATTTTCATTTTCTTCGCATACAGCACAATTTCATCGTATAATGTGTCTCTTGATACTTTGACTAAAACTAGAATGTATCATAATCATTTTAGGGTTGCTGTAGATTTTCACGTACGTGAAACTGAATAGTGCATTGTGTAATGACTAGAAATGAGATTTTGCGCCAGTTGTCGCAGTAAGTGTGACACAGTAATTAATTTGCATAGTTTAGTCGACCCGCCTCGACGTGGCTTGTAGTATCCGTGCATCTGACACTAGAAACCAATAGGTTCAGAATTATTATTGTAAATAATAGTGGAATACAAATTACATACAGGATCAACGCTCACGCTATATAATGTATACATAAGATGTTTAAACTATATAACATACACATGGCCATTTGGTCCAGTTATTATCGTGTATGGTTGTATTGATTATTTATAAAATTTGAGAAATATAAGTTATTAATCTGATTAAATATAAAAAAATACTACAGTTAACACTACATTGTACACTAGAATCATAAGTTTAACAAAAATAATATGTAGTAAAATTGGTGGCTTTGTCACATTAAGCAATTTTTTCTAGGCAACTTTAAGATGGAAAATATGGAAAAATTAATTTAGTTATTTGGATGTACATATGGTAGACAACAACTTTACAATACACCAAGCTAAATTATATTGCCTGTGTACTAGTGGGGATAAATATTACAAGTGATAAGGAAATTCAATGCGATAAAGAATATTGCAGTTCGGTAGTATTTACCATCCTTTTAAATATTAGAATCTTCCATCTTGAATGGCCAAGAAAAGAGCATTCCACCAATGGATTTACCGTAGAATGTTATGAAATACACTGGCATCTTAAGCATTAAAACTCAGGTGACTTCAAGGATTTATTAAGACAGTCACTGAGAAACATAAAATGGTTTGTATGATAAGAAGGCGCTGAAGAAAGGAAACAATAAAAACACACTATAATATTTATATTATAGTGTGTTTTTATTGTAATATATATATATATGTATGTAAGCATTCCTGCGAAGTGACATGAAAAGCTATTTAAGGTGAATACGAAATCCGATCAGTAATCCTTAGATGAATTTGATATAGAAGTTTTGCAGACGCTCAAGCTTATTCCTTGTTTCCAGTAAGATCTAGGTAACTGATATAAGCTTTATTTAAGACAGGTAGACGAGATCAAGAAAAAAAGTGCAGATTAAGTTTTTGGTAGGGTAACTTTAATACGAAACTTTAGCACCAGATATCGAAGTTAGGAAAGGAGCGCTTGGGTGTAGAAGATTATTTGAGATAGAGAAGTAAGACGAAAATATAGGAAATAAAGCCTGTTTTGAGGTAGGTACTTATAATGCACCAATATGAAAATTACGTTATCGTTGACCAAAAAAAAGTAAATAAATAACTGATAGAGATAATATGTTCAAAGTTTGTTATGCGCCCTGCATATTGTTAAAGTCAACAGGCTAAAGGAAAACTGTAATTTTTCCACCTCCTTGCCTGACTTGATAGCATTCGTAGGTTACAAATATGTTCAATGACGAGGGCGCTTGAGGTGCCATGATCCAATAGAAAAAGAGCTCCAGACTTCAAACAATTTATCATGGATAAAGCGCTCAAAGTTTAAAAAATAATAATTAAGATAGAAAGTCATCATAGTATAGTGTACGGATGCCTTTAACACTGCATAAACTTTGCTATCCATTTAAAAACCTTTTCTTCTTCTTTCGACATAATGTGTTATAAAAGCTTCAGAACAAAACCACAGACTCAACTTACACAAACGAGTTCAAAGGCGTTTGTGTGTATGGGATCGTTAAAATATCCAACCGCTCGTATTTGAATCAAACAGCGTAAGTAATTATCTGAGCGTCTGACTCAGAGAGGACACCAGTACCTGATGTTATGTTATGTAACAATCTTTAACTTAGGGTCTTTAACTATGTTCAGTTGTATGGATGCCAACATTGCCTTGTCTTCTCCTAAATAACTCCTGATATTATGAATGTAAGCCTAGCTAGATTACCTTATTACATAAAAACATACATTATTTACAATTTTGAATACTAATAGCATAAGTATATAAAGATTATCAATATTATTGGATTAAACATAATGATGGCGTACAAGTTTCCATTCCATTTATTTTTGATAACTTTCAGCTGTTAAGAGAGGAACATTATCCGAAACAGTCTTCGGGAGTTAATTGCAGTTTTTCTTAAGAATAATAAATTTAATAAACGTTGGCTAAGACGAAGTTGAGTCTAGTTTGCCGTTGCAATCTGTTGTGCGGATTAACTGCCCTCAAAAGTTATTTTGCGGAATTTATCTTCGTTTTACCGAGATATTTCTTTGATGTCCAATTTAAAGAGCTAATATCTAACTGTAATCTTATGTAATGGCTGGAAGAAATATTATAAAGAAAATTCGGGTATCCCATTTCTGATAATGAATAAAGTATAGGAATTCAAAATAATTTCAAGATAGTCGTGCTATCAAAATTATATATTTTCATCAACAAGGATGAATCATGCAGATCATATTTATTTATTTATATTATTTATTTATACAGATCGGTTAGCAAACATTACTCTCCAGCCGATGTCACCTACCTTAGCATCGCAGTCATTGTGATCTAGAATAGATTCAGTGATAGCAATGATGTCATTTTCAAGTAGCATCATGCAAGTTTTCAGGCTATGAAGTTTTGTTTTGAAGCCTCGCATGTTTTGGGAAATTATGTTTATATTAAAAATTGACCTGGTAATGTATCGAGGATTAGACTTGAAATTGCAATAACGCGCTAGGTGCAGGCCTGGGCTGCTGTGAACAGAAGAGAGCATTCTATTATGGTGATCATAATCTGAATGCTACTGCAATATTCCTTGCCTGATGCGTCTAATATGTGCTTTTACAAAACCTGATGCAGAGGAAAGTAATATTCTACATTGCCAGTACCCCACGGTGAAATTGGTGGTGATGGTGATTAATTATAATACCCTTGATTTATGTTCAAAGCTATTCAAGTTTATAAACATTTTGTCTAGGTAACCTTATTGTTATAATAGGTGATAAATATAGCTTCAATATCCAAAGTTAAGATACTTAAACGCCCCAATATCCATTTAAACATCTTTAGTCTAGTTGAGTTAGAGTTTAGAAGCTCGACAATGTACTATAAAGAGAAATAATACATGTGTTGTGTGTTTTATATGAAACTCATTACTTAAATATTTGAATATTTCCAACAGTGTGGTAATAAGAGAAATATTTCAAACAAAAATACAGTAAGTCATCGTTTAAAGTCTAAAAATGCCACTAATCATTATTATTCAACGCAAACATTTACTCGGTTAGAGATAATAAAGGTAGCAATAATTGCGAAACTATAGTTCTTGTAAGTTAATTACCGCTGGAACGATAACTGAATTAACGAGTTAAACTAATGACTAGTTAGCTGCGAACGGTTGCAAATTCAGAAATTTAAATGGTTAATTCGCAAGTCCGTTGATTCAAAACAGACCATTCACTGGCTGGTCCATAGATAATAATAATACGAAAATTTACATGAGAACAGATAAAGTAATTAATGTTCAAACGATTTAATGCAAACAATTCCACCATTCATTGTTTCGCCTTAAAACGTTTAGAAGAACCAAGGGGAAGATTATGTCGGTTTAGATTTTGATATAAATCAAGAGGATGGGCGTGCCGCCATTATGTTTAAGTGTTCGGATTTCTAAATGGTTCGTATTTAACTTAAGCATTTATTATTTAAACAAGAAACAAAACAAACACCTATTGCTACATTACATTACAAATTAAGGAAAAATTAAAGCAAAGAAATAAACAACTCGAGTAATTCCTAATATCTTGGATCTCAATGTAAGTACTTTTACGGGGAATTCATATATAATTAATTTAATATTGTTAGAACTTTGATAAGAATCCGTATGCTCAAAACATTGATGTAATCATTGTTAATAATTATTCCTTCTGAGATATTTATTTTTTTGTATTCTGAGCATTAACTATGTTAAGTTATTAAATTGAATAATATAAAATATAATAGAATTTGTTTATTTCACTACGAATAATAGATAAACAGTATAGTCATTGTATAGTAATGACCTATAAGACGGGCTTGATGGCATACCCACCCACCCATGTCCCACCTTGAGCAACAAATGCTTGACCCTTGCCGTATAAGATAGAGACACCATCGAATGCATCATCGGTCCCGTCAAATAGTTATGATGAACTATAAAATAAACTCTAACATGTACGCGCTTATTACACATAGAACGGGCTCGATGTATGAAAATGGTAGTGACTCTATCTTGTACGCCAAGTTGGGTTTGTATCGAACCCACGACGGTTCGATACACACCCAACTTTGTTTGCTCTGTGTCTGGTTGTTAAATATTATATTTGTTTTAACATTTTAGTATGATGTCTGTATTTATTTTCATTTAGTATAATTATACTGATGTTACGGACACATAAATGCTTAAAGCGACTTATTTCGAAGTCAGGTCACAATATATTGTGATATATCTATTCATCTCATATGACCTGACTCCGAAATAAGGAATAATAAATGAAATAGGATCATTGCCATGTTCTAGCTACCAAGCGCGAACTCCGAAACCGACCAAATTTTAACAGAGATACCTCTGTTAAAATAAAGCTTCGTAATCTATAGCACTCTTCACACTGAAAATGTGGCCTCAATTTGGAATTCTTTCTATTACACGTCCCGACGCAGTCTTAGAGGGTCAATGCTGTGGCTAAAGATGACCAAATGGCGAAATGCTTTTACTGTGCTATGATTATTTGAGGATTTCTAGCCTAATGCGGTATCTTTTTTTATACAAAACTTTGTTTGTTACATTCATAAAAAATAAGACCTTATTATGAAGAAATACAAGGACAAAAAATTATAATCCGACAATATGTTTTTTGGATTTCTAATAATATTATATATATAATTATTTACATCAACGGGCAAAACAGTTCGATTACAGGGAATTCATCATAATGTCAGCCCTTGGATGTCCACTGTTCCATCATGAGATATATGCATAGATATTCTTAAGAGTTATTGAGTAGTACCAATAATTAATAGTTTTAGGAATTATGGCTACGCCTGGCCAACGTAACTTCGCGTCGAGGATGGTGCTGAACTCCGCTTGTTGCATTTTTTGTATATATATACCGCTATCTGTGGATTCCCATGTTATTTTTATGTATTTTTCATTAAAAGAATCAGTTCATTATCATCATCATCATAACAACGTTGGTAGTCCACTGCTGAACGTAAGCCTCCTCAATAGGAAGACATTTGGCGCGCTGGGCATGCTTTTTGGTAATCGCAGACCCATTCGCATTCGCGACGAGGATGCTACTGCTTATTTACACTCTGTTGTGTGTGACAGTAGGAGACAGCCAAAATCTCTCATTCAGTGGCATTATTAATTCACACAACATCTCATACATTGATCTGAATCCAAAATAAGTCGCCTAAAACACTTGTGTTACAGACATTACAAATATAATACATGAATACATATTTAACAACCAGACTAAGGTATTTAATATTCATCATATAACTCTGGACCTGGTTTCATTATATACTACAAACTTTGGCACTTAAGAGACACTACCAAATGCACATAAAACCCAAGATAAGAATAATGAAGAATGGGTATTAATCCTAAAATTGCATACACATGTTTAACATTCTAACATTCACTAATTATAAAAGCGAGCTCGATGGCGCAGATGATTGTGACAATTTTATGCGTCAAACGTCCTGGTCTTATGTAATGAATATTTGTGTTTTTTCTAAGTCTGGGTGTTAATTGTATATTTATATATTATATTTGTGATTCATCTGTTTGTCATGTACGTAATTCAAGTGCTTTAAGTGACTTATATCAGGATCAGACAATGTACGAGCGAGTACGTTGTGTAAATTTATTACAAAAATTTTAAAAATGCATTTTTTGCTGGTTATAATAAGTAGTTTGTTTAAGTTTCTTAGACAATGTCAATTTTGAGAACGATTTTACATGGCAGTTGAAACGTGTTTTAAAAACATTAAAAGACAGAAAATTCTGTCGATTAAAACACACAAAAAAAAATAAAATTCAACTAAACAGCTATTGAGATTACTAATATACTTATTTATGTTTGTGGTCAATATTGAAAATAAATGTATTTAAATTGTATTTAAAATATGTCATATATTGTTGAATTTATACCCTAACACCAGTCTAAGTGTAGTGTAGGTCCAATTGTGATGTAGGCTTAACTTTATTATTTTAGTCATTTAGTGAAATTACTGTAGGATCCAAAAAAATAAGGCACGAAAATAAGTATAAAATCATAACAAAGTGTACACTTAATCTATGGAATAATTTAAGCTGTGAACTTGAAAGGATGCATGCATAAACGTAGCATGATGAAGCTAAGCTAGCAACTCCCAACTTAAGGATTCTAAACAAAAAAAGCATATTCCAAAGTTATAAATAATATTAACCGCTAAAATGCGAAACTAAATTAAATATGAAGTAAATATAATAATGATAACTAATTAGTAGAGTAGATAGCTGCTTCCAATCCCAAAAAAGATAAAAATAAATAAATATTTTATACACAATATTAAATACACCGAATTTATTAGAAGGAAAAATATTATTAAACTTTAAATAATAGAGTAGATGGCTTCTTTCCAATTACACTGCGAAGCAAAGTGATAAAGAACTACCCGGAAAAACGGGAATATTTATAGATTTTCATCTTATAACAGTCATAATTTAGAAAAAAGTGAAACAAGGCCAGGTTAACATTTTTTTAGAATATTGAAGGTCAGCATTCTTCATTAAGTAGTAGACAGTTTTGAGGGCGATGTCAAATAGAAAATCAGAGTTAGAAAAGAAGGCAAAATAATGTAATTACACAAATTCCGGCCTTGCAAATTGTAGAGGCGACGCGCCGAGAATTTAGAGATCAATTGACAAAGATATCTTGTTTAAGATCTGCGTAGGTATTAAATTGCACATTTCATCTCTCATTGTACGTACTAAATTTAGAAAATAATGCCGTGAGATACCAGCAGAGTAAAATAGTACAAGAAATCTTGAGAGGCGCCTGTGTTACCGGAACCATCACATGGCGAAAACAGCGTAGCTCAAAGGCGGGAGTGAGTGGTAGCAACGCTCTGCAATTCTCACCACGACTGTCCAGCACATACAGCAGAAACAATAAGCATAATTTCTAGCAGTATGCATAGTTAATAAAACAAAGCAATTATAATGGGAGTTGAATAGTAAATAAAATAAAAATTATCTTTAAAATATAAATTGCTAGTCAACATTGTTCTAAAACAGACTGATAACTTTGTTAGACATTCATGAAAATTTCAATAACGTAACGATTTTGTATAACAATAGGCATCCATTATAAGTGACTGATAGTGTCCTAAACAAAATTTTCAAATAAATATTTTTTCTTTTTATATAATGAAGAGAAGTAATTAAATGTTTAGCAATTATAAAATTTGGTGAGCCACAAAAATAAATTAAAAAATTTGTTAGCATACGAAAAATTTATGTGCATTTATAAAAATCTAGCAACAATTTTGTTCCGTAAATTATTTTAATAATGGTCAAAAATTAAATCATAAATTCGCAGCTTACAAAAACACGAGTTAGCCTAATGAACATTCAGTCCGCAAAATAACTAATTGATGAGTAAGATTTCATGACTAACCAGTGGAGAAAACTAAACGCAAATATTTGATTAGTTTGCATATATAAGATATGGTGAGCGGTGAAAATAACTAATTGAATTACGTTTTTGTAGAAAAATCACTCAGTACGTTAAATAATACGAGTATATGTGGGGTCAACAGAAATATAATGATTGATAAGGTTAGATTAGAACTGCGACCACCACAAAAAATAAAACATATTTAAACAGTTGAAATATTAGTTATTTTACACTTCAATGCATTATTTACTCATATTTTAACGGTACTCTTCAAAAGGATCCCAATTTTACTATGTTTTTTTATTAACTAATTATTTTATGTGAAAGCAATGAAGACGGCCTAGGTCAAACTAAACGGAATAAGAACATAGGAATGTTTGCCATCTACAGAATATACTCTTATTTTTAATACTAACCATCGTAATAACCTTAGATGTCTTAAATAATTAACGAGGTTTAGTTTTAGCGTGACTGTTGTATTCACTTTAAATATTACACATCAACCGCAGGTCGATGCATACGCCTAGCATCTGTGCATTACAATAATACAAAAAAAAAGTTGATATAGTTTAGAAACATGAACTGGTCCTAAATGAAACAGGTACCTGAAATAAACCTACATATTACTGTTTTAATAACCAAATGATTATTCATGAGATGAGTGACAGCAACTGATAAATATTCAGTATTCAAGTAAATCCTGGTAGTAATACGTCAGCTTAAGTATACAGTGTTGTAAATGAAGATGGAATGAATAATTTAGGTGCTCTCTTGGCTATCATTTGGGTGACGTAGTGGAATAAAAGATCTATTTGAATTTACTCCAAACTTTGTGATTTAAGTAAAATAATATCAAAGGAGACGGGCGAACGTCCATACAAAATTGGGCCTGACGTTACAGCAACAGTTCCTACACTATTTCATTTTGGTATTACAGCCATTTAAATAAAAAAAAACTTTTTTAAAACCGCTACACGGGAGAAAAAAGATATAGGGTGTTATTATTATTAACACATTGCGGTTTCTAAGAATATTGTAAAAGACTAGCTGTTTCCCGCTCAATGAGGTATGAATGATATGAATGTGAGTCGAGTAGGCAAGAAAACTACGTCCGTTAAGAAGAGCATGGGTTGTTCCTTAAAGTAATAACCGTTAAAATCCTTTATACGTAGCCAAAGTCGCAAAATAATACTAATTAAATAATAAAAGCACACGAAGACTCAATAAAACAAAATATTATAAGTTCAAACCAAACGAAGCGAATGATTTTTTAGTTTGACGTTTGACGTGTGACATGAGTTCTACTTTGTTAAAAATAATCAACCTATTGATCAATTTATTTTTACAAGGTTTTTATAAACTTTGTTATATAATTCATTATTTAAAACAATTTTTTTAAAACCTACTCTAAAGAAAAAAAACACTGAGACACTTTCATTGCAGCTCTTTATTTAAATCATTACTTTATTTCATTTGGCAACATTGTTAAAAAGTGAAAGTAAAGCTAGGAAGTAACGAAAGTCAATAACATTATGATTATATAATTAATTTAATATTCCACGGTAAAATGTCTTAATATTTTATAATTAAAAATTAAAAATCTTGGAAAAAATCTTAATAAATATTTTATTTGTGTAACGGTAGGCCCAGATTCGCCTATCTCCTTTGGTTTCTTTGGAAACGTTGTTGAATTATTTTTGAACATACTAGTAACTATACAAACATTTTAACCTAACTGTTTTCTTTAATTCTGCTATGAGTCGATTTAGTGATTTATTTATTTCTTTGATCACATTAAAATCACCTTATCCAGCACTTACATTTCTTTATGATATCTAAAAGTACATACTGGCTACTTTGATCTTGAGGGATAATTTTGACCTTCATAAAAAGTATAGCTCTGCTTTGAGTTAGTGTTCCACAGTTCACAACCTTCAATTGTGTGTAGTTAATTTGGATGTGTTTTGCGGCTTTATATTGAGTAGCCAAAGTTACCCCTTAGGGGTAAAGTAAACAACATCAAGAGCCACTATTTTACAGTAAATTTCAGTATATTCATGTCCGTACTATTATAATGTTATTACACTATGCACACAAAATAGTATTCAAACCAGTGATTCCATCAGGTTAAAGTTTGTTTCTAGTTTCCGTGGGGATTTCATAAAATCCCAGATTAATATAGAATACAGAGATTTTAGCCTTAAAATTATAAATATAAGTGCTTAATGTATCGGAAGCGTTTTAGCTTTAAATTAATCGAGCATATAAATAATAACGGCTTTTTTGATGAAATAATGATGCATTATGAACAGAAAAATTCGAATCCGGGTCCGGGTAAATTTAATATTTATGTTACTTATGCAGTATTTTTCCCGTTCTTTGTACTCAAATCTGTAAACTACCCTAGTTGTTTAAAACATTAAAATAAAAATATTCTGTGCAAACTAACGGTACACACGGTCCTAACAAGAATTTGGTGAACTTATTTTAGAGCTAGGAATGTAGATTTTTACGACGATCAGTTTCTATTTACAAAGATTACACTTATAGCTCTTACTTTTACTTATATCCGTGGTTATAAAGAAACCGAAAAGGTATTCTTGCTATTATGTTAAAAGTTACTACGGATATTTGTTGATTGTTTCCTTAATACTGTATTTTTTAAATGTATTGAGTATTCATTTTCAATTGCTAAATGCGAGATAAGGGAATTGGACTTCGAAATAGGAAGTGGGCAACTAAGTAAACTCGCCCATTTTGCCCTGAATGGTATCGTTATCGTGTACTCAGAGTACGAATATTTTGACAGTACATAAAGTAACCCCATTTACGGATTTGAGATTTTGAACACATGACATTCCCCGCAGTTCAACTGAACAGCCTGAAACTAAATTAAATATTACTGTGACCCACATCAACAACAAAAAACATTATCATGTTCGATCCAATATCAAGAAACTAGTAAAATCTAGTTTATAATATAAATGATATTTTTCCAACAACTTTAAAAGTGAAATGAAAATTTGATTTAAAAATGCCACCGACTTATGGCTCGATAGGATTATCCTGAGCAGTGTCATAATTTGCATGCTCCAGACACCGATCATACATACTTTTGCCGTGCACTCACCACTCCCGAGTTATTTTGCCATCTCTGCATTTTTATTTATATCCGTCTTAAACTTTTGTGCAACTGATAAACGTCCACTTTTGCAAAATCTTTGAAGATCCAATGTAGTAATTCTTCTTTTTATATATTGTAAATCTGGCTGTTTTATATACTGTTTTTGTTTAGCCGGTGAATTAGGCTCTTGGACTACAAGATACAAAAACCTATGATTAATTAAATCTTATTTACTCTTAAACTGACATACAATTCTCAGTTCACGTGATTGGCTAGAGATAATCTAGCAATGTTATCTTTAAAAAATCCGAAATATTTGTAAAAAATAATAAGGGTTTCAAAAATAGAAAAACTTTGTTAAGCCAATAGCTGTTGCTGCAAGAGCTAGGAGAAGATTAAAATCACGAGTCACTAAATATCTAGGTCATTAAGTTGCTTTAATCTATTTCGGCGGTACCAAAAGGGGCTTAAAACTAAGTTTATAGCAGGTTCATTAGGCAAGCCATGCGTGGCAGACTTGTGTGCTAAACCGATTAAATACTAGATAATATGATATATCTAAGTCAAGTGTCACAAATTGATTGACAAGTGTAAACTAATCAGCGATAACCATTCAGGTGTGAGCGGGTCAGCAATTACTTTGACACTTCCGACACCTGATTAGATAATAGTCGCATTTCATGTTTGCAAATCAGCGCATGAATGCCAGTACATTGGATATCAGTATATCCATCACAAAATGAAATTACTCAGTCAGTGGCGTGTTTGTGCTGAATTGTCCATAATCTGACGAGAACCACAAAGCCAATGATAAAATTTCTTTAAGTTTTCGAATCAGCTAAAATTAAAAAAAATTGATTAGAAATCTCTGCTATAAGATATGTAGAAATGCTTAACGCCAACATATTTATGATTCAGTACAAAATAGTGATCCTGCTTTAGTCTGGAAGTTTCTTAGATCCATTGGAATCGGAAAAAGTAGACACATTACAGCCCCTCAAGTACACAGTAAATTCTTTTTCATCATTCACATCGACAAAAATTACATACATTAATTTTTCTTTCGTCTTTGCCAACTCCGAAATATTAACTATTCATGTTTAGTCAATTTTCTGCTCGTGATGTTGAAAGGAGTATATTGTCTATAACTTCCAACGTGGTTGAAAGTGACTGTATCACCCGTAAGATGATCCTCCCTATCCTGGACCCTATTCTGCCTGTAATTTGTCATATTTTGAATTATTCGATATCCTCAGATATCTTTCCATCGGCATGGAAGGAAGCACAGATTATTCCTTTACCTAAAAAATCTAATCCTATCTTACTTTCAGACTATCGTCCTATCTCTATTCTTCCGTTTCTTTCCAAAGTCCTGGAACGCCTTATCTATGATCAATTTAGATCTTTCCTGTATAAAAATAACCTCCTAAATTCCTTTCAGTCTGGGTTTAAACCAGGCCATAGTACCACAACTGCCCTCGATATCACGGATGATATACGTTCGGGAATGGAAATCGGTAAAATCACGGTATTGGTACTGCTGGACTTCAGCAATGCTTTTAATACCGTTGATTTTGATATCTTGCTCGGCATGCTACAATCTTTTAACATATCTCCATCGGTTATTGACTATTTTCATAGTTACTTGTTTGATCGCCGGCAACGCATTTGCATCGAAAACGAATCATCATATTGGTGCTGCATCGTATGGTTTCTGCTGGGTTTCCGCAAGGTGGTATATTATCTCCATTACTCTTTGCACTATTTATAAGCACAATTTCAGATAACATTCTATCGTCCTTCCATCTTTATGCAGACGATCAACAAATTTACTACCAAACACCAGTTTCTGACCTTAGTATGGCTATAGATGCTATCAATGATAATCTGACCCACATTAAGAAGTAGAGTGAGTGTCATGGTCTGGATGTAAACCCATCCAAGACTCAAATCTGTGTGGTAGGCAGTCCAAGGATGATCTCCAGTATAATTTGGCAAACTCTACCCCAAACTTCTTTTGGTGGCATTTCTATTTCTTATAGTAAAGCAGTCAAGAACTTGGGAGTATTTATAGATAGTGATTTATCTTGGACTATTCAGCTAAAAGAGGTTATACGTAAAATGTTTGCCTCAGCAGCCTCTCTGAAAAGGTTGCGGAACTTTCTTTCCGCTGCTACCAAAATTGCTCTTGTACAATCTCTCATTTTACTTATATTGGAATATGCAGATGTGTGTTGTCTAGATCTCACTGAGGACCAGTTCGAGAAGCTTGAGCGTCTTCAAAAATTTTGTATCAGGTTCATATTCGATTTACGCAAATATGATCATTTATCTAAATTTCGTAACGAGCTCGAATGGCTTCTTATCCAACTTCGCTGGAATGCTCATATTCTTTCTTTACTATATAAAGTATTGTTCATTCCTGTCTGCCGTAATTTCTAAAAAACATGTTTTGTGTTTTTGGTTGACAGCCACGAAAGTGGCTCTGCGATCTTCAGAGAATTTGCTACAACATAAGATGCCGGTTCATTCCACGTTCGTCGTTCGTTTTATATTGTTCTCTTTATTTTATTTTGTGTGTGTGTGTATGAGTGTGTGTGTATATGTGTGTGTGTGTGTGTATGTGTGTGTGTGAGTATGTGTATGTGTGTGTGTGTGTGTATGTGTGTGTGTGTGTATATGTGTGTGTGTGTGTATGTGTGTGTGTGAGTATGTGTATGTGTGTGTGTGTGTGTGTGTTGGTGGATGTTTTCCTTTATATATAAAACATTAGTTTAATTTTTATACATCTCAAACTGTCTTATTGTTGTTGTATTTCTTTTCTGTCCAAAGGTTGCCTAGAAGAGATCACTCTATACGATAAGGCCGCCTATTGTACTGTACTGTTGTATGTTATTTGAATGTGTAGCTTATGGTGTGTAAAAGAATATTATTATTATTATTATTGATATACATATAGTATGAAAATTACTAGCTAAATAAAGCTATTACATTTTTAAATGAAACGTGTCGCTATAGACAGAAACAGATATAAACATGAAAAATTAAACCTTTGTGTTTTACTATAAATTCTATATGAGTGTATAAAGATTATTTTTCTAAAATTTACTCGACAGTATAAATCGGATAAATATTTACTCAACATTTTACGATTTAAGCTTTATTTTCTACTGGATAAATCACGTTTGCCCATTGTACATATTCACTTGATTATTCGATTTTGCAGGAAACATTATTAATATTTAATTAGTATTGATAGCATTTCGTGTTTGAAAATCAGATTGTAGAATGTACACATGTTGAAATTCGTTGTTTATCTGTTAAATTTCATGTTTTATCTAAAGTAAGTATTCTTAATATGATGAAAACTGATACGGCAATATTGGTATGAATCTAAAACGACAATCCAATTTGTCACTATCCTTAAATATATTTTCGAATATCACAAATAATAAACACTGCACTCTATTATATGAAATGTCACATTATATGAGAAGGTATACGTGAGAGGGCCTAAAGAAAAACATCTATAAAATGCTCAAAGTAAATTGAACAGGAACTACTTCCTTCTCTATTTCTTATCACGTACGCGTGCGGAATACACGATAACGACCTTTTTTGAGTAGTATTATTAAAGAAAAATAATATAGACAAATTGGATTATCGGTTTGCTTACCACAGAAGGCTTCGAATATTAAATTAGAGCATCAATCATCAAGTTTAACTTTAAAGAATCCGAAACTAGTATTTTCATTAAATTATTTTTTTTACAATTTGTTCATGATCCAATCAGTAAACATGCATGGTTTTGTACGTATTTTGTTAAACTAGTGTGACCATTTTGATTCTTTAAAGCTTTAAAAGTACATTAAATTGTTTTTAAATTGAGATACCAAACTATTGAGATACCAGACTTACTAGTAAAGTGCAGATGAAAATTGGCTTTTTTAGAATTAGGATTTTTTTAGTTTTTTTTTTTCCATATCAAAATCCATTTCTGCATAAACTTACTCATTTACCATTGAAAATTTTTACTGTCATTATTAAAGCATATACAAAATAGTACCGGCCCTGTGAACTGAGTTTCTAGGCTTGTGGCGTTTTCAGGTCATTGTACAATGGGTGAGAGCTGGAGTATTATCTTAGAGACTTCCGACTGAGAAGTCAGCATAGTTTAACAGCCTTTAAAGAAACGCTCCACTGGTATTGTATCTTGATTATCTTAAGAATAAACCAAAATTATTATAATATTCAACTGTTACTTAAAAGTTATAAATTTATTTACCTATTTATGTATGAATATTTTTGTAATTTTATGCATAAAGGTTGTTAATTAACATACCGTTATAAAGAAAATATATATACTAGAATAAAATACTTGGAGCCGTTTTTGTAAAAAAATAAAGCATTATAATAATAAGGCTCTAGTCTAATTGAGGTGCATATACCCGTATTATTACACAAATATAATTCGTAATATGAGCAGTGTAAATATTCATAACCTTAATTTATTATTCATGGAAAACCACGTGGGAACATCAGCGTTTACATACTATTTACCCTCTGGATTAAGCCGACAAAAAACCTTTGTGCCTACATATTATCCCTTGTAATTGAACACTTACTGTATACGGCGATAAAATAAAAAAAGTAATGGCTCGTTATGGCCTATTACTGTCACATTGGTACTAAATTTCTTTCATTGCTCTTAGAACAATAAAAGACCGAAAATTGTACCACGATTGCGGCAAATAGCTTGGCAAATTAAGATTAACTTTAAGGAAAAACATTACGAATTACTCGTGCATTAAAAAAAAAGTTTTTAAAGAAAACAGGTAATCTATTTTGTGATATATGATGTAATACTGTTAGTATATGAATGAACAGCATCGCGCTGTTTGCATCCTGCATACACCCGATTGTTTAGCCCAAGGCCTGTATCCAAAAGTAAATATTCGAAGACCCATGGAATGAAGATCAAGTTATTTTTAAAAAAGACTGATTTGTCATCTTTATGAGTTAAAAAAATCTTGATGGTCTTAGTAAATCAAGTCATTGATTTGTAATAAGATCTAAGATGCGAATCGAATCCGGTGCGTTCATTCGCACTCACCCGCAGATGATATTTATACAGTTAAATAATTACTCTCTTGAATTGAAAACATACAGTAATGATAAATTGTACTATTATTTTGTATTAAACATTAAATTCCTTTTGTTCTTATCTGCATTTTGTACCTACTAGGCTAAAAGTATTTTTATTCCAACAGGCATGAATGACCGTGACATATTTTACCTATAAAACCTGAATAGAGACTAAAAGAATACAAATTATAGACGTGAAACCGAATATGCTTAAAGCGAATACCGCATCCGATTTCAAACAGCGAGCATTTCGATGAAAGTATTCTCTTTTTTTATACGGAAATGTCAGAAACGTCGCGCTGCCTTATTAATTGCTGGTGTATTGAGCATTTTTTGGATGAAAGAAGACCCATATTCTTTACGATATAATAGATGTAATTTTAAATGGAATTCCCTTTATAATTATAAGGTTGCAAGACTAAATAGACGTAAGTTAAATATTTTCTAACATGCGTTGAATACTCATATTTCTTTTCTCAATTATAATATTGTCAATATGTATTTAAAGTTGTATATGTTATTATTGACGTCTTATGGCTGATATAATGAAGTTATTCAGAAGACAGAAGAGCATAACAGGCCGTTATGCTTGGCGTTTGTGGACAATGAGAAGGCCTTCGATCCGGTTGAGACGTGGGCTGTGCTTGAATTTCTTCAGCGGTGCCATATTGACTATCGATACATCGAAATGTTGAAGCGTTTATATGATAAAACCACTGTGTCGGTCCGGGTACAGGGGCAGAGTTTGAAGACTATTTCTCTCAAAGGGGGTGTTAGACAGGGAGACGTCATTTCTCCGAAATGTTTAATGCCTCATTAGCATAAACATTGACGGCGAATACATAACTATTTTAATCAGAATTTAATATGAGTTGATAGGTAGATTTTAAGACTTAAACTGAAATCAAAGAATTGGAAAAATACCTATGATTGAAGCCGCTCCAAATAATCATGTTTATTACACAATAATACTAATTATAGTATAAAAAATGCTAAAAACTTTTGACACTCACATACGCAATGCCCGTCCTCACTTATTTGATCAGAATTATATGATGGTCACAGACTAACTTAAAATCTATGCAGCGAATAAAATTAACACAAATCTTACAAAATGTAGAAAAAACTACCGAAATCATGTATTCAAAGGTTAAAATTACCACGTAAAGAAGGAGGACAAAGTGTAATTGACCTCAAAAACCTGCATAGCAAGCAAAACCTTGGATACTACTTTCGTTAAATCCTGACATTTAGGACTTCAGGTAGTAGAGACGAATCGACAATAAACTCTTCTAAACTTGCATACTGAAATTTAGAAAAATGAAAATATCCCAAATGACAAACAAAAAGCTGTAACTTAGCCACAAAAATCCTACACTTTTAAGCCGAGTTAAAATACAGGGTCAGATTATAGTAACATGAAATTATAGAAAATAAATAACAAAAGAACTTGAACAAGAAACAGTTTATTGTCGTCACTGAAATAAAACTTCTGAAACCATACAACACATAACGAGTGCTTGTGAAAAATTAGTCAATACTGATTTCAATCACCGACACGACTAAATTGCCGCAGTCCTACATCAATGCTTTCCACAACGATTTGAATTCATTGAAAATAAATGCCCCTATTACAAATATAAGTCTTGTCAAATTCTAGATGACCGCCACTGCAAGATCTATTGGGACCGACATCATAACTGACAAAACAAAACATACACCACAATAGGCCTGATATCACACCTAAACGATAAACAGAGTATAGTTTTTGTAATAGACATTGCTGTACTAAACACCAATAATGTCTAAAACACGATAAACGAAAAGTTAACCAAATACACGGAAATAGCTTCACAGTCAAAAATCCAGTGGAAAGTTAAAGCAATCCAAACAGTTCCCATAGTTTTATCACTAACCGGTATAATACTCAAGTCATAAAAGAAAAGTATAGACAGATTTCAAATTCATTTCTATCAAACAGTTGCAGAAAATAGTAATGTTTAACACACGTCGCATAACCCGAAAATATTTGTCTGGTTCACAAAATACTGACTCGTAAAATTTTACACACCCGGGTTTATAACCCGCGTGACAGCAAGACACCACATTAAAAGAGATAATATTCAATAGTAATAATATTTATTGTATGACAGTTAAACGAACGAAAGTTAACGGATATAAAAAAATAACAAAATTAAGACAGTACAAGCTTTGTCGCATAGCTCTCAATCTCTTCCAGGCAACCTTAAGATGAAAAAAAAACAGTAAAGTTAGGCAGTTTGGGGTGTACCTAATTTCGAAAATATAACAGTAGCTTGTAATTCTACAGATACATAACAATGGAATGTATTCTTTTAATCACTTAAAACTTGAAACTGTATGCAAGTTTGCATTCAAAAATATCACGCTCTCATACACAAGGTATCCGTTAATTCCAAAGTTGCGTTTCTATTTGGAACAATGACACACAAAGTTCCTCTCGGAATCTTAGCCGTTTGTGAAAGGAATTCGCCAAAGTGCTCGGATTTTCCTCGTAGTACTCGACTGGAACTTAATGTTGCCTAAGGTTTTATTTCTTAGTCGATAGACAATTTAAAAGAAAATAATCCTTACTTATAGTAGCAAATAATAAATATATGAAATCTTACACATATAGATACGTAGCTTATAAAGAAAATGTCGAATACTAGATAACAGGAGAAATTGAAAACCTAAATATGTATCTAAAATCATAAACTCAGATCAAACAATTGTTCGTCGTATACAGTTAGTCCTGTGTTTATATTGAACCTACGATTGCACGTAGGACAATATTTTAATTCATTATATAGAAACAAATTTGCTAAAACTGTTGTTTGTTGCTTGAACTGTAATATAAGTCTTACCTTAAGGTTTCTTCTCTGTAACTAGCTTAAATTTGAACCTAACTGCACAAATATTATCAGCTATTTTT
The DNA here is from genome assembly GCA_020976665.1 of Heortia vitessoides. Taxonomy (NCBI): domain Eukaryota; kingdom Metazoa; phylum Arthropoda; class Insecta; order Lepidoptera; family Crambidae; genus Heortia; species Heortia vitessoides. Next base: position 5,912,835 of record JACJUM010003129.1, read on the forward strand.
AAATGTTCTTAGTACAGAAGAGAATTCAACCAAGGTCAACAGCATAATTAACCTTTCTAGGCACGAGAAAAAAATCGAGATAAAGGTGAACTGATCTCGTATAAAACGAGACATATATTTCACGCTAGAATGGTAGATCAGATTAGATAAGCGTCAAGGAAGCCCTTTTATTAAATTAGAAACTTTAAAAGGAGGCTATAAAATTTTATTGCTTTGTTTTTTTATCTTAAATAATAAATTTCCGAATATTATGAAATAATGCTGAGTTTGATTTTAACTTGGCACAAACTTAATTATACTCTTTCTTGTTTACAATCTTTTGATGTCAAGATTTGCTATTTATATTTAAAATACTGAAGAAAGCGTTCTATTAGTTTGAGCATTAGTCATCTGACCTATATTCGCCCTTCATTACGTTTTCTCTTTTAAAGACAAGCACATTTCATGCCTACAGAATTAATAATTTCAGCTTGGCTTATCCCTTTTATGTTTAATGGAATAAACTAAAGGAGCTTTTAGATAATAAGATATACATTACGATTCCTTGTTAATAATTGTTGTAAGATATTCTGTTATACTGTGGCTATTTCAAGTATTTGTGATCTCAATATACCCGACATTCGAATTTACTTCAAAATGTATCCTCCACTGTTTTGAATACAGAATTGATCAATTTAAAACGTTGGTTTATAGAAACATTTCTTCTTGCCGCAGTTCCTTTATCACCTTCTGAAGTCACCTGTATAATTGATTTTCTACATCGTCGATCCCTTTTCCCATTTTCTCCCTGAAAGGTGAAGATGATATCTGCGGCTCAGTGTATTGGAATATTTAGCTATATTGGTTATGGTTATTTAAAAAGGTTCAAGTAGGTGAAAACTGACGGCTTTAAGATTACTTTTCAGTTCTTAAAAGATTTAACGGTGGCTGACTTTATATTCAATGAAAATTTAAAAGGAAATTATGAAAGCAGGCGGATTTAATAACATTTTACAAACTATAGTGTGTGCTTGTGTCTAGAACGAATAAAACAATACTATGTTATTATTATTTTTATTAATACTTTTACAGTCATTTAACATAGTCTTTTTCTGTTAACAGATGAGAAATTTGTGTATTATTAACAAAAATGTGCAACAACATATAAAATATCTTACGGATTAAGTTGCTACTTATACATTATGTATTTGGCTTCGCCATTTTGTATTCTTCTATGTATATTAAAAACAAGAAAAAATCTAATCTTAGAACAAGATTTTAATAGCCTTAACTGTACATTTTGTATTAAAATACATGTTTATGTGTACGTTTAACTAATAAACGTTCCTTTTGCGAAGAAAATAATTATTTTATGATAAATCAACTCATTATTTACAGTCTACACAGTTATTAATACTTTAGCCTTATAAAAGAGCAGATAATAATAAATCTTATAGTTTATCACACTACGTGTGGTTTGGTATGTTTTGGCATTAATGGTTTATATTATTTCTATGAGCATTATATTAATGCTTTGACGTCCATTATGTGATTAGTGAGATAAGGATTCTGATGGAACAATTGTTCCAGTTAATGTTATAGCAATTCCTTTCGATTAAATTTCGAACAATTAACAACAAAAAAACGGGAATATGATTATTAAACGAATGAAAAAGTAATAAATCATCAAAATAGCCTCTATCATAGAACCGCTGAAATAATATTAAAATATCAAAATAAAATGCATACATTTCAATGTGTGCGCTTTATGCGGACTAGTTTTATGTAAAAATTTGTTAGCAATATTTTGCAAATTATTTTTATTTGTAGATGTCAAACACACCTACAGTTATATCAATAATATCGAATAAAAACATTTTCCTATCACACTAACTGAATACCGAAATGTACAATTATTTTGCTGAATAATGTTCATGTGAAATGTTTAACCTAGTTGAAAGATCACGCAACACCAACATCTCAAATTAAAAGCAATCAATAAAATTCATTTTGTTTTATGTTTCCATTGAAATGATGCCTTCAAAATTTGAACGAAAAGGCTTGCTATTTAACCGTCATTAGTTTTGGCCCTTTTCGTTGTTGATTGAAAATAATCAATTACATTCAAAATATAGATTTCTGATTGATCACTGAAAAACAAGTTGACTAATAGTGCCTATCTCCATACATTAAAGGTTATTTAAAGTTTATAAAAAACCTCGGTTTTATACTCTTTGGAAAAGAGAAAAAAAATTTAGTACATAAAATAATATAAAACCGACTTTCATTTAATGTTAATGAGCAGGCTAATACAAAAAAAAATAACCAGCTAATTTTAGTATAAGTAAAATTTAAATACATTCATCAAATTAAAGAACAGACCCTTATATACATGATTGGTCCTGAAAGCTTGTTTCTGTGCTGACTCATAAACAATAAAAGTATCCGAAAATAAATATCTACTTTAAATATCAATAAAAATTATCGAACATACTTTCATATATTTTTAGAAAATATACAAACACAACTTTTCAAGTTAGAACTTTCAATCTCATTTTTATATAAATGCACTATTGGGTTCAATCTTTGTAAGATAATTAATTAGTTTTAAACATGTTCATTATAATATCTCATATGGGCTTTCAAATTAATTTTCTCCTCTTGGCCTCATTGCCCTTAGCTATAAAACATAGCAAATGAATATTGCCAACCACCTTTAAATTACACATTTCAAGTAAAAAATAGAAGAAATATTATAACAGTAGTTGTACACAAATTGTATGGCTGCCAAAACAGTGACCCCTTGTTCCATGTATCGTGATGCACGGCAGCTTGGTTCTCACCTGATAAACAGAACAAAGATTTAGTTTAACAGTCGCTTTATAAGCATTGTTTAATTTTAAAGGACTATCTTTACGCCCGAAGACTTCGCTTTATTTTAGGACCCTAGGTATCCCCTTTACCGAGATCAAAAGTAACATAGTTATGTGTTTCGCTAGAGTTCAGGCTATATCAACTCTTAATACGGTATATATAAAAAAAATATGAATATTAATATTACTATCGAATTTTTCTAATAACCAGAATCAAATGCGCTAGAAAGTATTTTTTTTATACAATAATATATTAATATATTAATAATACATTCACACAATATCCCATACATTGACCTGACTTCAAGATGTAATCACAAATATACTACTTAAATAAATCTATTTAACACCCAGACGCAGAATAGAAAAGAGTCATCATATGAACATTTTCCCTGGGTTGGGATCGATATCACCCCTGTCGCACAAAATAGGACTACCTTTTTCGCCATCGATAATAATGATTATGTATTGAATATATTATTAAGAAAGTAATATGAATATTTATTAATTCCTACAAAGATAAACAAAGATATAACGAGATGCACATCCGACCCCTATGATCATATGCACATACACAGACACAGGACACTCCAAAGACAAGCAGAGACGATTTTTGAACAAATTCTAATATACCTTTACCATTAAATTCAAATATATAACAATTTACACTTACCAATCAACACATGGACATTGACGGTGACCTGAGAGTGATTCTGTAGAATACAAGTGTATGTTCCACTATCGTTTTGCGATGCAGATGCGACGCTGATTGTGGCACTGGAATTCAAAGGCGACAATCAATTTGGGCTTCATTAGAAATTCTGATCTTCTACTAAGCCAACGTTTGTCTTCATTGTTAAAGCTTCAGTCGTCCAAGTGTGAAGGACGTATCCAAGGCATTATTTTCCTAAAGCAGATAACGGGAAACCATCGAAGAAATGAATGTAGACTCTTGTTTTTAAATTTATATTTACATGATTTGTAAAATATACGACTGTTTCTAAATATATTATCAGCAATGGAAAATATTTTAGTAAATATCATATTTTCTGCCATTATATTTTCTGCCACTTCTTAATCACTTCAAAATAATTAAATAAACTTCGTTTTAAGGACGTTAAATGTAGTTTTATTTTGCCATAATAGTTTAACTTTATTAGCAACCATTTGTTTATTATAATTAGCAAAGTAACAAAAACGAATAAGTAATTTGTATTTAAAGCAAATGATAAAAGAAATAAACTTTAATTAAAGTAAACAAGAAAGAAAAATGACAAGTAACAACTAAGTAAGAATTATGAAACGACAATCACTTCCGGAAATCATCTAAATAAAAAAAAATCACAAGGCGATGTCGCTTTACGAACAGCTCGATGTGAATATATCGAGTACATTTCGCATGAGTGGGAATCCATTTAACAAATGTCGTTTAATTACTTTAAAATATATTAAAATATGTTAAAATACAATTCACACATCTCATTCATACAATTCTTACCTCATATTACGAAAAGTAACATTATCATAAAAGTCTTTCCCTTGCTTTTTCCAAACTAGCCCGTAAACATTATTTATTATAGGTGGGCGTGTCGGCTTTGTCGTAGTTGCTACAGGTGTTGTCTTCAACTCGGGCGTTTTAGTAGTCGTTGTACTTATACTAACTGTTGAAGTGATTGTGGTTGTCTCCACACTCCAACTTTTGTTCATCATTAAATCTATTCTATTAAATACAGTACTCATTCTAGTTGTTAGTTCTGTTGTGGTTGTAACAGGAGTAGTTGTTGCTATAGTCGTGGGTGTGGTAGTAGGAGCTTTGGTTGGTAAAGATGTAACATAGTTTTCTGATATGATGCAAGAGAGTTTTATAGAACTTCCGGCTTTATAAAACATATCTTTTAGCTCGTGGGTTTGATCACTGTTTATTGTCAAAACCGGGGCTGCAAAGGAAATTGAAATTAGCATTTTTCACCATAATTTAACATTTAATGGTAAACTCTAAACGAAGTGAACAGAGAAGTGAATATTAATAACCAGACGAAATCCTAGAGTAGTTATCAATAAGGTTACAGCAGTACTAATAAAGATAATCTGTTTGATTCATCATTATTCGTACATATCAGTCATTCGAAGACATAGGGAATTTTGCCCATATGCAAGCGTATTAGCAATTGCAGAGACTTTCACGACAGGAATACTGCCCATCCCTGGCCTGTGCATTTGAGCTGTTTCAAATAGATATACCGACGTCTATTGGTTTTGGTACCTTAGTCGCCTCTTATGACTCTTGGTAAGTGGGGGATACTATTTTCTTCTGTTGGTACCGCACGGCTGTTTTATTTCTGTCACAATATCAAAACTGGGAATCCTGAATTCAAATTCAAGGGAATTTTTTTTCCTTAGTAAAAATGGGACTACAATACAAATCAATAACTTAATAATTAAATAATTACCTTCAACTTTCTAAAGAATTCATTGTTATAGAGGCTTTGGTATACGTAGTAGTTTAGTCTGACTTCTATTGACTTACAATATTCAATAACGGAATCTTCGTACAACTAATGAGAAAGCTAACAATCGCTTTCTGTTTTCAGAATTGAATATGGATCTTGAGTTTATGTTTGTAAGTCACATAAATTCAATTTGTTACTCTATTGATTTCAACTTCAAGTGCTATTTGAACAGTATTTTACATCATTTTTATAGCAATATTGAATTAACTAAATATTTTTAATACTTCATAACCATACTACTTACAATTACTATCTATATATATTTATAAATAGCTAGAGATTTTTTTTATTTCTTTGGATTGTTTTACTTGGAAGATAAATTTACAAGATATTAATACACATTAATTTATACTCTCTGTGCTATAAAGTGTAACTAACACATATATTTGGATGTGCTTCACTTTATTACATTTATTTTTTATACCTTTACACATCACATACTTAAAAATCTCAGTCAAATCAAATAAAAAAGCATAATACAAATATAATAACTTATATATCGTACACCCAGATATAGAACAAACACAAATATTCATCACATAAATGTTTCTCCTAGGTGGGGATTGAACCCACGACCTTAACACATACAATAAGGACTACCAAATGCGCCATTGGACTCGTAAGATTGTTTTTATATCATACTAGTTAAACTTTTTATGTCTCGTTAGCGTAAATTTATTATGTGCTTAATGCTTCAAATGGCGATTGGTCATATTGAATTAAAGTTAATCAGTCACTTCAACAGGATCATTTATTTTCTTATTGTTATCGTCATGAAACAAGGTATTCAAAGCAAACGCCATAGTTACAAGAATATGGTATAAGAAACTTACGCAGTACAGTCAAGTTGACGAATTTAGTTCTGGGAGGGTGGGTTGATATTTGGCACATGTAATTCCCCTCATCCGTCCTCTTGACAGGGTTCATACTAAGTCTCCAATTGTTTGGATATTGGAATTTAACTGCTATACGACTGTCACCGGTGTACGGCGCTGGACCCACAGTGAGCAGCTGAGCTGAATCGGTTGAGTTGCGTAGCCACATTACCTGTGCATCAAGTACATAATATAGAGGATACTTAAAATACAAAAAACACTATATAGTCTGTTATAATGAACGACAATAATTCAGCCATAAAAGCATTTTTTGAATATTCTGTCGACAATAAAAGTAAAAAAAGGTCTAATCATAGAAATGTTTGAAAGTGGCAAAGCATTTCATCCAAAAAATCGCATTGATACTAATATTTGATCTAAATTAACTATGTTGACAAGTTCAATTCACAGAAAAGATTCTATTTAAACGACGCAGTGTTACATTTTCAAAGTAGATGGCGCTAGTTATTGCATTTATATGTAAAAGAAAGGATCACTCGTGTAAGGGAAATGAACTTAACTTTTTGGAAATGTATAAATTCTTATCAAAAATAGTCGTATTTTTTATTACCCTGCGTTTATAATTGATAGCAAATGTACTCATAATAAATTAATTTAGCGTATGGTTCGTGAACCTATGGTTCAATTAATAGTAGCTACGTTGATGTCGATGGAATCTTTTTCTGAGTTTCTACCTTATTTTTCATTTTTATTGTTCTGGTTGCAGGGCCCCGCGGTTTTACCTGCGTAGTTCCGGTTTCCGGTAGAATAATAAATACAATAAAAGTAAAAGGGACTTATAACAAATATAACATTTCATATTATACTATATAATTTATAATAATATTATAAAGTTAACTGATTGCAAATAACTTTGCAATCAATAATTTTTTTATGTTATAACCGGAAAAAATATTTTACGTGTTTCTTTTTTTCGCGTGACTTTCAAAAAAAAATCTTCATACTGAGTATTATTCGAATAACCCTTATGCAAAATTTTAAGTATCTAACCCGTAAAGTTTTGGCCTTGCAATGATATGTTAGTAAGTGAGTTTCTACTTTTACATACATATATATCACGTTCATAATGTTAATGATTAACATTCAAAAAATAAGCTTTATTTGTTTGTTGCTCTTGATTTTAAATTGGATACAATAGATTTTTCATAAGATAGTGTTACCAATCTTGCACCATAGATTGTAAATGTAGGTTTTTTTTTATACTGGCTAGTAAATATGTGTGGAGCAACAACATAATTCTATTAAAATATGTTTATAATCAGCAAAGTTTTATGACAATAGAACGTGATCGCTCACTGGAGGCATAATAGCCAACTCAAAGCTCAACGAAGTACTTTGCGCAGTTTAATCACGAAAAAGGAGATCCATAAAGCAGCAAAAGTTTTATTTTAAGGAGATAAGCAAGTTGAAGTGATAATGGGCAGGGCACTTAGCACGCTACACCAACGACCAATGTAGTCGTAACGTTCTGGTATAGAAACCTTGCACCGACAAGCGCAGCATGGGATGTCCAGCCAAAACTGGATAGAAGACCTAATTAGAAATGCAGGCATGCGCTGGATTCAGTCGGCTGGATGTTGGTGATGATGATTATGTAATCGATGCGTCCACACAATAGCTTTATATTGGTGACTCCTTCAAAATTATCAACCAATCCTTAAAAATCTCATTAACGCAACAGTTTATGAGTATAGATTCGTTGATGTACCGCCGAATTGGTTTAGATCAAAACGAAATAAAATATTGATTATTCAAGATAGTAAAATATGCTATTTATTATCACGAAAACTTTTCTCCGCAGGTTAAATTACGCTTTTTATTTTTCTTATTTTATAAAATCAGCACGATTTTTTACATAAAGTTTAGTTGTTACAAAGCGACTTTTTTTTAATAGAATGGTGGAAATAAGAGTTTCACAGGGGTGCGATAAAGGTCTCGTGGACTATGTTTTTTTTTATTATGCTAGGACAACAAACAAACATACAGTCCACGTGATAGTAAGCGTCACAGCGGGACAATAGAAGCTCGTAATATGTCACACTACCCAGTAATTTCACTGCAACTTCAAACTCAGCAATGCGGACACTGTTGTTTAGTGGTAGAAATAGGTGAGAGTGATGTAATTTACTGTAAGGGTAAACGACTTTTATAAGACTATTTGTATTAGCTGTTCATAAATAATTGTTTAATAAAATATCGGAATATATCCTTTATCATTGATATACTCATAGCGTAACCTTTTTAAAGTTAATAATAAAAGAAAAAATAAATTAGATTAAGCCAATTATAAGCTTGTTTACTTAAGCCTTAAACTAAATATCGACAAGAAGTGATTAATAGTTGAGTGCTTAGGATATATTTTATACCCTGTTCCATTTCTAAAGATCTGTACCTATTGATCACGCAGGATTATCTACGAATTGCTCGTGCTACATTACGGAGCTCTTTCAATTCTCTTGGAAACTCGTGGACATTTATTGATGGTGCTATAGGAATAAGGATTTCAGGTAATATTGGCTTTATATTTTCTACCAAATTTAAAGGATTAGAAGCAATCATCCCCTGGATTTCGTCGGTATTCATTGAAAATATTTAAAATTCATGAGTAATCATATTAATAGTCCAAAAGCTTTGAGCGATAAAATTATTTTCACGCAGACAGGCAGGCTTAGCCAAAGTAGTTTTAAATAAGTTAGGCAAAATAGTACTTTGATGCAAAGTGGAAAATAATTTCTCTTTAATGTTCGGAATAGGACTTCGAAATTTTGATCATTAAAATACTTTTGGGAACACTTAAATCGAAACTGACGAACAATAGAAAAATAATTCAAAGATTTTCACAAAGACGCAAGCAAACTAGAACTTAGGGATCCATGCAAAATAGAAATATTTTTACGACACGTTTAACTCATACATGAACTGAAATTTCAGAGAGTTACACTTAAATTGAATTGGCTAGTTTTCCATAAGTTATCCATAGTTATTTTGATCTCAGTGAGGTGCCTATCGCAGTTTTTAGGCACATTCACGTTTTTCAAACTTCAAAAACATTTTCCCTCTGTGCAATTTTCATCACAATAGTTTTCTTTTTAACAGAATGTAGAGGCACGTATCCTTTGAAAAAGTTATTGGCTCGTGCACGGGTGCAAGTTTTGAAAATAATATTTGGCAATGGCTTTGTTCGTGAAATGACTGTTTGAAAAATATTTTTCCAAGTGAGAATTTTTATTCTTTTTGATTATAAATCACACTCGATATGTTATATGCTTTTAAATGTATTCAATAAATTTAAATATTTATTTGTTTGTCCTAATTCTATAAATATAAACGTAAAATTTTTATTGATTAAAATTATTAGCCTGTGTTTGTAAGTTATCTCAGAGTATAATTATGATATTATTATACATTTTATTTAAATTGCCACAAGTTCGCTAATACTTCAAAAAAAACAAATAAAAAATTATAGCCATATTAATTGGAAATGGACAAAGAATACCTTTTTTATGTTAAAATGTTTTTAACTATATATGCATTCTAAAAAGTAAAAAATATTGAAACTATTTATTATTTATTTGCTTGACTTACGTACTAGTGAATGATCAAGACATACCGTTTTATCCTTTAACATAACTACTCTGCAATTTAGCAATGCCTCCGATCCCACATGAGCCGTCACTTGAGTGTATTTCTCATCCTCAAAGTATGGGCCCCAGTGGTGTTCATGGTGATGATCATGGTAGCTTTGGTATGGGGCGCTGTGTCTTGATTCTTCTACCTTACCTGTTAATATACATTATGGTTAAGTCATGCATAACTGTTGTTATATAGGTACATCCAGAGTAAAACCAATCAGATATTCTTAGTCGAAGTCTTAGTCGAATTTTATTCAATTTAACTACAAGTTTTCTAAAAAGTTTCTAACATTTACGCTTTCACTACTCATAATAAAACTACTTTTGGTAACCGTAACGTACAAAAAAAGTTAAAATTACTTATAGCCGTTAAAAGTAGTTTTATTAACAATTTACATATTAAATGTTATCAAATATTTATAATCATAGACAAATTTAACGAAATTCTACCGGTAAGAATACTAGACATTTTTTGACCAGGCCAGCGCCGACCATTATTTTTTTATGATAATTTGTATTACTTAGGTATCAAAATACCTTTCTATAAACCTTACCACATTTATAGCGTAGTCTTTCAAAAATTCAATGGAAGATTGGTGTTGAAATCGATTTATATGCCCGCGCATATAAAATAACGTCGTATCCAGACCGAAAGAAAGTTCTTAGAAAGAAAATTCTCATTCGCCCACAATCCTCGCGTTACCTACATTCGGCACATTATTATTATTAGTTATTTCTGCGACGTACTGTGGTTGATCAAATTTATATTATGTACGTATATCAAAAAACTCATAAGACACAAGTCTTATGTTGCATACAAAAACTTATTATTGAAAACCAATACTTAAACATTTAATTTCACACATTGTTATTCGTTGTTCAGCTGAAAACATAGAAATTTAATTCGATAATAAAAAAAAAGTAATTATTATTTTTAGAAATAAGCAATGAAGTTCTTGAATGAAACAAAAAAAATAGGTATTATGTTATTATTTGTTATTATTGTAATACAATAAGAACGAAGTCATTTACTGGCCCAAAAAAGCAACGTAGGTAACAAGATTCATACATAAACATTCCACGATAGTTCACTTTGTTAAATAATTATGCAAAACACAGAGTCCTGTCCGTGGGACGATATCTGTTTTAACTTTCCGAATAAATTGTTTTATTGCTACACCCGGGTACCGTATAATATTATGATAAAATACAGTTTAATTGACTACCACTGTAACTTTAACTATTGAATTGATATAATTTGTGAGGTAGTTATTATTTACGACTCGAAAAGTTAACGTGCTGTTTGTTACAAATGTCCCTTTGTCACAGTAACAAAACTTTATATGTACTCGTATATAGTACAAAAAATATTTTTAATATAAAATGTATCATACACAAACGAAACTATGAAATACGACGTAAAAAATACATATTTTTTAAACGATTACACTTTACATGTACAAGCATTAAATAAAAGTGAGTATATTTGTTCTGTGGCAATTAGCTTCGTGGTTGTAGAGATGTCGCTGGCTTTCAATCAAAAGAACATTGGGAAAAATTCGAAAAATTACTGGCTGATATTTGAGACAAATCGTTCTTTTATTGTAAAACAAATCTTAAACTGTATCTTTTATACTATGTTTGTTATGCCACAGAATATTTATTATATAAATTAGGTTGACCGCAACTATACTACTTAAATGGGAAACCTACCGTGAAGTATATCCGACAGTTACATAATCCCTGATCATGTTTATCTAGGTATGAATGTATGAGTTCAAATAGTTTCAATAAGTTTTTGAAATTAACATTTGAGTCTATAAATGGAAGTTAGTATAAGGTCTTTATATATTTTTGTTCTTTAACTAACAAGTAGTTTTACTTTTTAGCTTTTATACCAGAACTGGTTTAATGAAATATTGAAAATATATTCGAAGCATTGACTGTTGAGTCGATTTTAATATCACCGTGCCTGTGCACAACCCCTTTAATGCTAACAAAATACCACTCAAATGCTAACTGAATTTATTGCAACATCTCGAATTATTTCGAAACAAATATTGTTGCTAGCAAATTGTTAGCATAAGTGTTGCAACTAAAACTTCCGCTCCGGCAGAAATCTCTCAGCTCAGTAAGCGAGTTCCTATAAAAATAAAAAATCGTAAATACATCTAACACTCGCCGGCGGCGTGATCGATACTCTCTCTGTTACAAATGGTTCCTCTTGTCAGTTCGCTTTCTACGTTGTGTGTTCCATTCATTCATTGTATAGACATATTTTTATTTACAACCTACATCATCAATACGTATGATAAAATTGTAAACGAGTTGGGTCTGTAAGACAGAAAAAAAACAATTTGTTTACGTTATGTTTTGCTATCGAAGTAAAAAGAAATATTTATCCAAATTCACATAAATGAAAGTTAAAGTGACAAATATCTCTAACTACATGTTTGTGAGCTAATAGTAAGCAGTAAGTTTCTGATTAGATCTGCCAGATTTTTATTCCAGAAAACCAAACGTCACATGACTCAGATTTGGTTTTAATCATATAATATGTTCGATATGAAATCCGTCATCTTCATTACTTTGTTTGTATATCATATGTACAGTTTGTTATCTTTTCTCTTATTCTCTTCAGCAATAAATTTGGATAATCTTGGTTTTTATTTCACGAAACAGGTATAGACATTGCCCAATTTCAACGCAGTTGTTACACGCATAGATTTCATAAATGTCATAAATTCCATCACTTTTCGCTTGCCCTAAAACATCACTTGTTATTGGGACCAACTGCTAACACTCATCAAATTTAACTGCTCAATGTATCACGGTATTTGAATAACAAAATCCCGGCTAAGTTGTAAGGTTTCTACCTAGCAGTTGGAACAGAGCCACGTTATTTCTGAAATACTATATAAAGATCCTACGGAAGAGCTATGAAGCTCAAATGGTTAATGGACAGCATGGCAACATTAGCGGTTGTAAGCAAAATTATATGCCTGCACTGACGCTACAAGCGTAGATCCATGTTTGCTGAAGGTAAAATCCATTGCGAGACACGAGATTTATCAATATTCACATTATTCTGTGAAGTATTTTCACTGCTGATGTGATTTTCGTTTCAAAACATTCAATATGTATTAAAGTTTAAAAACATTTTTTTGTTCTACGATTCATCACGTTTTCATGCATGTTTTAAATTGAGTATTAAATTAATAAAGAGAGTGTGCTATAAATATTTCATATAAAATGTTAGTAAACACTGGTTATGGAATGATGTATAGAGTTGGTACTTGTGTGTATTTATCGGATTCAGTTACTTTAATTCTTATATTTGGAAGAGCTCAATTATTGGGTGCTGTCCATCTTGTGCGCCAAAGATCATGTGTTCGATCCCTGGACAACATTTGTGCTTTTTCTATGTTTGTGTATTAAATATTTATATTTCATTAAAAATAATATGCACTATATTTGTAATTTCTCTGCAGTCTAGTGTCCGTAATACAAGTGATTTAAACTACCTATCTCGAAGCCTAATTATTAGATTAATTATTATTAGTATATTAAAAGAACATCAGCAGAGTATCACAGCATCACATTTTTTATGGCTGAGCCTGGCAACACCTTTATGCAATAATGAAAATAACTCACTTTGTAAGTGGTCGTTTCTGTCGGTGGCCATCTCCCGTCCCATATTTTCTCGAAGGTGCTTCGTGAGGTTTCTGAATATTTCCTTTGATAGCGCGAGGTTGCTCTTGTCATCGCTGCGTTTTCTCCGAACGCCATTCGAGCGGTAGTCTTCCGGGAAACGGAGTGGCTCTGTACAAACTCATCGAATATTTTTAATGAATCAATATAAAATCAAAAGTAAATTTTATTTAGATGTTATTGGATTGCTTAAATTTTCAATCGCTTGATAATCACAATAAAATCTATGTTTTTCACGTGTAGCGTTAGTATTTATTGAGACTAGAACAGATAGGCGTTTAGCTTAAGCAAAATAATTTGTCTAACCTGTAATTAACAAAAGAAACAAATGCCTGTCTATCATATATGCCATAATTTTACAATGTGCTTTGATTAAAAATTTATACTTTTGTATATTAACTCTTTAGTCAAAACATTTTATATCTACAGTTTTTTTAAGTAATAATTTGTTTATGCAACCTGTTAAAAAAATGCGGTCTACGTAAAACATTAGTTAAGGATCTTTTAGCGAAATGTTCACTATATGTATTTTTTTATATTCCTAGAAAATATCATGTCAGCATAATTAACGAAACTTGTTGCGATATCGATATTTTAAATTTTTCTTATTTCTATAAATCTTTATTATCTTTTCTCTACTGTTTAATAAAAAAACTTGATAAATGTTATCGTAAATAAACAAAGTTATATTACTTAATTAAATATATAACTGTACGAAGTAAATTATTTATAATATACATTGTAACCTTGTAAATAAATTTAATTTATGACTTATACAAGTATTACGAGTAATAATATAACATTTTATCATAAATATTGTAACAAATAAAAACCAACACGCGCGTTTATATGGCTCATCACATTTATTTTACAACCATGGTACGTTGCGGTAATACGAATGCCTGAAATCATAATTCGTGCACAATCAACGGCCGAAGTGAGTATCGGTAACCAAATTTTATCATGTTACAAAATGGACTGCGGGGCAAATAAATTATTTTCCTCACATTGATAAATTCTGAAGTTTTGGTTTTGCAAAAAAAAATCCGCCATTCGTTTTATTTTGGCTTAACCGTAATCTGTAGAATGGTGTAAATGAAAATCTCTTTGTTATTAAATCCTACTCAAGTTTAACCTCACTTTGAAATTGGGAAGTCTTTGCTATAGTAAATTTAATTTTGCTGGCTGCTTCTTAAGAAGTGACAATTGTGACGTCTTATACATAATGCAAGTTAGTATCAACAGAGATTATAAATATTGTTACATTAGGTGATACTAAGCCGTGAGGTACAGGCTAAATAGAATAGTACCTACCCATGTACCAGGTGTTGTAAGATGTGACTGAGGTACCAGAACCGACAGATGGTGGTATATCCACCCGCAACGTTGTAGCTTCAATGCACAAGGTGGGGATGAAGACCAGCATATCCATCGTGAAAGCTGCGCTCTGCGATTGCCAACACGCTTGCCCAGTGTGGCATTCATTGGCAGAGTTCCCCCTATCTTGGGGTGGCCTAAGTCCAATAGTGTACTTTTTTTGGTTGATGTAATGAAGTAATACTAAGAAAATTGATATTAATGGCATTATTTTTAAGATGGAGTACTATTTGGTGGTCAAGTTTCGTTTAATACAAGACCTTTTTAAATAAGGTATAAATTATTTCTAGAATTTATAGATAGACCTAGATGATAAAAGTATGAAGTAATTTCTGCGGCTTCTGACATTGCTTTTCACTTGTCATTACACATAAGGGAAGTAAAAGAGACACATGGGGAGGCACACCAAGATAGGGGCAGCCGTCAGTTACCTCTCACGATATCTAATACATTTTAAGAGCAAATGTATTTTAAACGAACATTGCTACTGATTCGAATTGAAAAAATCTTTTCGTTTTGAATAATTACACACAAGGTAGTCTTTATAAAAAGGTCGATTGCATTTATACCTTACTCTTACGTATTTCTACCGTCAAACAGCAATGTTCATGTGTCCTAGTTAGTAGGGTGAAAGAGGCAGTGAAATTACTGGGTAATGTGACATAATATTTTCAACGACTACCAATACGAGTGGAGCACCCATAATTGTAGGTTTCTTTCTCAAATCATCTTACCAGCCATTGAAAGTACACTGCTAGGTATAAGCCAAGAAAAGAAGAATTTTATATCATATAATATTATATAATACGAGTATATGGCAATCGCAGAGAGTATAGCTATCGCGACAGGGATGCTGCTGCCTATCCCCACCCTGTGCATTTGAGCTGCACTGTTTCGGATGGATATGCCGCCATCTGTCGGTCGCTTGGTGCAGTGTACTAGTAGTAAATAATATGTAGAAGATAATTATAAAAGTGAGGTATCCGTCAGAGTAAGGTGTGCAGTTTTTGAGATTACACATAGCAAATAAAACGTAAGGCAATCACAATGGGATACTTCAATTTAAATTTGTCAGGATTGTTAAATCTTCAGCAGAATCCCAATAATGCTGAGTGCTATATTTACATATTTCTATAAGTACCAACGTACTTGTATATACGCGTTTACTCTTTACAAAGAGATTATGCTCTTACAAAAGTTTAATTGAAAAACTCACAATTGATCGACTATATAAATATGGTTTTTATTTATTATAGTAAAATAACCTGGATTACCTACACCTGAGGATAATATAAGCGAGTAGATTAATTTACAGCGGTTTGATAAAATTTTATGGCACCTGTTAAGCTTCCTTTGTTTGTTTTATCGATATTGTTTGTTCTAATGAAAAATTTTAATTGAATTTATGTTATCTGAGAAAATATTATAGGAATTTGTATTAGTTAGATGACAAACAAACCTACGGTCTGTGTCACCGTAATCTATAGACATATCTCAAATTATAAGGTAAGGTTGTCATTAGCGCGTTTCCAATCTCATGACTTTTATCTATAAATTACATTATATATTTATTTAATATCATGTTATCTAGAGATTTCACTGCCTCTCTTGTTTTTTAAACCGGAGTACAAACACTGCTCTTTGTCCATAGAAACAGGTGAGGTTGACGATCTTTGTATGCCTGACTCTAGTGAATTTCATTGTGTATCGCATATTCCTTTATACTATACTTGTTTCATTTTGCTAGTATTTTTATATGAGCAATAATATTTGCAATAACTTCATCATCTGTATAACTGACATGGCGCAGTATTCGCGCATATTTATTATCTTTGGCTATTTTCAGATTTTAATTAACTTTGGCTTCGAATATAAAAATTACGTGTCATGCTGTTTGTCCGGGATATACTTCAAAATTTCTGAATTCAATTAAATATTCTTTTGCTGACTATATACAGTTTGATCCAACTAGAGAGATTAACGTAAGTAGATAGAACAACGTCTATCAGGTTAGTTAGTATTAGTGGAAGTTCTCAAATAGTTTTTAAATGTTATATGTGTTTAACCATATGTTATTATTGGATATAAATTGAGGGTACTCCAAAAATAGTATAGCACCGTTATAGTTATAGTATATAGTTATTTGTATGATGTATCATAAGAGGCAACTAAGGAACTGGAGCCGATATAGGCAGTATATCATCCTTACTGCTCAATGGAATAAGACGGGGGTAAGCAGCAGCATTTTGGTCGCAAAGTTTCGCTCTCCTATTGCCTCGGTTGCCCAACGTGGCTATTTTTAGCAATACCCCAAAGTTATTACAAGAAATTGAGCAGTAGACACCTTGCAGTTTGTATGATGAAGACGAATAAAAACTTACCAGATGCAGTATGAAGGCAGCATAATGCTAGACACACGAAGTAGAGACTGCCCCACTGCATATTAGAGGGAACATCACAGTTGACGCATCACGCCCCTTCACCTGGAAATAAATAACTGCTGTATTATTGAAGTAGCAACCCGCCCTGGCTTTGCAGGTACACAATTAGTTTGTAAAATAGTTATAGTAAGTAGTTTCAGCCAGCATTTTCAATGTAATATAAATATCAATTTAAATATCAGTGTAAATATTCGTATAAAATTCAATGTAAATATCAGTGTTTATCTACTATATTATGCATGTATTTATACATATAAACCTTCCTCCAGAATCACTTTACCTACTTAAAAGACTGCATCAAAATCCGTTGCGTAGTTTTTAGTAAGATCTTCAATCTAAGCAAATATAAAACAAAGCGTGTAGTAACTTTGTTGTTTAATACTTCTCCAACCATGTGATTAAAGATATTATGTCATTTAGTAATCCGTGAGGTACTGGCAGAGTAGAATAGTACCTCCTGTACCTATACCAGATGTCGTAAAAGGCGACTAATGTACCAAAACCGACAGGCGGCGGTACATGAGCTGTAGCACAAATGCACAGGGCGAGAATGGGCAGCAGCATCCCCGTTGCCAGAGCTGCGCTCTGCGATTGCTTGTCCAGCATGGTAATTATGGGTAAAATTCCACGTTTCTCGGGGAGGCCTTATATCCTTATATATATATAGTAGTGGACTTTCAATGTCTGGTGTGAATGATGATGATGATGATGATAATGAGGTATCAATGCAGGTGATCTTTGTATGAGGTCTATCTTTAGTAGAATTATTCTGTATTCGAAACTTAAAATAGCGTAATGATGAAAATCTAATAAAGTAATTCATGTTTGTACTCTTTTTATTATCATTAAAAATATAAGTCTATCGTGGTCTTTCAAGTAACTGTTCTTAAAATGTTGAATTATAAGATGTTGTAGGTATTGGAGACATTATTAGTAAGGCCTTTGTTAATTACAACTACGTCTTATTAGTCTTAAATATTGTACTTTTGTACGTGTTTTACCTCGATGGGCCTATGTCACATTTGGTAGTATCCTTATTTTATGCGCCAAGGTCTATAACCCTTGGCACATAAACATACCCCCCCAAATGACCCCCAACTAAAGCAAAAGTGTATGTGACGAAAATTTGTATTTGTTCTGTGTTTGGGTGTTAAATATACGTATTTAAGTAATATATTTGAAATTTACGGTATCCGTTACCTAGGTAACTACAAGATAAATTACAAATATATAATGAAAGAGTTACCCTTCTATTACAGAATTAATCTACCTTTTAATTATTACTTGATCTATTTATTTCATTATATTTCTATTTATTTGTTTTAAAACTATGTAAACTGTTAAATCAGCCGCTTATCCATATGTTACTGTCAACTAGTCACACAAAACATGACTAAAACACTAGGCTTATACCCACTATATGAGTTAGATAGCCACATCACTGCCATACATGTATTAAAAATTTCACTATGTCATTATCTCTTAAATAGAGTTTACTAACTTAGATTACGGCCTTGGCAAATAATTTAGTCTTCCGTAATTGGTTCTTGCGTCTTTGTGAATAAGTCATGCCTTCCGACTAGAGGATGACTTTGTAACTAGAGGGTCTTGCCTGCTGATTTGACTTTATTTATAGAACCATTCTAGATCAGTACTGTTGAGGAAAATAAATTACTGCTTATATAACAATCTCCATACACCATACATATATGAAACGACTATGTATAAGATGACTTCAAAACAAAATATTAAATAATTACAACAAAATATAAAGCTTATTCAATAAAAATCTTAGTGGGTATAATGTCACCAATAACATGCACAACAATCATTCAGGTAACTGACATGTCGATTGAAAAATTACAAATTCACGTAAAATGCATATTATAGACGCTAAAAAAGTAATTTTATTTATGGGTATTGATTATATTAAAAGTAGTTCACGCGTACTTGTTAGAAAATATTATATTTTATCATTCCTCTTGAACTAGTTGATCAGCTGTCTTAAGTCGTATTTTGGAAACATCTCCCAAATATATCCTTTCACTAGCATCACACAATCACATTCACTAATTCTAGAGTAGTGCACCGCACTCGCTGGCAAGTGCAAACAATCCCTACCCGCACAGCGCGAGGTGGTGGCTAGACGCATTCCATTCTCTTAAACCACCTTTACGCAAAAGCTAAGATTTAGATGCATCCTTGAGTCACTTCCTCCCATCGCTTTCAACCTTATTCGGATCTGGCGAATCTTAAGGATACTTCCATCCTTCAAGTAAATAGCAGGGTGATGGAAAAGTGTGTAGGCATAGGAACGCGACTATTGAACGGTTAGACCTCACTTCCGATTTGACGTTATATATGATACCTAAGTAAGTCTGCGTAGCGTTAGGTATAAATGCAATTTTATGCTATTATTCTGTTGATGTTATATTGTGGCATCTTATAGAAATAGATATTGGCGGGTATAGTTTTAACGATGCTATATATGGGACCTGGTGATAATGGTTGTAAATGACTTCGTAGTTTCCAAATAAATAATTCTTGTTGCCATAATGTTTGACATCCAGAAATGACGTCAAACAATATTACTTAAGTGTAAGACGCAAATGTAAGAATAAGAGTTAAGTCAAATGTGTATCCATCCGAAGTAGCTATTTATTTATTTTTATAATAAACATTATTAAAAGGGTTGTTACATAATTATGTATTAGTGATAATATTTGAAATTATTCGACTTAGAACTAATTTCATGCATCCTGCAGCAAGAGGCGGAGGAGCAAACATCCGATGCCCTACATTTGGATCAAGTGCGCAGAGGATTTTTAGGCACAAAAATGCATGATTATTGCTTAGCACAGCCATGGGCAGGCGTGGTGGCAAGATAAGAGCAGATGGTACCTGGGCAGCATCCTATAGTATTTAAGCTGCGCTGTTTTAGATGTATATACGGCAAAATTGTAATTCTTTACCACAATTAAACAATTAAACAACAAATCAATAGTAATAGTCAATCTATCAATCGAGTTTATTTGCAAAAACCATTTATATAATACTTAAGCATATATTTCGAATCCTGAACCCAATGAATGTTGTTTTTTTTATGTAATTCTCCCACTGAACCGATTTCAGTCGATACACCTTAAATAAATGACACCATGACAAGGATATTAAATGTTTATTGTAACGAATTCAGAGCTACATTTCAAAATTTAATCAAATTAAGAATATGTGCCGTGTTAAATATATCTATTATTTTAAAGAAATACACTATAACATATATATTCAGTTCACATAATATATATTTAGAGAAACTAAAATATTTTTTTAAATAAGCAAATCTTCAATTTGCATTTAACTTTTTTAAAATTAACCAAAAATCATATAAGTCATATAACCAACCTTTTTGAAACTAATTTACCGTCACCGAATATGATTTCAACTATATTTTTTATATCTGTGAGTTCACTATTTATATCAAAACACATTTCAAAGCCTCTGAGAGAGCCAAATATATAACAACATTTTTTTACAAGTTCTTTTAAACCTAATATTGTGGTTAAGTTTATCATTTGTTGGCCGTGTAGTACTGGCAGAGTAAATCAAGACCCCCCTCCTGTACCGGGTGTCGTAAGAGGCAACTGAGGTACCGGAACCGACAGACCGACAGTTACAAATCAGTGTAGCTCAAATACAACGGGGTGGAAATGGGCAGCAGCATTCTAGTCGATCCTGCGATTTTTGTAAGATCATCTTCCTTCCTCTTCCTCTTGTGATGTGGACGTGTTAACAGAGATGTAGCGCTGATGTACTGGGCGCACCAAACTCTATTTCAGAATCTTACGGCTCCAGCGGTCGTCAATTATGTGTGCTCGTGTTACTTTTGTTGGGCCTTCACATTCTAGACTCGATGGCACTAAGATAATTTAAGCATTGCCTTCTACATAACTCGTTGGAATTTTCGAGCTACTAAGGGCCTAAAGGGTAAGAGACCTCGTTTTACTCATCATCATCATAAGTCATTGCTAATAGCACACATCAACTTATGTCACTGAGTTTTGCCAATAATTATTACTTTGAGATGTTAAAAAATCAACGTGGAAAATGTATAATATACACTTCAAAATATATGCTGAGCATAATTTAAAACGCTAACAATTTATAATATAGTTAAACATAAACTAAACGTAAACTTCTTAAATTTACTACCGAAAACCCAGGAAAGGATGATATTTGAGTAGAAAGTTCTGTTGTTTACGTCAACTCACCGTTCATCTCAACTCCTTTAACTCAATAAAAACTCTGAAATAACGTCATTTTCCTCGTTTCGGAACGACAAAATTCATGCATTAAACAGAAATGCAATTTCATGTGACAGCTTTATTGAAATGTCAATAAAGCCTTTTGAAAAAAGAACAAAATCACGCCAATCCGATGCGACACAATTTGTTTTTGTACACCCAATATTGTATGAAATATTTTTATTTGGAGACGACTGAATACACGGACTCAAATAGTAAATGCCAGCTATAAAACCATTTTCTAACTCGACTTAAGAGGAACTAGCGTTAGACAAACAGGATCCCCACCCAATTAGTCAAGTCGAAATACAAGTCACAACTTTGGCTAAGCACATTTGTCTAATGCGACATGTGGGAGGTACTGATGCTTTCTAGTTTCAGAAGATTAATTTCGATTAATTTCGACGATATTAGCACTCTTTTCAGCAAGTATTGTGTACTGATTTTATTTGCATGTCCTTATAATGTCTTCTGTGTATATTTTTGATCATTTAGCAGCCTATCAATGGCCTGCTGCAATAAGCTTTTGTTAGTGTATAAATACTTTAGTATTGTAAAAGCTATATTTATTTATCCTTTAATTATAGGCATAAAAAAAACAGAAATGGCGTCTGTCACACAATTGCTTTCAATGTCTCATTAGAAATCAAATAAATTTAAATGATAGTTATTAATTTTCGTCAAGCAAATGAGATTTTAACTAGAAATGTTGTCTTTTATAATTTTTAGGGTCTTTTATATCTAAAAATTATAGTATTGCAGTTGAATTGTAGTTTCAAGTAAAAGAATTGAACACTTAGTTTCAAGTAAAAGACTTGAACACTTAGTTTTAAGTAAAAGACTAGAATACTTAGTTTTAAGTAAAACACTTGAATACTTAGTTTCAAGTAAAACAGCTATTATATCTGCTGTATATTAAGTATATTAGGTAATATTATAGAAATTAAGACATAACGAATCTGTACAATTATGGGTAACTACCACCGTGACGAATAAACATCTCTCTCGAGAACAGATTTTATCATTATTTTTCTTGAAAAGTAATCAGCCTATCGAATCGAAACAAATTGCGTGTCTGAATTGGAGGACGGCCGAATATCAACAAAAATAGCTGCCTTTATTGAGTTACTGAACTTCTTCGGAGAAAACTAAAGATAATTCTCATTTCTGATTCCGTTTTCGATTTATGCTAAACAGATTTTTCAGATGCTTTTTATGTAACGGACTTTTTTGGCGTAACAAATTGATATAAATTTTATTATATAAAAATATATTCGCATCTGGCATAATTTAAAGTATAAGGTGTAGTTAAGAGGTAGTACCGCAAACGTGTGGTCGACTCTATTGATAACATACTCATAATTATTTCTACCGTCAAACAGCAGCAGCAGTTTTTCGAATTGAATCACAAAAGACGAAATTAAATTACTGGGTAACGTGTAACTTAATATTATCAGATTCGCGATACCCTATTATACTATATAAATTATAACGCGTTTATAGTGATGCCTAACACGCGTATGTTTATTTACTTGTTAAATAAGTAAATATATTAAGAATTATTAAATATATATATATAGCCATTGAGAATAATATTTCTAGAAAAAAATATCAAGCACCATTTAGTCACTAAAATCCTTTTAGCCAAATCCTTGAAAATATAAAATTGCGATCAGAATACAGAAAAACACTACGCGCTAATTTCCAAAGTAAATTTATTTAAGCAACCAAAACAATTTTACGTAGACACCATTTATAAAATAGACCGGCGCTTTGAATAAACGATTTCAACATTAAAATGTTTGTACAACGTTTTAAAGTTTGGTTACTAAATGGATAATAAGTATAATATAATATTATGTTAGTACAAGCGACCGCTCGCTACTTTTTTTGCGTAAGGAATACACTAGTAATAAAAGTAGCGAGTGGTGTAGTACTACTACACCAAGCTAAAGTACAAATACACCAAGGACGCCGACGGACGTCGTTTTAAAATATGTCCAACGTCAAAACCAAAGCAAATCAATTCCGTATTAACCTCCTATTTATTTTTGGTATAAACATTCTTTATCATACGCTATCTTGCAGCACCCCGCAGTTTCACCTACGTAGTTTCCATATGCGTACCAATAATAAATAACAAGAATATCCTAAGTTACTTGAGGGCATAGTTATCCACTTATGAAATTACCGTTAAAATCAATCCAACCGTTTCGGAGTCTACCTCGAAAAGACAAAAATTTCAAAAGTTTATTTCATAAGTACCATACATACTTTTATGTACCTATCTTACAAAAACTGTTATTTTGGTATTACAAATAGACATTTCAACTTTATTATATGTAGATGTAGAAAAAATTTCGTTCCTGTTTGCACATCAAGTACAACACGATGATCTGCACATTTGCAGACGTTTGGAGCGCGTATATTAATTATCGTTATATTTTAGACAATTATTTATGAATTATTGATGTCATTACAATGCTTAAGCTAAATTAATACAAAAAAAACATTAAAATCCATGTAGTACTTTGTAGATGAAAGAGTAATTAAACATATTCAATTCATCCACACATTCGTAAAACTTTCACTTTTATTTCAGAAGGATTAAAGACCATGGCCTATTTCACACAGTGGCTTATTTTTTATATTTAATACTATTATTACATTAACGAACGCTTTATTTAGATTAAGATAGTGGAAACACTGTTACAACTTACAACAATATTTTGCAGAACCACCTTGCAATAATTTCTAAAGCTCGTCTAACTTTAAAGTATTATGCAAGTTTACTTAAGAAAATAGTATATTTTGAAGAAAACATACGTTAACACACACATACCTTTACAAAACTCCAAACGCTGAACTTAGAAGTTTAGCCGTAAATATTTGTACAGTTTTCTATTGCTTTGAACGCGTGTATTGTACGATTTTCTTCGTAAACACGTTGGAAAGTAGGAGTGATTGTACTGAATAGCTTTTATATTACTCACAAGAGGCGTATTATTACGAAAATGGG
This sequence comes from Heortia vitessoides, assembly GCA_020976665.1. Classification (NCBI taxonomy): domain Eukaryota; kingdom Metazoa; phylum Arthropoda; class Insecta; order Lepidoptera; family Crambidae; genus Heortia; species Heortia vitessoides. Next base: position 5,937,574 of record JACJUM010003129.1, read on the forward strand.
TTCAAACTGGATCAAATTACTCCTGTGCTCTGAAATTTAAATAAATTTTCAGAATATTATAAATCCCTGCTCTAGTATCAGCAAAATATTAAATAATTAATTTTTTGGTTATAAACATGGCATAATTATTTGGAATTTATTGTGTCACCGTAATATTGAAAACACCGTTGGATTGGAGTCTCACTAGCAAGATTATAAATTTTAAAAGTTTAAATTCAAAGACACTCTATCCAAGAAGAGCCATAACAATTTTTTTTTATCGTCAATAAAACAATTAGTAATAATAATAATATTTCCAAAACAGAAGTAATTAGTTAATGTTCATATTAGAAACGAAGCTGATGATCCAAAAAATCATAAGAGTATCACCGTACACTAGGTAGGTATATTTAATTCATCATACTAGCCATTGAAAGTCCACTATTGGATATAGGCCTCCCCAAGAAAGAGGGATTTTTACCCATCCCCGCCCTGTGCATTTGAGCTACACTGTTATGGATGGATATACCGCCATCCGGTTTTGATACCTTATTGGCTGTGAGGTACCAGTAAATTAGAATAGTGCCTTCCCCTGTACCCGGTGTCGTAAGAAGCGACTAAGGTATCGGAATTACAGATTGCTAGAAATAAAATTGGCCAATCAAGGACGTTCACTATATAATGGGTTGGGATGGTTAGTTAATTACGAGAAACTAAAAAAATGTGTCCATTCAAATACAACATTCGGTAGTAAGTTAATGCAGATTACAATTTACTGTCATTGTACTATCAGCCATGTCTTTTTAACCGTCATTCTATGTATTTATCTATCTAGTTATAAAAAGAAGAAGTTATTTCTGGCACATAGACGCAGGCACAGCCGTAACCGTAGCAAATATATCAATTTTAATTTATCAAATATATATACAAATGTATATATTTGATAAATTATATACAATTTACGATATATATATATATAGCGTATTATTAACCCTACACAGTTATCTCATTTACCAATCCTTATAAAAAAAGTATAATGAGACGGTTCCCGCAACGTCTACAGGGTTAATTAGTAACCTTAAGTGCTAGATATAAGGAGAGCTACTTAACTTTTGCCCGCAAGTAAATTGCTAGTACGTGCTTCATTATAAGCCTTTTGGCACTGCCTTTCAATTATTCCACGGCGAGGAAAATCTTCTCCGTTTATTATTAAGTTATCATAACTAGATTCTTTTTCTATGTTAGGTAACAAAAGTATTATAAGCATTACATTATATTATATTCCAGGTTATTAATTAGTTGGATCCCCGCTTCCAAATCTGCTTGTTAGGACTTCCCTAGTAGAAAAATTGTTAAAAATATTTTTTTGAATGTTGTCGATACTATATATTTTTCATAAATTAAATAAGTCAGTATTATTTTCCTCAGACTTTGAATTTTATAGTTTTAATATGAAATAGTTTAAAAGAATTAAATATTTCTTTTTTTTATATTGCTATACTTGGAATTAGGTGCAATGATTTATCTTTATTTTTTTTATTTTTTTATTTAAAATTAAACGCTGCTTATGTTTAAATGGATTTAATACTAAACTAAAACTTATTTAAAATTGATATTAATTTTTATGAAGTTTAAATCGGGATTTGTCGTGCTGCCAAATTTGAGACATCTATACTAGACTATCTATATCTTGATCATGGCATTACGTGAACAGTTGGACCGAGTTTGCTATTTCTTGTGGCTGTATACAAGTACTGTAACAAAAAAAGTATTCAGAGGGAAAATTTAGAAATTTTTGGAATGTTAACGACTGTTATTACCTTTCTTCAATCTGTTGGAGTTTGACGTAATTGTCAGTCGTGTGACAATGTTGCGTCTGATTGAATACGACAGGGCAAGGTTAGTCGGTTCCGCTAGTTATATACATATAGTACCTTCACAATTTGTGTATGCAAATCACGTCAAATTAATTTAAATCATTCAAATGAAGAACACCACGTTATGGGTTTCTACTTAATATATATGCCAGTTTATGTTAGAATAAGCATATCAATGTATTTATTGTATCTTACATGTAAAAGCATATACACATAGCGACTGTAAGTAAACCGAAGAGACAATACCTCAAACTTTGTAAAGATACCTAATCCAACTTACTACCTATCAATTAACTGAAACAGCCACTTGATCTCCCGACATTTCCAGATTAACTTGTTAACATTCCAGTTTTAGCCCAAAACAATATATTAATGTTACTAGTAGGTCAAAACGGGGGAAGGACATGGGTTGACAGCACACGGGAGCACCCATTGTGGCCGGTTTCTGAATAAGTAATTTAATTTGATTTGACATTAGGGCGGTCCGTTGGCATCGCGATAACCTATATCTTGATCTTGACAACCATGATTCTACAATACACCTATTGAAATTTCCGATACAACAGAGTAATTGGAATCAACGAAGTATAAAGAGAAGCTACATAAATTTTCTAATATAACATAACATAATTCAGTATAAAGGTTCTTATTGAAAGACATGAAATACGTGTTAAATATTTTTTCAAGAATCATCCCTTAACCCTTTAAGGCATAATTTTTGATAATATATTTTTAATCCTCGTAAAAGAGAGAATTAAATAAAAATGTCTGGTTTCTATGTTGGGGGTGGTGTTGCTCAATCAATTAAAACAGCTCGACAACTTCTTTAGTCCCAAAATACCCATAGGTTAATTAAAATAACAATTAAGGTGTTATAAAGTTGGGTATACATGTAACATTTTTACTGCCAATATTAAAAAGGGGAATTGCAATATGTGTATTTTCTTAACATTATTTTATCTTTTTCTTGTAAACACCACAAAGGAAATGAATACGAAAACTAAGTATTTTTGAGTTATATATTTATTAATCATTTAGAGATTAATTGAGGGAATTTTTTAAGTATAAGTAAGTAAGTATATGATTCCGAACCACAGAAGCACTCATAATGTACAAAAAAATTCTTAAATTTTGCGTGTGATAGTAAATAAGATCAAATTTGTATTTTCAACGAAATGTACAAGAAATATAAATTTTTAATTTTAAATCTACTTCTCATAAAGAGACACTGACGATTTCATACCCATGTCAATGTTATTCGGATGTTTACATGATAATGCTTATAGATTTTTCTTTATTTTGTTTTGTGTTTATTTTGTATCAATTGTTTTCTACGATATATATCTTCTTTTATAATCACACCCTAGTATTTTATCTAAAATATATTCCCATAGAACGTACTTCTATTGGAAAGTCATTTTCGGTTTCCTTTTATTCACCAAAGTAAGTATCCACTCTAAAATAATACCACGAACGTAATATATTGGTCTATTCATACTTCTTAGGGGCACCCATATCGGCGAAAGTGTAAGATAAAAAATGGGATGAGACATGTTTGATGACACGTCCACAGACCCATCTTTCGGCACCCTATTTGATGAGCTCGGCAGAAAAACGTATATTTCCGCTTCCACTATCCGCAGAGCGATTATTCTACCTTAACTCAATAAGGTCGTATGGGTATAAAATAAACGTAATGGTCCTTTCTAATATAGTTTCATCGAAAAATGTTTTATCAAAGTCATTTGTTAAAGTTAATCGAGGAATTTGAAAGCGAGATACCGTATGTATAATAATATAGATATGGCTATTACTAAAATTTAAGATCAAGCTTACGTATGCAAGATACATATAAAACACAAAAATATTAACAGTAGGTATACAATTAAAATAGGAAAATATTACAATAACATTATATAATGTTATCTGAAGTTCATTGCTCAGCTTAATCAAATATTGTGTTTTCTTTAACGGTTAATCCACCCCAAATACTTTCAATGGTTACCAGACTAGAAGATTCCTAAATCTCCTTGAAGCATGTTATTATAAATTACAATAATATTAAAGTATCAAGATACACAAAACCGAACAAACAAAATATATAATCAAATTTAATGACGTGAGTACCTAAGAATTGTACTTAATCTATTATTACTAGCTTCACATCTGCTTTTTTACTACGTGTATTTTTTATTGTATGCTTACGTATTTACATAATTAAATAATAAAATGATCTTGATCCATTTCCTTTATCATTTTTGATAATTTCTGTAACAACCAAGTAGTACTATCATACTTTATGAATTGACCCATTAATCCATGAGCATTACAAGAATACAATCTAGTAGCGGAGCACAGGTAATGCAAATGTATTTATTATTCAAAGCGTCGCCTTTCGTTTCGTTTCCAATGGCTCTTAGAGAATACGAGTAAGTAGAATAACAGAGGGCAGTGGATTCTGTCTTGATTTGTCTTCATCGTTGAGGTTGAATTTCGAATCAAAGGGGAACGGTAGATAGAAGTGGATTTTGCCAATAATTATCTCTTTCCATTTCTCTACGTAGCCGAAAAAACAAGAGCGCTTTGTACGTATTATAATTGTATTTCAGGCATTGTTATTGTTGAGTTAATGGTTAAATTGTAAACCATTTACTCGTTCACTACTCATACAATTATTTAGTTATCAGTTTAAAACGCGGTTTATTTAACCTTATTTTTTTAATTCGCCGTTTTAGTTAGCTTTAGACATTTTGATGAGTACTGTAGTATTAGTGAGACTATCTCTCAATGAACATGAGGTAACAAAAAACAAGAATCGTTTTGTAATATGTTTTGTATATATATTTTAAATATTTTTATTAATGAAATAATAGTTTGAAAAACATTAACATATGTTTCCAATGCCTTGAGTTTCCATCTTTTGCATGATTATATTATAATGCTTAAAAATTTATTGATGAATTATTATTAATTATATTTCTGTCCTCATATGCAGTACTGCTGTCATCTATACACAAATCACCAACTTGTGTCCTTTGACTCGGTCCAAACACGCGCTATGAGAATTGTTGTACGATGCCGGGCTCATAAGCGGTTTCAGCCCTTAAGTCTGAGGAGAGACTCTCCTTATGTGTATTCTACTGCTTGTACAATGGGCTTTGTTCGGAGGAATTGTTTGACATGAAGCCAAAAACTACATTTTATCATCGCACCGCTAGGGCCATCGATAGGGTGTTAACCCCTACACTTTAGAACCAAAGTGGTCTTGAACCCAATGAGCGTGCGCTAAGGTGGTAGAATGAGCACCCTGCGAAAGTTTGCCCTGAGGACTACAGTATTATGAGCGAAGAGGTTTTTAAAGGTTCTGCAATTATTGAACAATGCCTCGGTGTTATAAATGTTCTTAGGCAGCTGTAACCGCCTATCATCACGCGGGCCATTCGCTTGCTTACCACATATGGAGAATATAAAAAATGTATATATTTGAGGAATCTTCTAATAATAGTTATTACCATTCTTAAACTCCCAATGCTCCAGGTCTTGTAAGAGGCGACTAAGGTACTAGAACTGACAGATGGCGGTATATCAATCCGAAACATGGGCAGCAGCATCAACATTGATAGTCTGGAGTAACACACACAGGCCACTTTTATACCTGATACACGTTTCCGTGGGAAACATATGATTTAATTTTTTCCTATGGAATTGGCATGACTTTTGCACTGTTTAGCTGTCAGCCGTTTTTCATAGTAACATGAGGATTTTTTATTTTAAATCCCTTAGGAAGGGATGGAAAATAAAAAATGTCCTTGCGGGCAAAATCGCTGGGGAAGCAAGTAAAATATATTTTTATCTATTTTACCGATACGAATGAATTTCAAACATTAGAAAAGACTCTCTCAGCGCTATATTTTTTTTGTACGATGTCTATAAAATGAGGTTTTCGATACAAATGAAAGAGGTTGGGTGCTGACAATAAGCCTCTTAGATCGCTCAGGAGCAAGCAGGCTCACGTTTTAGTGCCAAGTCTAAAGGGTCTGTTAGAAAAATGTGCCACTATTGTAATGGAATGTATTATTGGGTTCACCGCACACAAGATATTTATTTTTAAACCAGCAATGCTCCATGGCTTTACTCGATTAGCTCGTGTTACCGTGAGAATACTGTGGGTTGCAATAGAACTTATATAACTAGTGAAAGAATTTTGCAATCAGTTCCCTGGTATTTTATTTTTTCCGTTACCAATATACTGAAATACAAATCTTGATTACAATGTTTCAATTTAGGTAAAGATTTTTATTTATTTTAAATATATACTCGTATTTGCCTGTGTGACTAGGTGCGCAGCTTTCTAATAATAAAAGGGATATTTTTAATCGCTTTAACAGTTGTTAATATTATTAATTTGAGTAACAAAATAGGAGAAAATCTTATCTTTTTTGTTTTGAAAAAAGTTTTATAGTCCATGATTACACTCAGGGGTGCGTTTCTAATTTTTTTTTAAATACGAACACATTTGTTTGAACACAATCTACATTCAATTGCACACGGCTGTATATCAAAGATCAGACTAAAGTCAGTTGTTTATGGATAATTTTTATTCAATTCATAAATATAACCTTGACGACATCAAGTCCAAGGCTGAACATACGCCTCTCCAAGGAAAGGGGAAATTTACCCATAATTGCCGTGGTGGGCAAGATTATTGGTAATCGCAAAGCGCAGTTTTAGCGTCGGGGACACGGCTACCCATTCCTGCCCTGTGTATACAGCTACACTGATTCGGATAGATATACCGCATGTTGACGTTTCTAATACCTTAGTCGCCTCTTACGACACCTGCTACAGAGGAAAGAGATATGTAAAGAATAAATAATATTTTCTCGCGGTCTTATATTAAAGATTGGTTTCAACATGCAAATCCCAAAACATTATAAGCAGTAATTAATTGTATTGTATAATCTAGTAGCTACAAAATAATAGCTACCTATTTCGTAATTTTAAGTAGAATTGCTTGTTTTTATTTAAAACTTTTTTGATGCGTAGAACTCATGCCACGAAAATTTAAAATTTAGACGAAACATTTGTAAGATATAAATCTATAAAAATATTATCTATATAAATACAGTATTATATAGTTTTCAATAAAAAAGTAACAATAAGAATTTGCTGAAAAGGAAAATAGTTTTAAGACCTGTTAAAACCATAAACTTAATTGATAGTGAATTAAATAAATATTTTGACCGACTACCATTTATTGTGTATATATCTTTTAAAAATAAAATTATCATAGTCCCATATCCGTCCTAGATACAAATGAATATAAAATATAATCATGTTAAAAGTAATCGTCGTTAGTTGTGCTAGTATAAAACTGTGTTACAGCTGCCTGCCATCCATTATGTTAAATATATATATGTACATAGCATTGCGTATATATTTAAAATAAAAAACAAAATACTCCGGTTGTCACAATCAGTGCGTATATGAAAAATACGGCTGTTGTAGCCGTAACGAGTTAACTGGACTTAAGCCTTCCCAAGAAAGGATTCCCCATCATAATTGCTACGCTGGTTAAGCGTGGTGGCATTTGCAGAGCGTTGCTTCGTGACGGGAATGCTGCTGCACTTTCCCGCCGTGTTTCATCTGAGCTACCCTGTTTCGAATGGATATACCGCCGTCTGACGGTGCCGGTATCTCAGTCATCTTTCACGACACCTGGTATAGGGGGCAGTACTATTCTACTCTGCCATTATATTTCTATTCTATTCTACTACACAAAATATAGCCTATTCCTAAAATAATCGAGTAGCCAGTACTTGTATCTTTATGAATTATTTAGCATTTATATTATTCTAATGTATAAGCAATAATAACTTAATTAATATACACTCAGTAATCATCACGTGTAAGTTGTGGAATGCGTATCTTAAAAGAGCTTAAAGCTACTAATCTTGGAGTCAGCTCAATGAGATGTTCAGTGAATTTATTTATAATGATTGTATAACCTCAATATATTGAACATTTATAATTTAGGTAGGAATATTATTACTCTTCATAAAAAAAATAAACAATGAAAACAGAACGATACTGGACATAATTAGGTATATACAATCCAAAATAGAACAAGGAAGAGAATATTTTTTATTAGACTAGGTCGACAAGCAATCCCGCAGTCCGCGTTATAGTAATCGTTACTGCAGTCTATAAACGTTCGTAATAAATACCACAAGGATATCACTAGCGCATTGCCAACCTAGTGGCTCGAAGATATTATGTCACATTACCAAGCAGTTTCACTGCATTGCCTTGAACCCGGAACATACTTCGAGTGAATATAGTGATTTCTTGACTGACTTCTCTTATTATGATTTATCCTAAGCAGCTAAAGGAAGTATTTCGAAAATTGTTTGATTATATTATATTTTTGAAGACATTCGTAGTATTTTTCTAATAGCCACCAAAATTGCTTTTGCCCGGTCTCTACTTCAACCCCCTTTAGAATAATGGGATGTCAACTACCTTGACAACAACTTAGACTTACTTGAAAACGTCAAAAACTTAAAAATAATTGTATAAAATTCATTAGTTATATTTTGATTAGTAAAGTTTCTGTTTCAGAATAAACTTTTACATCTTCCTTTACTGTACAAGATTCTATTTGGTCTTTTAAGCCATTCTAGTCTAAAAATTTTGTTTTTATAGATACAGCTACGATAGATCTTTTTGGCTATAAAAACACTGTTTTTAGATAGTTTTTTGACAATCTTACAAACTGTAACCGAAAGGTTACCAAACATCGAATCAAAAAAGAAACTTATATAAACTGTATCTTGAAGTCGTTAAAACGTTTTAATAAACTATAATCACTTAGGTCATCAAAAAACCTATTACTATGTTTTTCGCTTTTGCATTTCACAAAGTTTATCCAAAAATCCTTTTCGGTCTAGGTCGTTTGTTTATGCACTCTATCTAAACATTAAATATATACAACCCGTACCAGTTTAAAGGAACGGTGAGGAAGCTTTACATTTCATACAGATATGGAACCAAACAATCTTTATAAGTAGACATGAGTAATAAGCTCAACTAAAAACTTAATTTTCGGTTACAATACTTAACAAATGGCCCGATAGCGCTGATTGTAGTAATTCAAAGTGCAATGGTGCGCCAAAGGTTCGAACACCACCCAGAGCAAATATTTGTATGGTGAATATTTGTATTTGTATTGTGGGTATTATTCTATTGTTGTATGATATCCGAATGCTTAATTTACTATTAGTTAGCTTGATTAGCTCAAGGTCAACGTATGAAATGTCATGTAAATTCATTGTAAAAAATAACTAATCAATTTATCATATGTACACCTAATCTTAGATTTAGGTTTCTACTCTTAGTTTCTTCACTTTATTTTTTCTATCCAAAAGCTTAGAAAAATCGTTTAATATACTTTTTTTTCTAATTAATTATAAACACTAATGATAATTACTTTTGTAATGGGATAAAAGTTAAACATTTTTAACTCAATTTATGAAAAAAAAATCAGGTCGTTATGGCCATCTATAAAATGACGATGACGACGACGAAAAATGACGAAAATGAAATGCCAAAAGCCTCGAAAATATTTCCACTACAAAACTAAAAAGGGAGGTGTTTATCCAGCAGCACATAATTACAGTTAAGTGGGCTACTCTGCTAATGACAGGCTCTGACGCAATTAACAAGCCTAATATTTTTACAGCAGATATTTTCCTTGAAACTTCGTCTTTGCTTTGTTGAATTTTAAAACCTTAAGAATATTTCTTGGCTTCAAATCGCTAAATAAAATTTAAGAAACGTGTAAGAAACTCGTTATTCATAGCATTCACGCGAAGTTTACCTGTCTTTATTCAGAAGACTAACTTATATATTTATAACTAGCAGTGCCCCACAGTTTCAACCACGTACCCATTCTTCTGAGAGAAATAAATAGTAAAACTAGCTTTAGTTACTTTTTATAAGGATAACTATCTCCTAGTAAAAGTTCTGTTTAAATCGGTTGAGCCGTATTGCGGCTGACTTCAAACATACGACGAAACGACAAATAACAAATTGAACAAGCTTATTGCAGTTAAGTAGATACCCTTATTGCAGTTAAGTAGATACCTTCATATGATTGCTTTAAAAAACTGTTACTTCACAAACATTCCAATTTTATATAATCGCGTGTATTATGTCTTATACACCTATAAATAATAATATTTATAGATGTATAAGACATAATACACGCGATATTAGTTTCAAAACTTTTTTTTTATTTGGAAAAAAGCATATTTTCAATAATTATCCTGATTATTGTATGTGGTGTTTATTGCCTTTTAACTAAAAATAATTATATATATTCCTATTATTCATTCTGTGTTAACATTACATCAACTCATTTATAATTATAGGTTATAATAAGTAACTCAAGTATTTTTACCTAACAATAATTAAAACGAAATAAACGGGTGGCTTACTTGAAGTATTTCATGCATTTTATGCTCAAATCAATCTATCAAATTACATAATAATTCATAAGTTATGATTCATAAAATAGGTAATTTGAACTCCGCAATATAGTAAACGAAAGAGTATAAAATATTTTTTTCTCTGCGTGTAATTTTTTTTGACAAGCAGTACCAGCTATCGTGGTGATTTTATTTTAATTACATATTATTTTATAAAGCATATAGATTGATTTTGCTTATAGCGCAAAAGACGCCAGATTTGTACCTCGGCTTGAAAAGAACTTAGAAAAGTACGTCTTTTATTATTTTTTCTGTGTAAAGAATCAAAATTTATTTGTTTTATAGTATCTTTAAAATTTATTTTAAATTTACTTTATTATACTAAAATCATCATTTTATTATCTTCTTTTTTGTTGACCGGGTCGATAATCAAAAATATAGTCCGCATGATTGTAAATGTCACCGCAGCATATCTAGTTTCTTCAGTAGTTGTTTCATGTGACTTAAATCAGAGACCCGGGATTTGGTAGATAGAGTTGACATTTATTTTCAGCCAGTGAGAGCAAAATATAAAGTAAAGTTAAATCTAAAACAAAGTTTTGAGCGTTTAAACATTCTCTAAATTCAAAAGTGTTCCAACAATTGCTTTATGCGATATACCTTTCAAGTGTTTTCCTCTAACCGTTTCTTGAGAAACGATCTTAAAAACATATCTCAAGATTCTTACTAGAAAGTGTAGCTTGCGAATGGGGCGAGGAAAAATAACTCTTTAAAGAAACTTACCCGTTAATGGGGCTAAGTAAAAATATCTCTGCATTTTATCATTCTAGAGAAAACTGGAGTGAATAAAGTGGATCTTATTATCTGGTAGTCATTACTTTTTTGCTTGGATTGTGCTTTTAATAAACCTTAACTTAGCTTATTCACTCGTGATCCTTTAAAAGGCATTTTTTTTTCATTTATGGTATCCGCAGGATTACTTTTTCATGCAACGTTTTTGTAAATGGCCCTCACATATTTGTATATACAATAGGCAGCTTAGTTTTAAATATATTCAGTCTAACATAGACGCATACAAAAACCATCCAATCAAAATGTAAGTTTGAAAGCACGTTATTTTGACTTTTGTTTTATTGAGTTGTCAGTATTTAAAATCCTATAGGATGAAAAGTAAAATATTTACACATCGGCATTTGTTAGAAAACAAAAAAAGCAGCTTTATCACTGTTTTTTAATATGATGAGCAAATCCTTCTGTTCCTTCGTACATAAAGCGCGCGGATCATGTATTATAAAATGTGGCTCAGTTAAAATAATAAGAACCGTTAAATTATTAGTACTATGTTATTAAAGCAACACATACATTAAAATACATACTATGACGATTACACCCGTATGGAACATAACAAATATATGTACTCTTTTGTAATTGGGTGTAGTCTGTGGTAAAAAAAATATATATATTTGTATTTAATGCCATATTACATTAGTTATTTTAAAATTTTAGATTATTATTAGATATATATTTAGAATAATAAATAATATGTATTAAATTTGTTTTTACGTACATAAAGAATAAATTTTTGAGTTGAATTATAAATAAAAAATAAAAAAATAATTTATTTTAAGTTTTCGTATGTTAAATATGTTATTTTAGTTTATTAAAATAGCAAAGTTCTGTAAAAATGTTCAAGTTTTAAAACCTGCAACCATTTTAAAAATACCATACTTAATTAGTTATCGTAGACGATAGTAATTTACATATTTATTACAGAATGTAGTTTTATTATTAAAATATTTATATATGTATGCAATATTTTCTAACATTTCCGCGTTCACTACTTATAATAAAACTACTCTTTTAAGGGCTTTAAGACGCGGTTTGTTTAACCTTAATTAAGATGTTTTGTCAATCTTCAGAACGGTTGTTGCAAGATAACCAACACATCCAACAAAAAATAATAGTAATAGGTAAAAAACCGCGATTTGAAGGCGTTTAAAAAAGTAGATTTAATATAAAATACTTGTGTATTCAATCTATCGAGTACTAAATTCAGCTTGCTAGATTATAATGACTTTGTAATGTCGACAACCGCTAGCATAATTAAATGGTATAAACTTAAATATTACACGGGATACGATAGTGATGCAAAATGTCAGATTACTCAAAAGCAAACATCTGTTTTCCTTTTAAATATTTCATCAGTTAAGCACAAGCAAGATCCCCGTACTGACAAGGGCGTGGGCCACTTCATAAAGATATAATGGGGCTTCAGAAGCCTTTGCAGAATATCAATACCTACTCAGTTCTATCAGTATCTATTCAATGTTGGTATTCGCCCATTTCGTATCAAGATAGTAACATTTCTAAAGACATTCTAGCCCTCGCCTCGTGGCTTGGAAGTAAAAATATCCTTGTTATCTATCAATGACATCCTTTTGATATAATTTTAAAATTTATTGGAATATTTATTATAACAAAAAAGAAGCTTGCCTCCGGATATTGAGAGAGGACATTAAGGGATTTTATGCCGGATGGGCCTGTCCCTTTAGATGTTACCTTTCCGTAAGCATATTTATTTCGAAATCAAAAGCATGGGAAAGCCTTAATGTGTTTAGGATTATTTTTAAATTGTACTTTTTGCATCCTCATAATATGGCCACGAGATAAATTACAAAATATGTAGTCCTTGCACACACATAATCATTCAGTTAAAAATAACACTCATTAATTTGTCTTTTTATGAAAAATATTAATAAAGGAGTACATTGAGCAAAATCATTATATATTTATATTTTGGATATATATGGTAATATAAAGGCTAAATGAATAACGTCTTTTCATATTTTCACATGATGAAATCAAATTGCAAATAATTAACATATTAGAGTTTAATGTGGCTTGAAACCCTGGGCGCTCGAATAAAAACGCTGAGGCCAATGAGTTGCCAAAAGCTAAAACATTACTAATAACCTAAAGTAGGCCGTCATACTTTATCAAAAAGCGTTAGGTAATATTAGGTTCTTCCAATAAACGTATCTCTATCATACTTAGAGCATGATAATTGCTTTAATAAATGAAACATGTATGTGCGAAAAAATAATCAAGGCATTTAACTGTACTATAGAAAAAGTATTTAAATTTTTTTCCGCTTGATGTATTTGGTGAAGCAAGATTTAAAAGATAAGCTGCGACAGTCTGTACTTACATCTTAACTCATAATTAAAATACTAAACGGTACCGGCATTCATAAACGTACAATCACTATATGAACAATCACTGCACTCCAAACGAAAAACGCTCGCGAGCAGAGCAAAGTGGGACAGAGAAAGCACACGCGCGCGGAGCGATGCTACCCCTGCGAGAGGCTGTGTGGTACTGAGTCAAAACGGGACTTGGGAGCGAGCGGGAACGAACTGACATATAACGTCACGCCGGATTCGGCTTACACTGTCTCCTACTTTTCTGGCCGCCGCTCTTACAGCATTTCTGTGTAGTGAAAAACAAAGTGCACCAACTTTTTGTTAACTTTCAACTCGCTAAGGTGTCAGAAATTTCACTTCAGTTTCATTTCAGTTAGTGCGCTGCCTTTTAGTATATAAATAGTTATCATTAATTTTGGTCAGTGTTCTCAATTTTGTTTTATATTTCAGACAAACAGATTCAAAGATAATATGTCACTAATAGAAGAAAAGTAAATGAATATAAACTTCAAATAATTTATAATATACGTATGTATATTTGCTACTAAACAAGATGATCACATCAAATAAAAAGAAACAGTTTAAATAGCATCGAAAAAGAAATTCTACGTCTGCAATACAAACGTAAACAATGCCCTCGTTTATAATAAAAGCTTTCATTTCTTTTCCCGGAAAAAATGCGAGGAGTACACATCGATGTAAAAGTATTGTTGAGTGCAGTGTACACAAACTGTACTGTGTAGGCAGAGCCGTACCAGCAGCGGAGACGTCATTTGAATACGTAAAGGAAACGGAAGCTACTTAGACAGCCGTAATTTTTAGACGAAATTAAAATATGCCGTTTTAAATTAAACTGACAACCCTAACATAAAAAGCAATGGCCCTCTTTATGAAAACGAAAAAGCGTTACAGAAAAAAACATTTTATCAAACGCCTACAGTTGAGTGATTTTCCAAGCCCGTTTCCTAAAGAGAAGAAAAAAGTGGAGAATACTGAGAAATGTTGAATAACGTGGTTTGATAATTGGCTTGAACAGGACAAAGACACGATGGTTATAACAGTGCCATTCCTTAAGGAGTAATTGGTTTCAATGAGATAATTAAAAAAAAAGTATCTCATAGAAACAGCGCTTGAAACCGTAAAAAAGATATTAGAATTCAAAAGCATTTTTTCATAAAAAAAAACTGAAAGTCTACTTTCAAAAGATTTTATATTTTTTTAGACTTAAATTACTGTATAATCTACTAATCTGTTATATAGTAAAACAAAAACGTCAGATAAAGTTTTATTCTTTTCTAAAACAAAGAGTAAATAATTTTATTACAATTTATATATGTGTAAATATTGTTGACCATAACATTAATCCTTTTTAATTCCACAAGTGAACAATGGTGTTGCGGTTAAATTAATACAGCGGCAAAAGCAACCTGGTTACATATAAAGTTTAAAATAGAAGCACATTTAATATTAATAACAGATTTGTAAATATTACAATATTTTCGTGTTTATTGTTCAAAATAAATCTTCTTTAAAAGTTTTAATAGCGATTTCTATGACTGGCAGTAATAGTGCCCAATTTTGAAAACTATATTTCTATTTTAAATAAATGGGTTTCATAAATCATTTCTCTTGACATTATAAAATATAACATACTAGCTTTTTGCCGGCGACTTTGTCTGTAAGTTCTTTAGTTTGTACTAAGAGATCCTTTGAGATGAGCCCGAGGGACACTTATTATTTCGGAAAGAAGTCTATGAGTATACATTGGAAAAATTTAAAAAGCCAAATACATACATATAAAATTTTGTTCATTATCAACTTTCAATAATCCTCCATTCGTACTAATTGAATTCAGATCTGTTCTTGTTATTAAGCAATAGTATAATCTTTGTCATCATATCAGATATTGGAAGTTCGATGTTAGATATAAGCCTCCACTAGAAAGGGAAAATTTTGCCCATAAATGACGCTTTGGGCAAGCGTGTTAGCAATCACAGAGCGCAGTTTTCGCGATGAGGATGCTGTTGCCCATTACCGCCCTGTGCATAAAAGCTGCACTGGTTCGATTAGATAAACGTACCACTAACTGTCAGTTCCGGTATTTTAATCGCCCCTTACGAAAAAAAATACAAAAGGAGGTACTATTCAACTCCACCAGTACCTCACGGCTAAAGAGTATATACAATCAATTTTTTTTATTACGACAATAACTTTAAAGTATTGTATTTCTCACAAGATCAGTGGTGTGTATTTCTTGACGTTGTCTTAGTAAAAGGTCACCAAGGAAATCTTTATTTAGCTATAATGATACATCTAACCATATACATTTTTTAAGTTTATTTTATTTGTAGGATTTTTTGTATAATGCGCCCACCTAAGATTTTAATGATATAATAATAATAATAAATACCCACAACATCTCATACATTGACCTGACTTCGTGGTAAGTCGCTTAAAGCATTTGTGTTACGGACGCCAGACAACAGAGGAATCACAAATATACTACTTAAATACATATATTTTACACCCATACACAGAGCAAACACAAATATCATCATATAAATATTTGCTCTGGGTGGGAATCAAACCCACGACCCCTGGAGCACAAGACAGGATCACTACCATCTGCGCCATCGGGCCCGTCCATAAATCACAGAACATCTCATACATTGACTCTACTTCGAGATGTGTTACAGACGAATCACTAATATAATACATAAAACACATATTTAATACGCAGACACAGAACAAACACAAATATCATCATATAATATATTTATCCCGGATGGGGATCGAACCCACGATCAATGGCGCATGATATAAATCACTATCATCTGCGCCATCGGGCACGCCGAAAATAAAATTAACTTGTCTAGATCAGTTATTCAAACATACGTAGATTACCTTTATCTATTAACTTCGCTATCAGAAATATGTTATAATATACCATAATATGGTTTTAGATATTTGAGACACCCATTAGTGGCCTTTTATCACATTAGGTACAATGGCCAATAGGTCAAAGGAACCTTTTTTGTCACTACACAAACTTCTACGCCCTTTATTTCCATCAGACGAAATTGATACTTAAAATGGCTGTATTAGTCGTATTCTAATTATAACAATATCCAGTTTCCGGGTAAATGACTGTTTCGTTGATAGTGTTTTGTTATAATAAATAAGAAGCTTTTTATAAATTTTATTCAGTAAAAGGTCAAATGCTTGTATAAAAATTCCAAGTATTTAAATCGCAATGGTAATTTGGGTAGCTGAAAAAGAAAATTACAATCCACCACATTATGTGTCAGAAATGTTATAATATTTAAAACTGTATGTATGTGAAGTAAACAATTTAAGGAACATTATTCTTTCCAACTAACTAAAATATTTTTATCCCGATTTAGCCCGATTATATATTGATTTCATGATTAAATTATCAATATTATGATACAGAAAAAAATAAGTATGAGGTCAATCTAATACATAGATCGTTTGCATTGGTACCTCACTCTCACCTATTTCTACTGCCAAATAGCAATGTTCGCATTGCTGTATTCCAGTCCGAAGGGTGAGTGAGGCAAGGAAATTTCTCGGTTGTGTATTATCAATTCACAAGGTTAGCAACGCGTTAGTGATATGACTGTGATATAAGAAGCGTCTATTGGCTGCATTGATAATTACTATCACGTGGACCGTATGCTGGTTTGTGGTATAATAAAAAAAGTATTATTTTACTTATTATTTATAATAGTAAGAATTTTAGGTAAAGTTCTAAATAACAAGGAAAATGCTTGTAACAAAATTGAGCTATTATTATGATATTATTATTATTAACGACATTTATGATAGTAGATTTTTTAAATTGTTTGTTCAATTTTTGATTGTATGTGAACATTTTCGTACTAGATTGATTATTAGTATTTTAACAACAGGATAATAAACTCTTCTTTTACTTTATTATATGTTTTTTCCGTTTCCAAGGAGATTCAAATCATTGCGGATTTAAAAACATAATCCAGACGCTTAAAATAATAGTGTTTTCGCTTGACTTTTAACGACCCAAAAACAAGCAAATTAATTTTATCGATGTTTTCATATAAACAAAGTAACGATGTTTTTTAATTATCGTCTTGAGAAGTATTTATGTAAAATGTATAATCATTTTTAGGTGTCATAAAATCTGAATATGACTGTCGGCGATCATGCAAAGGCACCGGAAGAAACAGAATGTGCCACGCTGCACTAGAGCGACCAATATGCACAGCGTGGGCAGCGTGCACTCTCTCATTAAGAGTATGGTGGCGTAGTATGTTATCATATAAAGTGAGATTATATGGGAGACTAAAATAGTATCGGGTCAAGAGGGAAATGCCTACATTCATAAATGTTGACACTAACCACAACTTCAACTAGAAGTAACTTTTAGTGAATAGCGCGAATTAACACGAACGAATCAAAGGGAGTTTTAAATTGTGGTGTAGGTCAATTCTATGAATAACTGGTGCTGTTCCGGTGTTTTCTTCGATATGAGATTGCCGGAAAGATTTTTAATATGTTATGGGGCCAGGGCCACTATTCTACTGGAGGATTTGTTTTTAAATCACAAATATAATACGGTTATACAACCAGGCACAAAACAAACACAATGCTTATATAAATGTTTGCTCTGGCTGGGGAGCAAAACCCGCACAAGAGATCGCTTGAAGACATGCGTAAAGAGAGAATCCCATCGGGCGTTTTTACCCAAGATTAACGTTTGAATTCTCTAATTAATGGTTACTAACAATAAGCCGGTATTGCAAAAATACTACTTCTTGTGTTGCCTCCGGTTATTCAAAGCCACCGCCGCCGCGGGGCACTGATGTACAATCGGGCATAGAGTCGAGCTCGCTCTTTAATGAGCGGCCTTGTCCATCCCTCCAGTGGCGCTAGAATTAACATCTGAACATTAGGTAAGTCCTAACAAAATTCTTGGCTTAACTCACTTTTCTTAGAAGCATCTTAAAGTACAACATGCTTCTATACTATTGTTGATATTGTTGAAATTTCGACATATAAACGCTAAATCGTCTAAAATTAAACCCCTTTTTCGAAGCTATTACAAAATGAAATTAATTTTGACGCCCAATGGCGCTGACAGTAGTGATCCTATCTTATGCGCCTAGTTTCGTATGTTCGATCCTCACTCTGGTTCTTTGTCTAGATGTTAGAAATATGCATTTGAGTATTATATGTGAGATTTCTCTATTCACTGTTGTCTAATGTCTGTAAAACAAGTGCTTTAAGCAACTATTCTCGGAATCAGGTCAAGGTATGAGGTGTTGTGGGAATATTATATTTTTTGAAATATAAAAGTAAATTAAAGTTTTTGTCGTCACAGCGAAATAAAATATGTTCAAGTAAATGTCAATACGACAATTGAGTTTCTGACGCAACATCCGTTTTGCAAACTACACTTGTATTTCTGAAATAATCCGCTGCGGAGCTCATATTTCAACTTGTGGTTGCATTAGTAAACTGATTTTATTTTGCTGTATTCGCTGGCAGAACTTGAATGAAATTCGTGGAAAAATAATCACATGTCAGTTTTGTATATATTTATTCAGGGACTGAATTATATTCCTCACTACCGAGTCAGAAAAGAAAAGATGAAAAAAAGATTAAAAATGTTGTCCAGAGTTATTTTGAATATTATACACGTTGAAAATGAATTAGTATTAAAATGAGTTAAATGCCAATCCGAAAGTTATGAGTAAATATATATATGATAATTACGAATAATATTATCTTTAGTAGATATGAAATGAATAAAATTTTAATTAATTTACTATATTCAGATGAAAATAAATTTAAATATTAAATGTCAGTATTTTTTATTAATAGCGTTTTATATTACCCCCTTTTATAATACCAGTCCTGGTTCCACACAGGTGCAATAAGGATAAAAAATGGTTACTGTGGATTATCCATGAGAGATAGTCATATGCTATTGCAGACATTTTTATAGACGTTTTTAAGGTGTATTGTACACCTAAACACCACTGGAGTACATTGTTTTGATTTATTTCATCGGAGTCAGCTAGCGTTTGCAATGTAAACGTAAAAATCACATTAATAATCTTAATTATCAGTGTTTATGTAGATTTCAATTTTGACAAAATATGTAATAATATTATCATTTATATATTCTTTCTTATATATTTCTCATAATTATATATTCTTTCTAAGTTTCGTAAGAGTGAGGTACTAATGCTGACGATCTTCGTAAGTGGTCTACCTGATTAATACATAAATTCATTAAAAAAGTCATCATATTGGCTAAAAAGCTACTGTACCTTACATGGTGGAAGCTTTTTAGCGTAAATTGATGGTTAAACTCAACTTTTATGACGTTTAAATTAATAAACAAAATCCTTAAATTTAAAAAAAAAATAATATGGAAGTTTCTTGTAATCTTCCTAAAGTGTTGGAATCATAATCTTTTCATCGCCCTACAAAATTTATTAAAAAAATAAAATCAGTTTATTATAAAAATTAAAAATACACATTTAGTTTTATGTAACAGAAGTCAATCTGTCTATCAGAAGGTTTCAATCTATGATTACAACTAATTTAAAATATTTTATGAAAAAATTAAATCTGCAGATAGTCCCTTGTTTCCTTTTCATCAGTCTTAATCTTCTAAAAAACTAACGAATCTTAATGTTTCTGCGCCGGAATAGTGAGTTATTACTAAAAAATAGGAGATTAGACTCAATAGCAGTTCTATTTTTTTATTCTAACAATTCTCACAAAATTTCCACATAAATCTGTTATTTTAAATGAAGGCTTATCGACATTTTCGTTTAAGTGTGTTAGTATACAATTACATATTATTGTTTTAATTACAAATTTTGCTGTAGGGTACCTGCAGAGTAGAAAAATACCACCCTTTGTACCGGGTTTCATAAAAGGCGACTAAGGTAGCTGAAACCGACCGACGGTGGTATATGTATCCGAAACAGCGTTAGTCAAATATAGCCGTGCGGGTAATGGCAGCAGTAGAAGCATCAGCAGTTTTCGTCACCACACTTACACAGCGCTGCAAACATGCGTAAAATTTACCCTTTCTTGAGGTAAAGTTCAGCAGGGGAAGTTATGCAGCTGCTATGATAATTATTGTTACGATGACTTTTAATTTTGATTGACACTAATTAGTATATCCTCTCTGTGTTTCCTCACTTTTCAGACTTACGATTTTGCTGGTCAAATGTTAACTTTAACTTCTGTTTTGGTAATGCGAGATGTGGATTTTCTTTTTGGCTCTGCTTTATGAACTCTACCTCAACTGAGACGTATTTTCGTATTATATCTTACTTTAATGGTATTTGTTTAACACAAGCTAGTGTTTTTAACAATGCTTAATAATAAAATTAATAATATATGAGTATAATAATAATACACCGCCTTATTTCGTTATCAGTTTTGCCCGGTAGTTGACTGGTAGATAATTTTTAACAGCGTTATGTGTATTGCATATTGATGTTAAAACTGTACTAAAGTGAACTATGTTAGTAAAATGTGTTTTAAATTTTTATCAAGTTTAAAGTTATTTGTATTAGGCGGATTTTGATAGATTTTTTTTTATTAAAAAAAAACAAAGATAGAACAAAAGCGAAACAACAACAGACAAAAATATTTAATTTTATTAATGAACCACATCAGCAAACTACCTGCCATATTTTTAATTTTATTTAGAAGCCTGTGAAGTTGTCGAGGTTACAACGGACACCGATGAACGTAGGAAAACTAGCAGAAGCTGTAGAGGTGTTTTGTTATGTAGAGTCAAAGGGGCTACTTTATATAACGATGGGGAGCTCAGATTTCTCGTAACCACCTAGAAGCACTAGAAATATGTTTGTTTGAATAATCGCTATATACGATTTAGACGAAAGATCCGAGGATTTGGCTTAGAAAATGTTTTCTGTAAGCCCAACTATCTTGCAAATTGGACCTATCTGAATTAGTTATTTAAACGCCTAACCTAACCTTGCATAACCTATGATTTGATAGGCACAGCAGGACTACCTTACGCGAGAGTAACCTTCAATCAATCGTGTACTAACTTTGCTAAATTGACCCCTATTGCTGTAGCTCGGAGCAACCAAAACGGTTGGAGCAAACTATACAATTAAAATTGAATTTCTATAGCAACGAGAGATACCTGATTCGGGTCAGTAAATCGAACTCGAGTTTAGTTTAGAAATTTCAAATATATTTTGCCTAAATCTTGGGGTTTGGTGCTCGTCTTCAAAGCTCGTACAGATTTAATAACACCGCAATATTTGACGGTTCATGGCGAATGCTCAAATATCTCCAATATCATCCGATGGTTATTCTAATTTTGTTGCGCAGTAAATAACTTATTAGCAGTGCAATTGCTTTGAAATCTGTACCCAGACCAATGAAAGAAAATAATATTTATCGTAGTTATATTATTTATCATACTTAAGTTCAGAAAACCTTATGAGTTTAGGTTGTAGGTAATATTCATACATCATAACCATTATTCTGTGCGGTAATGAAGTTTGCACTGCGATTTTCCGTTATGACTCGGTAGCACGAGATTTCTTTGTTATTTTTTCTGAACCCTCTCTTAGTTATTTATAATTAAGGATTTAAGGTAATTCTTTTATTATTTTGAGGATTTTTTCACCTTGCCAAAAATATTTTTTTTTTTAATCTTACTTGTATATTTGGTTTTTAAAGTCTGATGATCTCCTGACAAAAAATACCGCTATTACCCAGAACTAAAATTCAAAATCTATTGATGTCTGATATAAAACAGAACTCAATCGTACTATTGATAGTATACATTATAGTATAAATGGCACAGATATCCCTAACAATTATACAATATCATTGTACATGCTAACATATCCGAAATACCGCTTTTAGTCATTAGTTTTACTGTCATAGTTTGTAAACAAAAACAAAAATCATGCTACTGTGTTTAACAACAAATAATAGGTACAATTTGAGCGTTCGATAAATTTAGTTAAAACATACATACATAAACTGATGTGCGATAAAAAGTTTGCAAACAATCCCGATAAATTTTATTTTAGAGAGACTGAAATACGAGTATTCAGCGAACTAGAATGTGGTTGAAACTGTTGTGGGGTAGGACCGAAGTTGGTAAACTGCTTAAAATTTTAACTGTCACTTTGCATACTTTAACGTAGGTACTGAATCCAAAATTGACAGTGCTCTGTAATTTGGAGCCATTGGGTCTTTTATTTATAAGTCCCGAACACATATGGGCGAACGCCATGGGTGATTTTTTTTTAAATATTTCTTTCATTTATGCATACATATTTTACGAAGCTACTTCAAAGTTGTAGCTGCAACTGATTGATAAATGAATTTGCTTTGATACATAAATAAATTTCCTAACAAATTTTGAAAGTGCGTCAGCTAAATATGCAAGCACTAGATGAACAATAAAAGAGTCAAGTGATAGAGTTTCGAAAAGTTGACATTCTAATGAACATAATTTTAAAATCACTTTTGCTTTTATCTTTATTAAAAACTCTTGTTTGTTAAAATATCCATCCATTATATCCATCCATCCATCCATCTAAATACACATCCATTTGTTTAAATAGCAAATATTTTATTCTTATGAATAATCTGAAATTTGCTTATTAATTTGATGGATTTTTTCGCAATGTGTTTTTTTTTAATGAATTATGTAGACTTTCGTTCAGCTTATTTGCTAAGAAAACTGCAATTTGGATAACCATACAAAACAAAATTACAACACTGAGGACAAGCAAGTCGATTACCGTATTCATAAGTTCTAAATCGAATACACCTAGTTAGCACAATACCGCATTGTTTCCTCTAATGTTCCCATATATCGCTGTCTGTTTTTAACCCGCACACAAAAGAGCTGCTAAATGAAAACACATTTGTTTCGTATACTTTTTCTATTTCCCATTTGTGTCTCTGTTTTGAAAGCTGTGGTGGGATGGTTAAATATTTGTGCCCCTTTATGTGTGCAAAGGCTAAATGATAGATTTAAATTGTGCATATGGCATTCAGTTAAATAAAAGTTGCATGTGGTGAATTTACTAAGTTTATATTGCTCATTTAATGGAATACTACTTGTACATATGTATGTATGTATTTTGCCAAACTACACAGCAAAAATGTGTCTCAGGTCAACCTGAGTACGTTTTCTCAACATCTGTAAGGACAGGGGTACTGCCATATTTAGTTTACATAACGTAAATGTATCTTCAAATTAGGATCATAGTAACGTAAGTATTCTTTTGTATAATATTCAACCTGTTTTTAAATTGAAATCGGTTATATCAATGAGATAAACTTAGCGTTAAGACCCATCTACAAATTAACGTGTGTTGAAAGAAATAAAAAGCCTCTTTTTTAATATACACATTAAGAACATAAACTTTGTAAACTACTAAATAGTTAAGGGGAGGCTTATGTCTAGCAGTGGAGTAACAATGGCTAATATGATGAAATAGCTTTTTAAATTCATTGTGGTAGCGAAGTTTCGCCCCAACTAAATGTGGGAGGCAACAGATTCCATCCATACTACAAAATATTTTTAAATTGCTATTGTAAAAGTTTTTCGGAGTCCCGCATGCATGCAATTCTCGCCATACAAAAGCTAAAAAACCAAATTCTAAAATGAAACGACCAGTGCGTTTCGAAGCGCATTTATTCTTTGCAGGTAATAAAATGAAGAAGGTATTATTTCAAAAACAGTTTCAGCCGACATAAATCAGTTCACAAATTTTTATTCTTGTTACCTCTGCGCTCAGTTTCCTCGGCTGTCGTAAGTGAGTACCAGTTTTCAGAAATTCAAGAACAATTTCAGTTTTATCTCTTGTTTTACATTAACATTTTTAAGGCAACTTGGATAGCGTGACCGAAAACAGTACTTCATTTTGGAATTTACAGCCATCTACTTTGCATATTTCTGCAGTTATGATTAAATCGGTATTTTTCCGTTGTGCTCCCGGCCACCATCAATCTTTCCGTTTCGGTTTTGCGCATCAACATCAAAACCAACTGTTTGCAGGCGCCAAGCTACGGTCATTTGTACATTTTCGAATGGTGACAAATGAATTTATGACTGCGCGCGTAAATTTTTGTAGCATCATTACCAGTTTATTCACCAAGAACGATTTTTGAGGATTCACTTGAATAAAATAACGGCATTCGATTTTTATTTTATATTGTTTATTTCATAAAATATCCAACGTAAAATTCCTTATTTAGTGACCTTATAAGGAATGACGAATAAAGAACAGTTGATATTTAGTGAAGATAGACCTTTTACAAAAGTCGTCTGCATTGGTATCTCACTCTCGTCTATTTTCACCGCCAAATAGAAGTGTTTGATTTTCTATGTTCCAGTTTGAAGGGTGAGAGAGGCAGTGAAATTACTGGATAATTGTGACATTGTATCTTCAGTTCATAATGTTAGCGACACGCTAGGATATCGCTAGCATGGTTTGACATAAATGTCTATAGGCTGTAGCCATGTTTATCTACAAGCAAACCGTATGCTTTTTTACTAACGTTATATGTAAAAAAAAAATGTAAAATATATCAATCTTATATATTGTCATGAAAACAATAACGCAAAGCGAGACTTTTAAACAAAAAGTACTGAAACCAATGCAAAAAAACATAACTCGATGAAAGCTAGAAAGGCATCGTGAATCTTATCAGGACTGCATCGAAGAAATGGGTCAGGAAAATAAATAAAATATGATGTCTGTCCTCTGAGTTGGCATGCGTCGTATATTATTTCCGAGACGTTTGCCACGGTTTGGTATTTGTTTTTGGTCACGTGTGTTCGATTTGCAGCAATATATCGCCATTCCAACTTAATATTGCGATCAAGTGGAATTGAAATTTAAAAACTTGAACAATATTTTATACTGATATAACTATTTTATAGTGACATAACTGGATTTTTACAAGAGGTAATTTAAAGATTTTAACTTCATATTTAATATAGTATTTGCGGTCAGTACTGTATATATTATAATGTAATTTAATGAAATAATCGGATTTCTTTATGATGGGTACATAATGAGAAAGAAAGTTAATTGTACGTTGTATTTGGTGTTGTAGTAGCATTTTAAATAAATTAGACCTATTTTAATATCTGCTTTCATTGTTGTACATATGAATGTTAATTATATTTTTGGCGGTTTATTTGTCCTTTTTATTTAGGCGAATGATCCATGCTCGCTCTGCTCATCTATTTTTAGCAATACTAAGGATCTACCGCTTTCTGTCGGTTCCAGGATATCAGTCTATACGGCTTCTTGAACCGTGTGAGAATTATACCCCCTTTTGGGTAGGCCAATGTCCAGCAGTGGACTTTCAATGGCTGATATGATCGTGATGATGAAATAATACATTAATTATTATATTACCCATTAACCGTGAGATACCTGAGAGTAGAATAGTACCTCGTCCTGTTTCAAGTGTCGTAAGAGGTGACTCACGAATCGTAACTGACCGATAGCGGTATATATATCTGAAGCAGCGCAGCTTAAAAGCAAATGGGAAGGGATAAGCACCAGCATTTCTGACGCTAAAGTTAAAACGTCTGCCCAGCACGGCAATCAAGGGCATAATTCTCTCCCACTTGGGGAGCCTGTGTCCAGCAGTGGATGTTTTACGGAAGTTATGATAACGATCCTTTATTTTATGAAATAAATTAATAACTAATATTTGATGTTACTAAATAAGATAATTGTATGTTTCTAACCATAAAAGCCAATCATATCGTCGTACGATAACTTGACCAAATAATTCATGTTAGGGATAATTTGAGCGTTTTGTTTCAGTTAGAATGCTAATACGCAGTAAGTGCGTACTGTACTAGTAAAATATTATGTTTGATGGTAAATACAGTTGCTGCAAAGAATATTCTACCTACATGAAACATATAGGCGCATGTAATTTTTTCGATTACTAAGGATATTTGAAAGAAAGTTATTGACTTATTTGAGTAAGCTGTTTCGCGGTACGACTATTGGACAACGTAGTTGTAAATAAATAAATTCTTACAATATCTTGACTAATAATACGTTGACTCCGTAAGTTGCTTAAAGCACTTGTGTTACAAATATCAGGCAACAGAGGACTGATATCAGAAACACAAATTGAGTACACATATAATACTAAGAAACATATATTGAACACCCAGACATAGAGTAAAATATATATTAGTCATATAAATATAAGCTCTGGGTGGAAATTAAATCCATGACCTTTGGCGCACAAGATTGGATTACTTTCATCTGCGCCATCGAGTCCGTCAACGTAATGTAAGATTAATCGAAAATGATATGGTATGCGCTTCTATAAAGTGATTGCAGCTAGTGTTCATTTGTTTAATTCGTTAAATTAAAATCAATATTACATATCTGGGTGAAACCTGTGCAAAAATGTTTCGTAGCGTAATGAATGTCTGGTTTGGATTATATTTAACGGATATATTGCGTTTGTAATATCCTTTGTACTTGCGCATAAAGGTGTAAGCATTGTTGTGAAATTATTTTTTAGTAAGCATAGAGTTTCTTAAGTCTCGCTTGTGAAACTCTATGCTTGAGAAATAATATAATATTTCCTCGTAAATATGTATGGAACAAATAACGCAATATTTGGAACGAAATTTTTTTGGTTATGATTAAGATTTTGCATTTTAATAAATAATATGTAAGCGTAGGTCATGGACATAAATATGTTGAGACTTTGTGGTGGTATATCAGTTGTTATCAGTTCACTCTTTAGTTTAATCATATATTTATTAAATAAGCCTTCACAAGCAAACATACTACATTATCAAATCTACTTAACATAAATACTTAGTGTCAATAATAAAAAAGTGTCATAAAAAATATTTAGATAAAAAATCAAGTTATAATAATAATCATGCTAATTTATTTAAATACTATAATATATAATAATATAAATGTTTACTAAAAATACACATATACGAGTACATTGCTAGACGGGAAAGGTAAGCATCTTAAATGTTAACTAAAAACAAGCCTATGTTTTTTCTTTAACAAAATAATTCGCAAGTTTTATCGTGATAACATTATTTTTGTGTTAATAAAGACGGTAGTTGATGATTTTGTATCGTTTTAATAATTTCCTGTAGTTAACACTCGATTCCATTACCCTAATGTCACGAACAGGGTGACTCGTCAAAAATAAAACCGCTACGTTATATCCCGATCTCACGTGAG
Organism: Heortia vitessoides; assembly: GCA_020976665.1. Taxonomy (NCBI): domain Eukaryota; kingdom Metazoa; phylum Arthropoda; class Insecta; order Lepidoptera; family Crambidae; genus Heortia; species Heortia vitessoides. The sequence goes on from JACJUM010003129.1 coordinate 5,965,413, forward strand.
TATACTCGCTGGTAAAAGTGAGATAATATTACAAAGGATACCCTCACTCACCTGTCAAAAATGGCCGCCAATGTTATTGTGTTCTTTTCTTTCGGAATGACAAAGGGCTTGCGTGTCAAATGATGGAATAGAGACTTGTTTTGTATTCGCGTGGTTTGCAGCGTTATCGAAATAACTCTGTCATACTTAAAATAAAATATATTTCAGTTTAGTGTGAAAATTAACCACGTCTATTACATTAATAAAATCTCTTTCAGTTTTGTATTTTAGTTAATGTACATAATTACCTAAACTAATTGATAAAAATTATTAGTATTATTCTCTTCAATGCTGCAACTATGCTACATTTTATATTATAAACATTAATAATATTAACTGAAACAAATTATAATTTGGGAACCTCTGTTCAATTAATTAATGAAAATATTAACTGCAATTATAAATTCTCTGATAAATTATGATTTTTATTCTTGTATTATCAACAACATATTGCTCATTAAATAGGAAGTATAATATATCTTAATTATTATCTATCGAAATTTAAATGCTACAAACTAATTATAAGTATTATTGTATAAAATATGAAACTAAAATAACTTACTTACTGTAAGATTTTTTTTAAATATCTCCAAATTATATTTTGCAATCCCTCTGTGCTTGTCTGTACAAAAAGAAGACAATGCATCGTAGACAAGCGCGTGTTCACGTCTTGTTTTTGTGTAAGTGTTGACGGTCAAGGATGTTGCCTCTGGGGAAACCTCGCTGTGATTTTATGTGGATCCCCAAAATTCGGACGTTCCAGATCATTAGTTCAGAATTTTACGAGATAGCCAGTGAATGCCTCTCCAGTGAATGGAAATTGTGACTTTAACTTTCAAACCAGCGCGTTTGGATTTTTTGGATTTGATTTTTTTGTTAATGTTTCCATTACTGCTGTGTAATACTTTTATACAGAATTCGTTGAGTTATTGTTTTTAAATTGAAAATAAATCTATTTTTTTTTTCATCCAAAGGTTAACTGGAAGAGATCGCTTTATGCGATAAGGCTAAAGTTTGCCTAGTGTACGATATAAAGTGTTTTTATTATGGCCGGGACAGGCCCGATGGCACAGGTGGTAGTGATCCTATTTTGTGTGCCAAAGGCTCGATCCCCACCCAGGACAAATATTGATATGATACTCGTATTTGTATATGTTCAGTGCCTGGGAGTTAAATATATTTTTTAGTATTGTATTAGTGATTCATCTGTTGTCTGGCGTCCGTAACACAAGCGCTTTAAGCAACTTATTTCAGAGTCAGGTCAATGAATGAGACGTTGTGTGATTTTGGTAATTATTTATTTATTTTTAAGATAACCTGAACGGCTTTATTTGTAATATTAAAAGAACAATGCACACTAGTGTAAATTTGCAAGTCTTTGTCAAGTGTATTGAATAAAATTACGTTTAATTTTTTGGATTATTAGATGATGATGTTTTTGCAGTGAGACTGTGTATCTTAAAATATTTTTTTTAAAAGAGATGTTTAACTGATGATATATACTCATATGTTCTATTAAACTATTTCACAATCATTAAGTATTCAAGATTTTAATAAACAATACATTCATTACTTTTTCATTTATTACATCAAACCGATTAAGTTACATTGCCCAGTCATTACAACCCTTTATACCAGAACATAGTAACGCGACCACTGCTATTTAGCGGTAGAAATAGTTGAGAGTGTTGTAATGAAAACGACCTTTGTAAGACAGCTTCTACCTCATGTAGAAGTAGATAAGACCTCGTTGAGGCGTATAGGTAAACGCCTCAACGAGGTCTATATTTCTGCTTATTTGGTGTAAGTTCGGAATCGACCTAAAACCAATCACGTTTGATGTGAGTTTGGTGAGAATTCTAACGATATATAATTAAAAATTAGATGCAATACTTGCTTCCTCCGAAAAAAGTGCAGATAATAAATTGCAAAGCGATACATAGTGACGAGATTGTGTATGCCCAACTTTGCTCTACTGTACTTAAGGTACATCAGTTTGAATATACTCGCTATTACTAGAAATATAAATTTTCCCAATTAAATATTATCTTTAATATCAAATATAGCACTTCTTTTTCTATTTCTATGCATAAACCCTCAAAAATAATATGTAGTAATAATTTATTCGATAAGGTCGAAAGGGCGACTAGTCGATATATTCCGATCTGGTGAAATTTATGTCAATACTATTCTCGGGTTATGTGTACTTCGCTATTATTTGTTCTGATAATCCACTTAGTTCAAACAACTTCTGTCGGTAACAAATGTTTGACTGGTAACAAATAATATCGTTTGACAGGAGGGAAAATCTGTTCAGAGTCTAGCAGGAACAAACACCGTTTGTCAGTTGCTAACTAGAACATTTCTTGTCATTGGTTTCCTTTCTGCAACTATCAGAGTTTGTTATACAAGAGTTGATGTGTTTGTAACGCTAACGTGCTATTCGTTAGTTGTTCCAAACTATTTGGATTGGGATCTATAACTTGTTTGTTCGTTGCTTTATTGTGTTGATGAATAAATATATTAGTTTCATATTTGATTTAATTTTCTTATATAGAAAAAAGCTGAGCAAGTTGAGCAAATAATATGTTTCTAGGAACAGAATGTTGTAATTGACTATATTAATATATAAAAGTAAATTTCAATTCTCTTTTATTTGTTATAATTATGGTTATGTTCAAACGAGCGTATACTATTTACATTACTAAATTCGAGACGAGGTCAACCCGGGCTTAATTTTTTAATAACATTAAATTAAAAACTAATACTGTTTAACAAAAATAAACTATTCCATTTAATTTAAAACCTTTAGTTTATACCTAATGAATAAATTTAAATTTACGTCTAGATTATCATTTTTAAAATTATTAATAACTTTTAAAATGTAGTTCCTATATATAAAAATAATGTATAAAACTTATTTTCCTGGAATTGTGGCGTCGGCCATAGCTGATTGCCATTATAATGTTCATGGGCGTCATTACTTAATAATATTTGAAGTATCTCTGTATATATATAATAATATGCTCTGTTTTTTCAAAAAGTTGTTGAATATATTTTTCATATGAAGCATTTTGCAATTTAGAAGTCATCACCAACATTGCTCTGATTTTACTACAGATTTTCCTTATAAATTGCAAGTGCAAAGAAACTACTCTAAAAATAGACACTTTCACAAATAGTATTTATGACATTGATACAAAATTTAAAGCCGCTATCATAGCACTACAGCCAGCGCCCTAAACCAATACGCTATATGCTTCCTCACTCAGCAAACAGTCCTTTTGAATTGATGCAATAAGGATCATGCAAAATCGCTGCGTTCGCCAACACGCTTGCACAGCGCGGTAATTATGGACAAAATTCCCTCTTTTTGGTAAGGCCTATGTCCAATAGTGGACTGCATGTTTTATACGATGAAAATCAGTGTTAGCTGAAAAAAATGGATGAAATAAAAATGCCATACAACAAATAAGGTCACAATTTAATTATTTTTATATACATTTCTGTAGTTTACTATAATCCATACATATGTATTGCTCTTCTATTTTTTTGAAATTATATACGGCGCAGTGATTCATACAAAACGTATTGTAAAACCCTTACAATTAAAGTAGCTTTTACGAATACGTGCAAAAATTCTTAAAATCAATTTATGTGATTACAAATGATTCTGGGTTATCTGGAGTTATTTAGGGAAAACGTTTTCTATTTTTACCGTTATAAAATATCTACATATAAAATTGTGGGAAAAAAATAATACAGGTAAGATTTTTTCTATTTGCTCCTATTTCAGTTTTATTAATATTTTTTTATTAATGCTTCTATAGGTTATATTTTTTAATGACGAAAATTTTGACCCAGTGATAATGTTCTTATATAGGGGCAATCAATATCTTACAGTATGATAAGTAAGATTTAAGATTTTGGACATATTTGTTGACATTTGTACTTCTATATATTTATTTCCTAACGTAATTAAAACCGTGTAAAAAATTTAAGTTTCATTATACCTTTACAAGTCAAAGCAACAATTTTTTTTCAATGATATGCATTAAATGTTTATTCGTACATTAGCTCTCCTTGTGTGATAATAAAGAAACATTACATACATTTTTTCCTAGCCAATACATAAGCTAATATTGACTCTCTAAACGTGGTATGGGTTTTTAAGTTTGTTAGTTTTCTAACCTGCTATTAACAAAAATATATGCTATAACGTTTTATTTAAAAGAACCTTGTTTTTATCCTTATGTACATCGGGGTCTCAAATACAGTTTCTACACATAATGCAAAAGATCAAGCCTGTCAATATTTACAGTTTAGCTCAATGACTCGAACTTAAATATTAATGTTAATTGCAAAATTTTGAGATTTAAGTGGATGGGAACATTGAGTGCTTCAGAAAATAATCGGTATTTTATTCATTATCACAAAATATGAGTCTAATTAATTCAAAGACCCGATGCCCTTGTACCGTTTTTGTAAGCCTGGAAAGACGTATTTGGTCTGCAAAAAGCCTTAAAGAACGCAACGCTTCATATATACTACATCAGTCTTCACTCAGAATTCGGAATATAAACATGCAACCATTTACCCAATATATGTATATAATCATAATACTGCAGTGGCTACCACGTCTCTAATGTATACTGGTATATTTTAAGGAGCCCTTTTTGGAGAACAATAACGTAATTTCTAAATTACAAATGATCTCCAAATAATCAATTTTGATTCACCCGTCCATTACTATTCGTTGCGAACGTTGTTTAACCTCGAGGATCGACGACGACTCTCAGGCTCGTTAAATGTTATACCAAGTGCAAGGAGCACAGACATAATGTTATAAAACGCAATTTTTGTTTTTTTTACTACGATCGATTTGCTTGTACGTTGTCGTGTTACTAAAATGAGTAAAATTATAAAATGGGATATTCTTGATTTAATTATATTTAGAAGATATTTTTTATTTTATTTCATAATAGAACATCCTTTTTCTATTTAGAAAAATCATTTAAATATGTTCTATGGGACCTTTCAATTTCCATTTACAACATTTACCTAACTTTGGGGTAATTTTTATACTTTGTTTGTGTACATCCATATTTAAAAATACAATAACTCCAAATTTCACTATTCTAACAAATATGATTTTAGCTATGTATGTGCCTATATGTAATACAAAATTCTAAGATGTTCCGTGAATTTAAGGCACACAGCTCGTATCGCTATCATACAGAAAGTTACACACTCGAACCATACATTTTATATATTTCTACCTTACAACCAACGACGACAGAAACAAATCATGAATAAACTGCCCAATTAAGTTTTCATGGTAATTCCTCGAACCCGTCTCGCTTTGAAGTCGGGCTTACCGAGTTTATTATTCTGGCAACGTGCTGCGCCTCTATCGAGTGCAAAATACACCGGCTAATAGCGACACGGTGGAGTATTGGCTGGTATTGCTCTATTCCACGCCCCGCGGATAGATCCATCTGAAAGTTAATTGCACACCAGGAATACCAGTGCATGGATTGTTAGGGCTGCTAGAAACATTTACTGCAAAACCTATACATACATTTATTGTTACATAAGTTATAGTCAAAGTAAATATGTACTAATATATTTTTGAATTACGACCGTATGTTTCTTTCATTTTTTATTTAATTGTTATTGTATTTAAAATAATACTAGTTAATACTTAATTTATATTGTACTATTTAAAATAAACAGTTAATGTAATACTTAAAACAACCTGACATGTAACTTTGTCACTTTTTAAAACGGTTGCCGGTAAGTAACCAAAACCGTGTAAAAATTTGTATAATTTTAGTTAAAATATCAAAAGAAAAGTGGCTTTGCAAAATCCGAAAAATTCAAGAAGTTTTCTGGGATCTTGTTTGCTTAATGGATATAGGATTGGATATAGACGAGTTGTGAGTTCGATTCCAAATCAACTTTCCGAGGACTGGTTTGTTTTCTCTAGTTAAAAATTAATCGTTTGTCAGCTTTTCTGTGTATTAGACGTTCGCAGTTTAACTAGCTTATTATATCTGAAATCCGGTAAAAAGAAAATTTGATATAAAGTAAAGTGTATTCAGAAAAAGTCGCGGCTAGAACGCTGGTATCATGTAATATATCTAAATCTGCATCTAGTATGTCGATAAACTTAATCTTATAATAAACTAAATTTGACGTGCCGTCAAAACTGATTACTCTATATCTACTAATCAGTTTTGACGTGCCGCATTTATCATAAAATATACGCGCTAACATATACTTTATTTGATGCTATATTACTTCATGTAGACTGTTTCAAGGGTCACCTGTAAAGATTACTTTATTTGCACCTTGGAAGTTAAGAAGTGATGTTTTAGTAATCTCATTGCAGTACTCTAGGTGAAGGTTCAGAGGTAGATGAACTACTTACAATTATTATTGTCGAGTCTCGGAGGTGGATACTTAAAAATTTTATTCTAGTAATAATGCGATCGACAATATGCTATAGTAAAGATTACCGTAATTAATATGTTTGACATTCTAGTTATACCAAATCTTGAGTTTTACCGTACATCATAGCAGCCATAAAACTCCATTGGTAGACGTATGCCTACCCAAAATAGGGGGAATTAAGCCTAAATTTGGTCGGACAACGGAAATGCTGCTATCCATCCGCTCCCTGCCACATTTATACTGCACTGTTTTATGGATAAGCTCGGGGAGGTCACTTCTTACGACACCTCTTACCCGGTAAAGGTCTAGGTACTATGATACTCAGTACCTTACGCCTTCGTACATCATCAATATTAATATTGTTGGAATGTTGAAACTACCAATATCTAATCGATTTACAAATTTAAATAAATACTATAACGCTCTGTGCTCTAAGTAGTTTATACAATTTCCAAGTTTGGTGTGACTACTGATTATTTGAACCATATTTACAAGCAACACAAGGTTTACAATTGCGGAAACGTAGTGTGCTCTTACGAATGCAAAATATACTGGCTAACATTAACATTGAGTATTTAATGGTATTGCTCTTTCTATTGTATCCCATGAAGGTAATTTGAACAGTATATTGTAATACTACTAATTTTCAAGGTTAATCAAGATCGGAAGAATTTCCAGTTAATTTTCAATATTTGACACGTTTACTAACTTATGACTTTAATATTACAGGTTGCTCAAGGATGATTTTACCTAGATGTGATGATAACCCTAGGTTTGAATAAGGCAACCTTTAGAATTTGTATTTGGTGTCTGTATGCTATCATTTTTCAATACAAAAATGTGAAGTGATTAATTAACGGCTGCGAAAATCATTGCGTTATAAATACATGTATTTTTTTGCACTGGCTTATGCCCGCAGATATAAAAAACAGTATTTTCGTTATAAAAGAAACAAAAGACAGTAAAAAAAGCCTATTATGTCTGCAAATTTAGGTGACATATTTGGCATTCCTCCAAAAAAGAGGATATAAAACTTAAGAGGCGCGGTTTTTACTGATAAATTCCGAATTGTTTATTCGGAATGCGTGACATAACGATGCAAATGATTCAGCCAATCGTTTCCTGAGGGATAATCTCCTTTGCGATGGGCACGGGCAAAAATTATTTCCAGAGATAAAAATCCAATAAAATATTATGACCAAACAAGAGGAAATATCCAAAATTTCAGGACTACAGTTAATAAGTTGAGTGAAGAGATACGATTCCAATAAAAAACTGAATGCTATTATCACTTCGTTAAATAACACTACACATAACTAGAGATATACAGCCATAGTCTTTTTCAGTGTTTTATTTGTGACATTTAATATGTATATTCCAAACATAAAATTAATTAGTGTAGATCTGTATTAAAAATTTATTAAAAATTAGATCTATTAAAAATTTGAAATATTAATGAATAGATAACTAGTATACAAAGGTTTTGACCGAGGTGTAGACTTTAAACTGAAACGAAATATATCTGATAATATAAAAACCTTTAAAGTATCTGTAAGTAAGTCAACATAAATGAAATTTTATATTGATATACTTTTCTCGAATAGTTTCGCTTCTTGAAGCTTAGTGTTACACCCTTAAAGGAAATGTACCTGATATCTTTCCGTAAGTCTAAGCTTTCTTGCTATCAAATTACAAAGTATTTTATTCAGTTGTTTATTCATACAAAAATATGTTAAAGGATAGTTTTATTTTTGTGTTTTTTCAAATGTTTTTTTGGATAATCTAGAGATAAAAGATTTTTTACAACATTTAACATGAATTCTCTATATTAATCACACTCTAATCGATTCTTTAACATAATAACTTAATAATAATCTCGGGTAATTTTATATATAAGTACAAAAAAAAGTATTTACAATTTAAAGTATATAATATGCAAAATATTGAATGTGAACAATATTGAATAGCGCTTATTGTAAAACGCTTAGATTAAATACCAACCTTTTACAATCAAATTAAAGTCCAAAGCTATTAGGATTCATTAAATTGGTTTAATCAGAGTTCGGCCGATAAGGTAAACAAGGTTGAAATTGGTATACACAGCGCACAGCCTACGTGTACTGGGTACAATGGTGGGCGGTAAAATGACAAACTGCATTGCAGGTTCCCTAAGTGTGTTTGCAAATGTGAAATTTAGTAAGAAGAAAGCGATTGTTTGGAACAATGTAAAATGGAAAGATTATCTTTGCCATGAGTGTTTTTTTTTAATTGAGTTACTTATAGGAGTTTCATCATAATCATAACAGCTATAGGATGTCCACTACTGGTTATAGGCCTTCCCAAGTGGTTAGTAATAAAACCGATTGTATACCTGGTGATTTCACGGATATACATTCGTCATTTGATCGCACTAAGAGCTAGTTGGGTTATTTTAAGTTGACTTACAAGGCTAATACTGAAAACCTTCGGGGAAGTCAATTATTCTATAGTATTTATTTTATTTATTTACATTTTTTATAAATAACGGTAAGCAAACTATTGATTTACATTTACTGATCTGCAACCTTGCTTCCGCAACATTAAAAGCTTTTTTTATAAAAATATTATAAATTGGCAGAATTTTGTCATCATTTATGTTTCTTGATGAAGCTTTTTATAAATTAATTTTGAAAGAATTTCAGGCGTTTTATTTTTTAGTTTTTGTTAACTTGAAGTAAAAGGATCTGAACCCATAAAAAAATCTCTGAACTACATTTCCTTGTGTTATGCTCTCTGTATCTTTTGATGTTTTTATTCAAAGTATCTTATAACTCTTCTACAATATAAGCCTCCCCAAGAAAAAGGGAATTGTTGTATCCCATTCTCGCCCTTTGCATATCAGCTACATTGTTTTGGATGGATATACTGCCATCTGTTCCGATTCTGGTACCTTAATCGACTCTTATGATGCCTGGTAAGATGGGAGGTACTATTTTACTCAGCAGGTACCTCATGGCATTAAGAGTTAAGGCAGAGTTATTCTAATTCTGTCTAATACATTCGAACAACGTCTAAAGCCCACTTATAATATTGATGCTCTTTGACTTTGACATCGACTAGCTTCAAAATAACTAAAACTAGCGGTTTTCAAAGTTGCGCTAACGCCCTTCTGAATGTGAAAATTAAAGATAACCTATTTTTAGACGTGGGTGTCATTCATGTGCTACAGTAATGATACATTTTTTTGAAATATGGTACGTGGTACGTAAATACGTGCCTCAAAAATTAACCTTTAAGTTATAACCACCCGTCCATAAAACCTCACAAATGATAGCATTTGTAGTTACTGTAGCATAAGATCGTTAACCTGTTATAAATAGCATGACTTTAAATTCTTGCAATTTTAAAGATATAAGCAATGTAAATACATTAACAATTAACTGCACAAACTTGCGAAAAACAACGTGAGCATGCACGATATCATAAGGACAAATAAATAGACGAATTTATTTCGTGACAGAGTATTTTATGCTCAAACTCCAATGACCCAATTCAAAAAACTTTTTTCTATGTATTTTTATTGCTATATTTTTAAAAAATGTTTTTTTTTCTGGAACCTGTACTTATATTAAAAGAACTTCCCTGAAAATTGATGTTGTTAAACCGCAATAAGGTCCTTATTGAATGTACAGTTGGTCGGTGTTACTAATTTTTATTAGAAGTAGATTTTTTTGTACAAACATAATGCTAGTTGACTAAACCTCATCGGGGGAAGATCAAGAGGTAGAACTAATACAAAGGTCTTTTGCATTAATAGGTACCTCTCTCTCACGTAGTTCTACCGTCAAACAGCAGTGTTAGCCAATGCTAACGATTTGTGTTCCGGTCTGAATATCACAAAGTTGTCAACGCGCTAATGATTTTCTTGTGATAATACGAGCGTGTGGGGCTTACTATCACGCGGACCGTTTACTTGTTTGCCCACTTAGTCATATATAAAACCTTTCAATATAATGTGTGTCTTGATGGGCCTGATAGCGCAGATAATAGTGATCCTATCTTATACGCCATTGGTCATGGGTTCGATTCCCACCCAGAGCAAACATTTATATGATGATATTTGTGTTTGTTCTGGGTGTTACTTATATGTATTTAAGTATTATATTTGTGATTCCTCTAATGTCTGGTGTCCATTACATAAGTGTTTTAAGCGACTTACCACGGAGTCAGGTCAATGTATGAGATATTGTAGGAATTTATTATTATTTTATATAATATTACGCTTTCAAGGCTTACCTTAAAGGTCTCTGTTTTCTTAAGGTTATTAAACATTGTAAATATACATAAGCGGTGTATAAATAGCATAGAAATGTTTTTAAGAAAGTAAATTTCACATATATACTCTTTATATGCCTTATAATAGGTGTTTTTTCAGAGGTATAGCTGTAAGTTGGCAAAATTTTTTTAACTGGCGGCCATATTGTCCGATGATAGATGTTTGACAGGTATAGTAATGTTCAGTTCGCTTTGGCATTTCAACAATTAATAGACTGACGCCTGAACAAAGCTTACAAATTGCGCAAATTAATTTTAAAAATCATGATTCTATTTAAAATATGTATATCGCACTACGTCCATTTCACGGTCAACATAATCGGCCATCAAAGCATCTAATTCGATTAACTATGGAACGTTTTCGCACCATGTTTTAATAATAATACGCATCCATAGACACGTCGTACAATGCGTACAGAAGAAATTAATGCTGCTATAGAGCGTAGCGCAGACCTAAATCAGTGTTTTTATTATCATCCAAAGGTATTGGATATACGTCCATCTATTTGCGTGCTGGAATTGAACTAGAATTGAAACTACCTTTCACCTTATTGATCACCTTGCAAGGCGTAGATTCGGTGAATGGGCCCAAAATAAGATTGATCGATCCGGATTTTCATAAGCGAATTTTTTGGAGCAATGAAGTTCACTTTTGGTTGAATGGATACGTCAATAAACAAAACTGCCACATACGGAGTGATGTGAATCCTTAAGTGTATGTTGATTCACCGTTACATTAAGAAAAACTGACTGTGTGGTGTGCTTTATGGGCTGGTGGAATAATTGGTGCAAACTTCCTTAAAAACGATGCTGGCTAAAACGTTACAGTCAATGGTGACCGCAATAGAGCGATGATTACTGACTTTTCCGTTTATCAATTGTTGATGTTGAGTTATTTCAATTTTATTTAATTTTAGATAAATAATTGTTGTTCCGTTTATCAATACTATGATGTGCAAGAAGTTACGGTTCTAATAAGACGACGCAACATGTCATACTACTCGTACTATAGTTGATTTATAGAATAAAACGTTTAGTAACCACATAAACTCAAAATTCGGACCCGTAAATTGGCTCCCTATAACGTGCGATTTCACGCCCCTTGACTATTTTCTGTAAGGGGTATATATAAAATCACTAGTCTATCGAATCGCTAGGTTGACCACTTGGAGAATGATAACTCTTCGAAAGTCTGCAAACGGGAGAGTTCACACCCAACACTTTTTTTTAACAAAGCAGGACACAAAAAAGTGATGCAACTACGCGGAATTATTACAGGAGCACGAAATCGGAAATAACCAAGTAACCATGAACTATCTATTTTTCCTCTCATTAGTTTATAAAGGATGAGTATGTCGATAAGTTCTCTGCACAATGTTACAGAGTTAATTTTAAAATATTGAAGCCTGCCTTTGTTAGATCAAATCTAGTTGGATCAATTCCAGTTGAGAAAGCGATGTGCCAGACAAACTGTTTTTGTACTCGTTCTAAACGTCAATTATGTGTAGCGTAGTGTGGTCTCACACCACACGACTGTATATTATACATTAAGATTTTAGTTTAGTATGTTAGAAGTCATTAACATCTCTTGGAACAAAGCCTAGGTTCCTGGATGCTTTTCGAACTATATTATATATCTATCTATATGCGTTATAAAACTAATTTTTCTACCACACATATTACTTATTTATTCTGTATAAATCATATAATAACGTATTATTAATAATTATTATTAAAATAATATATTATTATTATTATATTTTGTTATTGCCGAAATACGGCCATAGACGTTGGAAAAAAATATCGAATTTTGGCTCTTCAGATTAAATTACGTCCGAGCCACCCGTGGCAGTTATATACCAGAAATTATATTAAAATTATAATGCAAGTAGATCATCTTTGGAAAAAATAAATTACATGTCAGTAAATAGTCATCTTTATTTTATTCTATTTCAAAGTTCTTTTGACAATTGAACTTTTTTTAAGTTTTTATGCACGTATGTTATGGCATACATTTATTGTTGGTTTAATATATTGTTCTTAGCTATAACAAACAACAACATGGCGCAGCTCAGAGTTCATTGACTTAAGTAGTTAACTACACTTAGAATACATCGGTACAGCGTATCGAGTACATGTAGGTCAATAGTTCAATAAAAGTTTTTAAGTTTTAACAGTTTAGTAGAGAATTTATACAACCTGCATGCATCGTTACGAGGCATTAAGTTCTAGACGAGAACCTTTAAAACAAATACAAACTACACCGTGGTTACTGTTAGACAATAACTGTGGTAATTGTAGAACGTACGATTCTACCACTGTTTATATTATAGATTTATTATTTCTTTATTATATATATATATATAAACTTCATATCACGAAGTTTGTCCACATTAACTTCTTAACTAATAGACTGATTTTATTTAGTGTTTGTGTAGTCTGTCAATCTTTTGCCAATTTATTTTTGTCATGATAAACATACATAGTTAAGACAAAGCAACATGGTATTTTAGATCCTTAGATATGAATATATACGTTTTCCCGATCTTCACTTGTTGTTGACACGTGTTTTATAAAATACATGTCTGGAGAAGATTTTCAGTTTTTTTAAAGTGTATTTATATGACACGTATACAAGATTAAAAATACATTTATAACAAATTAATGATAGTAAATTTTATGTTTGACAAGTTTTTTCAGGCGTTTGTTTTTCAAGCTTTTTTTCTTTTAAAATCTCCTCTATGTATACAAATACAACACAGCCTATATTTTATTGATATGTTTATGGTCTGTTATCTTGAGCTAAATGCAAGTGTGTATATGGCTCGAGGTCGTTTTGGTAGTATCTCTAACATATTTGGCAAAGATTGTAGGCTCGATCATTACCCATCATTACATTACATCACGATAAGGATTTATGCCATAAATATTTGTACTGGTTTTGTATCTGACTGTTAAATATCCATTTCAGTATTAAACGTGTAATTCCACTGTTAGATGATATCCATACGACAAATGCTTAAAGCTACTTATTTCATCATTATTATATCAGTCATAAAAAGTCCACTGCTGGACATAGGTCTCCCCAAGTAATCTCTAATAGAACCGGTTGTATGCAGCCTGTTTCCGGCACGATCTTGCGGTTTTAGTCATATCGTCAGTCCTACTTGCAGATGGACACCCTATGCTGAACTTGCCGGTACGTGGTCTCCATTCCAGAACCTTAAGACTCTATCGGCCATCCGCTCTGCGTACTAAATGCCCACTGTCACTTCAACTTACTTATCCATCGGGCAATGTCGGTAACTTTTGTTTTTACAAATCTCCTCATTCCTGATTCGATCGCGCACAAAGACACCGAGCATTGCCCCCTTCATCGTTGAGCTATTCGAGTTGGCTTAGAAGGAAGATGTTTAGTAGTTTTCTGAACGCTGCCCAGCCAAGTTAGATTTAGCGATTGATTCCTTTGTTGAAATTAGACTTACCTAATTGAACTATTTGTCCTAAGTATACATACGAGTCAACAACTTCAAGAAGCGAGCTCTCAACTAAAACTGGGGTGGGTACAAAATGGGCATTACTCATTAATTTAGTCTTCTCCATGTTCACTCTAAGACCCAACTGTTGAAAAACTCGATTGAAGTCTTCGAGTATTGTGCTTAAATCTTCCATTGATTCTACCATGATCATAATATCGTCGGCAAATCGAAGGTGAACCTTTAATGTTGATGCCAAATCCTTGTTATTCCTGGAGCTTGGAGGCATTAAATATTTTCAGAGATATGACGTCTCCCTGTCTGCCTTAAAAGGGGTGTCCCTTTTTAGAAAAATAGCCTTCGAACTCTGCTCCTGTTCTCGGACCGACATATAAACACGACGGCGTTGTAATACAAACACTTCAACATTTCGATATATCGATAGTCAATATGGCACCGCTGAAGATATTCAAGCACACATCTCAACCGAATCGATGGAAGTTTCATAGTGCACAAACGCCAAGCATAATGTTATACTTTCCCGTCTTTTGTATAACTTGCCGCAGCTTAAATATGTGGTCTATGGTACTGTTACATTTTCTGAAACCGGCTTCTGTAGTTTTATTATTTATTAAATTAATCAATTAAGGTCGTGAAGAACCGACTGATAGCGGTATATCACAGAGCGGGGATGGGCAGCAGCATCCCCGTCGCGAAATCTACGCTCTGTGAATGCCAACACGATTGCCTAGCACCCGCATTATGGGCAACATTCCTTCTTTCTTGGGGAGGCCTATTTCCAGCAGTGGACTTTCAATAGCTGATATAATGATGATGTTGATAAAGGTCGTAGGTTCAATCCCCACCCAAAACCAATACATATTAAATGATATTTTGTATTATTTTTTGTGTCTAGGTGTTAAATATATGATGTCTGTAACCAACTTATCACGGAGTCAGGTCAATGTATGAAATGTTGGATGGGATGAGTGAGTGTGATTAGATATTCTACGTTTGTAAACTAAACGAGCACGTAGCACTACTAATGTACTACTACTGTTGAAGACATACAGTAAAAAACACATTCGTATCATTAAAAATGAAGTCAAGTCTTTCGTCACCTAAAGGGACATAAATTCTAATAATATGAGCGGTTGTAACAAGAGGCAAAGTGACACAAACTGCATTGCGGTTCCCGTTAGAGCGTAATTGTGTGCTGGGAAATTCCACCGAAGCGGCCATTAGCGCGCGTCATTTCCCTGCCCGTACTATGGGCGTATTGGATACGCATTTACAGACCTTGTTGTAGTACAATCATTAAGACGCTTTATACCTGGAAAGTTTACAAGGAGTTTTGGCAATGTATCATTTTATGGATACCAATGCTTTTCTTTTAAAAATTCCGTGCCACTATTTTTAATATTATAAAAGCCTTTAAACATCCACTGCTGGACATGAGCCTTCATAAAAAATAGAAAAATTTGTCCATAAATGCCTTGCTGGGCTAGCAATTGCAGAATGTCGTCTTCGCCTCGCAATCTGTCTGTTCTTTTGACACCTGGTACAGGGAAAGTACCTATTTTTTACTTATAATCTTTAATTTTTTTCTAATGTATAAAGAAATATATAAAAAAAGCATAGTTAGCAGCAATATTTGAATTGACATGGAATAATATAAACTTTGGCAATAATACATTAAAAACTGAAATATTTTTTTTTCTACTAACTGACTACATTACAACGCCTAAATTTAGAAACTGTAATGGTAGAAAAGCAGCTTCCCCTGATACAGTTGTCGTATGAGGTATCGGAGGACAAAATGCAACAGGGCGGATATAGGCGCATTTCCGTCACGAAATTTCGCTCTGCAATTGTGACCGTGCCTACCTACCGCGACAATTACAGTCAAAATTCTCTTTTAGGGGAGGCCTTTATATGGTTGGTTTAATGACGATGAAATAACCATCTTTTTATAACACGACTTTTTTATAATACCTTTTTATTATTACTTAAAATCTGGTACATCGTTATAAGCTTCACAGTGCTTATTGCCGGTATGGCTCCACCTACCTCCGCCACTCTTTTTTTTAGAACATAGTGTAGCATCCTTATGACAAATACGGAAGGAGAAGAAGAACGTTATTAACTTCGTCTATGTAAACTAGACCCGCAAGTCTGCGGATTGACAGCGTCATTATATCAATGACGCTGAAACAAAGATAGATTAAGGTTTGTTAAAGAAAATATAGTATAAGCCTCTCCTAAGAATTTCTACACAGAAGAATCTACTTCCTTTGATTGTTTTATTATACGTATTTTTGCTTACACCGGTATAAATGGTTATTCTCATTATAAAATATATGAGAAAATAAACATAAAAGGAAGCTATTTTATGTTTCAATGATTCGAAATGTGGTAAGTTATTTATTTCCCGGCTTGTTGACAAAGATTTATTTAATTTCGTTCTCATTTAAATATATTTTTAGACAGAAACAATGGCTCTGACGGAAATTTTCAGTGGCTCAAGTATTTTATCAGTTTTAGCTATTTGTTGAATAGAAACTTTGTACTTTATCAAACACATTTTAATTTACTAAGGTTTTTGTTGCTGACTGCAAATTAAATTATTACGCATTTTTGAGGACCAAAAATAAAGCAGCGTATCTCTAAAATAATTAGTTGAAGGATATAAATCATGTTATCTGCGTGTGGGCTACGACAGCCAATAAGCGTTTTACGCGAATTACGCCAAGATAAATTGCCTGGCCCTGACATTAATGCGAATTTTCTTCCGAAAATAAATTACCTGTATCAGCCCTCATTGGGTCCTGTGTCCCGCAGTATTTTCTGTAAGGTGACTCATCAATGTCGACATCAAAGTCTTCTTCCCTATTTTTTCAAATTCTCGGGTGATGATAAAAAGGCCAAATTTGGCCGCGATTAGTTCGTAATTAAGAAGCTTTTCACGGCGTATTTAAGGATTCAGTCCTTTGGAATCGGATGCGATGTTCTTTCATTATCTCTTAATGCCGTAGGCGTCTACTGCCGACTGGGAAAGTTATATTTTTATTAATATTTGTTATTTTAATTAAGTAATCTATTTAGAAGATAATATTTACCAAAAAATAATTTAACTTGTCTCAGGCTTTAGGCAGGACTAGAACATGCATCTTTTCTTTGCACGATTGTTTGAGACAAAATATATATTTTATAATATTATTTTGAATTAAAAAAAATATTTCTGCATTTTTCAATGAGGAGTATTTTTTAAAATAATCATTCTTTTTTGTCATTATTTAAACTGCAAGTTACGAATAAATGTATATATATTAAACATGAGGTTGTAATACAACTTGTTATTTTTTTTTAAGTTATGGTAAGGTATATAATATTTTAGTAACGTTTATTTACCATATTTTACCATCTAACATGATAATTTATTTTATTTTATATACTTTATATTTATTCAAGATTTTAGATTTTATGAACTATGTTCGTATAATGTCTACGATCTATTTCATTTTAAACTTGTACGACAAATATGCTGTATATCTTAATTCTAACGAGAATTCTATCTTTTAATAATATTTCAGTATTTATTTTATATTATTAATAGAACAATCTTGTATATGAAGATTTGTTATTTTAACAGTTTATACTTTGTTATATATGTTTCTAGTTTATGTCTAGTCTGTTCCAGATAATGCTTGATCTACATATTATTTCTTTAATAATGAGACAATAAAAAAGCAATGACCTTTACTTAATTTTAAGTAACTACATAATTTTAATAGATTATACTTTAATTACGTGCTTATTTTCATCATCATCTCAGCCATTAGACGTTCACTGTTGGACATAGGCCTCCCTAAAGAATTTCCAATAGGACCGGTTGTATGCGGTTCGTGGCTGCCGCGCCGCCTTGATCCTGTGGTTTTACTCAGATCGTCTGTCCAATATCGTGCCTATATTTAAAATAACAAATATTTACCAAATTTAGACTCGTACCCGCATGTTAACTTATGGAAAAAATTCTCTACGAAGTAAATGATGCGGAGTCGGGCAGGGAGGACCTGAAGCCTGAGACAAATTGAGTATTTTTTTTAGTCAAGGCCATTTTAATTATTTGTCATCATTCATAGTTAAAATAATATATACGACGATAATAAATTTTATTTTGATTGCGATTAATTAAATAATTCCGTGCAATTGCCATGTAATTAAAATATAAATGAAAGTTGCAACTACCAGAATTTATTATAATTTCTAAGAGCAGTAACTCAGGAGGTTAACTTACCAACTATCGACAATCTCAGAAGCGATTAATTCCGAACCGGATGAGACTTCTGTCTGTGAAAATTAATTCCTCTCGAATTTATCGCAGTTTTCAACTGCATTACAGATGCAGTAACTTTCATATTGAAATACTTTGTTTAAGTGTTTTTTTAATAAATATTGTTTAAATTATACATCCAAATTAAGCAAAGTCTTGTTTCATTCAAATTTATAATAAAAACATTATAGATATTTCTAATAATAATATAAGGATTTTCAAGGAGAGCGATAACTCTACATATTTGGAAAACGATATTTGGTAAATTTGTTAAACGATATTCGTTTCTTGTGCGACTCCGAACATATATTGCATTGTGCAATCTATGATTGTTATAATCATTAGCCAGATAGAGTCCACTGTTGGACATGGGACACCGAGAGAGGGGGTTTTTGGCCATAATTGCTGTGCAAGGCCAACGTGGAGGTGATCTAATAGCGTAGCATTACACCGGGAATGCTACTGGCATATAACGCCATATGTCGATCCCATCATCTTGTACAGAGGGAGGTACTATTCGGTACCTACAACTAATCTATACCCATATCTATATTAATTTGTTTTTATTCTGCCATAAGCTAGCGTCACATGCCCAAGTCCTTCTTGGGCTATGTTTTAAGCCTTAAAACATATAAATAAACCCACTTTCGGATTTTATAATGTTAGTATGAATAAGCTGGATTGGATAAAATGAGCTAAGCAAACGACAAAACAGTCTCTCTCTCTTATTTTAATGTAAATCTATCTTCCAAGCAATTTAGGCTGCATACAATATATCTTTAAAAATTATATTCTTATTTTCAATCTTAATTTGAAGTTATCGTCTTCTATATTAAACAAAATTATCGTGAAGATTTGTTTAAAAGCCACGTAGTCGTAGAAATAAATGACCTTCCATACAACCTAACAAACGTTTGCATGTGTAATATAAGTAAAGTAATTTTTCAAATGTTGTGGAAGATAATGCTCGTGTAAATGCAGTCGTTAGTCACATGGAGACATTAAAAGTGTTGTGAAGCAAATAATTGTGGCGGTATCCTAGCCATCAACAATGCGGTTTTAATTTATACTCTCGTTCATCGAATGCGGTCGAAACTGAAATGGATTAACTAAATACAACGTTTAATGTCGGTGCAATAAAATTCGATTTATTCTCAATTCGGTGGAACTTGATTGCAGCATTATTTCATTACAACTCATTTAGCAATTTGTGTGCAAGACCTGATGGCGTAAGTACAAATCATTAAAACTATCCGCATAAGTGAGGCGTAACACCGGAATGACAGGTATATTTTACAACAATTTATAAAAAATTAAAAGCGCAAGTTTATTCATATTTATCTTTTAATGAATACTATCTATACTATCTATGGTTTTATCCGCATGGTATAGTGACTCTGCTCTAACATTAATTTTGCGTAATTTCAACTGTTTATGCAAAGCACGCTGTGACATCTCTCAAAACGTATATTTTTGCCCATTCTTGACATATTTTTGATTAATGCTCCGCTCCTTTTAGCCGTAGCATGATGATATATAACTTAAATTATTTCTTATTATATTAGCTACCTGTCGATAAATGTCTCAACAAAATTTGGTCTAGCCATTTCAGAGATTACGTCAATCAGACAGAAAAAAAATAAAAAAATAATTTTATTTTGTTATATGATCCGTGTATACATATGCATTTGCATTTAGTAAAAAGCAGTTATTTTAATATGATAAACAGCATTCTAATTTTACTTATATGCATATACATGTCGGAAAGCGCTAGTAAAGTTGGAAATAAGAAAATAACATTATTCGCTTAGCTTGGTATGTGATTGAAAGTAGTGATAGTATATTAACATTTTAGCCAGGACAGAACATCTAAGAAGAAGGATTACATATTCAAGAATGTCAAAGCGACAAGGCTAAATGACATAAAACTGAATTCACTTGGACAATTGAGGTGTGGAATTTAATTAGGGCGATATCGCTTTTAATGTTTGACGAAATAAAAACTACTCTTTGGCCCAAGCCCTTAATAAGGACTCGCTCTCGCTCCAGATGGAACTGAGAAACTAGAAAACTTTATATCATCTCAGCTTCGTACTTTAATAAATCTAGTTCAGGCAAACCATTATTATATCAATAAATTGTGGCAGATAGATGTACGCCGGTATAAACGTCAAATTGATGACCAATTGATCAAATAATGTCGTCAAACGTGTTATATATATTAAGACAAGTTATAGGCAAGGCACGGTCTAAATGGATCCCCTGTGCAAAAATTTAAGTTTCAAACCTATCAGTCAGTCAGGTTCAATCATTGAGTAATAAATAACAATAGTTCAAAAAGTGTTTGTTGAAACACACAATCAGAACTTAATTTAAACGGTAATTGATTGATCGTTTTTCTTAAAAGATCGTTCCTAGCTAAATCTTGAGGAAGCGATTTAAATAATCAAAAACATTTAGTTCAGAGCAGTAAATACTGAATTCTGAAGTGGAAATTATAGCTATATACAGAAATTAATTTCAATAAACGGGAATCCTGCAAATCGAATTTTGATGAAATTTTAATAATTGTTCAATACATCGCTAAATGCAGATCGAAAATAAATATAAATAGTGGTTCACAAAATTCTGTTCCATCTGTATCAGCGTTTATCTATATTTGGCATAGATCAATTGGTTGTTTATGGAGAGCGTCCAAAGTTGATTTCACATGTGTCACCAAAAGGTTTATTTAATATTGAGTGTATTTTCACATTGGAAATATCATGAATCCTTATACTAGAAAAATTGATGCATACAGGCGCTATAATATTGTGTAGTACTGGCATAAATAGTTTCTATTAAATATGTAGTACATGCGATTTTATCTCTAATTAGAAAATTCATTTATTTGTTTTTAAACAACATTGTCAATTTTAAACATTATTGTTTTTATTTTAAGTCTAGAAATCCGTCATTATAACTGAACTTATTTTGTTTCACTATACCACCAACCTTTAGAAATTTGTTAAAATATCTCATTCAATAATTAAATACCTCTTCCTGGACTGTCCTTGGATATTATGTTTAAAATTGGTTCTAACAATTTGTAAAACACTCAGATAACATCAATAATAATCTGCAGCCTCTAAGGATTAAATTGTAATTAGTTATTTAAATACATTTATGTTAGTAATCAGCTTTGATAGCTATTTCAGATAACACCTTAAATCGATTCAAGCGATGCGAGCAGTTTTCAAGTTATTATAAATACAATAAAAATTGGTCATTTGACCCTAACAGCCGTTGTTGATTTTAATAAATATGAATAACAGAACTTAAGATAACATGTTTTTAAATATTCAAAGTTACGATAAAAGTATTTTCGTAGTTTTGGTTATTTAACTACTAAGACGTTCACTTTTGTGGTCGCCTCATTAGTCAACTATTATTGATTTTTGTAATTTTAGTGAGTAATGTATTTGTTTTCTTTTAAAAATAATGATTAATAACTTAAAACATTAAAAAATCATTTAAATAAACGCCGAAATTAAGTGATTACCACAGTTTTTTCAATTGTCTGTTTCAACTGAATAAACTCGAGTTCTTTGGCTTTAAAATACTTGCGTTCTAATCAAGAGTTAAATTTGCCTTTTACTGACGGATTACTCGCTATCCAATTTGGTTCGGACAGGTTTCGATCATTCAAGGCATCTTTAATTAAAAGCTTTCGAGTTTCTCTATCTGGAGAGAATGCTTGCTTCAAACATTCTGAATTATATTTTAAAAAATAGAAAATAATTACAGGACTCGTTCTAATATGGTTTCTATGATCATTTATATCTTTAAAGAGAAAGTGTAAGACAGGCATAATTTAACAGATCATGGTGTTAAGGTTTATTGAAAGCATTCTTGCGAAAAATTCTTTGAAAAACACGCTACAATTTTCCAAAATACAAAAGCTAACCCATTTGGCTATTTTCATAGGTGCTTGTTGATTTCCCTAAAGGAATAAATTGACGTTATTTTTTGATACAAAATAAGTAGTATTTGAGTAAAATAACAAAAATAAGTTAAAATAAGTTTTGAAGATATTTACAGCGCACATTCTGCAATTTCGCGCCATCTATCAGACACCTCACAGTTAAGACTGACGTTTTATAATGGCGCTGGGCCATTTGGAAAACGTAATAAGGTCGTTAGTTTTTCTTAAATTTTCTTTTCACCTGTACCACTATTAATTTTTTCTTTCATAAGTAACTTATACTTGGCTATAATAAGAAATTTATAACAATAAATACTAAGCAAGGAATTAGACCACGGGAAATAGGGATTCATTTCGGGTTCATATATATATATACTGTTCGTTTAATGGTGCTAAAATTATACTCTATCTACATAATCAATATATATTGATATATATATATATATATATATACATGTATATATATTATATATATTACTTATGTATAACTTATATTTAGACACAGAACAACAACAATTTTGTATCATAATAATGTTTGTACAAAATATTGACACTACCGAATGCAGCAATGAGATGTTCAACTTCTTTACAAGTTCCACTAGCAGCCCGGAATGTAATCAGACTATAATGGTATCTCGTACTTTTGTAATGAAAATGTAATAAAAACAAGTATAGCAACAATCATCATTATCAAAGGTATGATTACACCGTACAAACAACAATAATAAAAAAATATTTTTCTGAGATAGATCAGAGATACGAATTTTTTTCATCGGAAACAATACTTTAACACCAACTAGCACTGAAACTTCTATTATATTAAATTTGCTTCTATCCAAAATACGTGTTTGATGGATCATAACTAGTTTTTTTCATATTAAACATATCCTCAGCGTCTTATAAAAGTGTTAATAAAAGTCATGGAGAAAGTACGATTACGGCACTTTATACGTTAATAGAATTGATCTGCAGATGTCCTTTAAGTGCGGCGAATATGAGGAGGATATCGTTGTCCCTTTTTTTCTATCGGATATAAACAGGAATTATCATCAATATCCCTTTCAGTCGATTCTGAAAAGAGTCTTTACGAGTGCGGCGCCGGCATTTTCTTGTGTTCCGAATCCAATTTCTTTAGATACAGATCTTTATCCGTCGTGTTTGGTGATACACAATACGTGAACTGTTTATATTTTATTATCGAGTGTTGGAATATATTTTCTTTGTAGTATTTTTCTCTATGTGTGGTAAATGAATCGCTTATCTGTTTTTTCCTGTTTGACCCTTTTGTTGAGAACAAATTTTGTATGTGTAACACATTCTCGGGAACTTTCAAGGAAAAAAAAGGATAAGTAAGATGAGTCTGCATATATTAAACTATATTTTTTTATGAGTATAAATTAAATCAACATCACGTTTTACATCTGATAGATTTCCACGGATCTAAGCTTTAATTATAATGTTTAACATTATGAGATAAATTGTTTGTAAGGGTATGATAATCAATTTTTTTTTACTCACTGGTAATAAGTCTGTTTAGAGTTAAGGTCCATAACTTTATACGGATTTTGTTTAAAATACATACATAAAAAAGTTTGCAATAATTTAAAGAATCAAAACCTTTTTAGTTACAGGTGGTTTTTTACCATCTATTTGTCAATACAGATTTTATAAGATTGGTGATAAAAAAATAAAGAAGAGGTAACAATTGGCAAAATTGCCCTTTACATCAACTAGTCCTGGATTAATAAGATAAGAATTAAGAATTATGAATATATTATATTATAAATAAAAAATAAAATAAATATAAAATTTATTTCTCCACAAAAATGACATTTTTACAATTAATAATTGAAGCGTTATATAAACTTTCTATATGACAATGAACAAAGACACCCATTGATCCTGCTGTCATACGAAAATAAATTCATCGAACTAAATTGAAGCATTATATATTATAAATAAGCGGTCCAAAAACATGAAAAATCTCCTAGCACAAGCTATCATACGTAACACTAATTGGACAACAAAGTGATTACGATGATAGCTTTCGTAAGGATTGACATCGTTACAGATATGCTGTCTCAAGGCAATATGTGAGACAAATAATAATTGGCCAAGAGTTAGTACTTCACTCAGTCTATACAAAACTACGGTGGGGTAAATAAATGACTTAAAATGAATAACCTGAAACAATGCTCGATAGGCTCTCTCTAGTTCAATAAGTCGTGTGCAGTTTTACCCCATACTCCAATTCCAAAGGTGATAAGCAATTGAAAGAAAGTAAAATAGGCGCGTCTGTGAACTTTCACATTAGCCACATGTCACATTTTTTAAATATAAGCATCAATATAGTTTTAGAACAGTTTAATGAAAGCAAATTAATGCTGAACCAAGCACAAGAGCGTTCAGGTCCTGCTGAGAATGGCTAAAACTGATTTCCAAGTAGCTCCGGAAAAAAGAAGGTATGTATCATTGGCATAAGTAATTATTTTGCCGTTTGTTTGGTTAAACTTTCTGGGATTATAAATATATATAAAAAGTAGTGTAGAGCCAAGTTTACTATCCTGGAGAACACCTAAGGAAACCAGTAGATCAAGTCATACGTATGAAATTTTAAAAGCAATAATGGTATTTGAATACTGTCAAAAGCTTTCGCCAGGTCCAGTTAAATAACCAAGCATTTTTCACCCCGATCTCAGTTTTACATCAAATAATCACTAACCTCATGCAAAGCTTCAGATTTTTATTCATTTACGCGGAAATCATACTGTGAGTTAGAAATCAAATGAAAAACTACAGAGACTGATAACAATATTGAAATAGGCCGATAAAAGATTAAAGTAAAATTCTATTTTTGTGGATTAGGTGAACAATTTTTTAATGTAGGTCAAAGGTGGAGTTAGAATACCTCTATACCTCTTTAAGATACCGGTAGAGATATCATCGTAGCCAACTGCATTGACAGATTTAAGTGTAAGAATAATTCTACCAACTTCATATTCATCTGCATTCAAAAGGCTTAACGAATGACTTTGAAAACCAGTGTAAGCAGCATAATCAGAGGGCCGATAAAGTGCTTTGTATTTTAAGATAGTCTTCAATAAGAAGTTTACCAACATTAACAAATTAGGTATTAATCTGAAGATCTGACTCAAGTCGATTCTGAATCATATATAATATATATAGTCATACACCTTACTGCAATATCTACCATAAAAAATAGCCTTTTTCCTTTAAAATTAAAATATTTCGTGGTAGATTGGTTTTGGATAATTCCAAGACTTTTTATTACAGCCGAAAGATTTTTTTTAGATTTTTTTTCCAATCTGTCAATATTTTTGATGTCAATATGTCGATTTGCTCTACGTAATTTTTATTTTCCTTTAGTTTATGTCTCGTCTCGTCTTATCGATTTTATGATATGACACTCTGTTTGGTATAGAATTTGGCTAATATAGCGCGCATATTTTGGATAAAAATATGCGTTTCACTTTCACGTTTCCTCTTCATACGCCCGGCATGAGTTCTCACTCAAGAACTCCAACATCAGGAAGTGCTAAATCGAAAATACTAGCACCAGCATACTCCGTGGAATTCGCTTAAGTGGCATAGCGATGATGAAACGAATGCCCGTAATGCATGAAACTAGGATAGCAAAGAAGTAGCAATTGAGGCGAGCAGGTGAAAGCGACTAATTCAAGTACCAGGTGAACAGTAAGCGCAGTGACGTACTCCCTACTGGTGATAGGCCGGTCAGTGTTACGCCTTGGTCAGCAGTAACTAAGTTAAATGACGCCGGACTGCAAAGCTCTTTACAGTTTATGCACTCCCATAATTGCTTGCGAATTTATGATGATATAAACTGTTTTTTAATAATAAAAACATTAAAAAGGCACTACTGTATTCACATCTGAACTCCTCGGAAGGCCGGAATTGAGGGGGATAAAAATAGATTTATTGTTCTCTCTCCTACAATTTTTTACCGCTTTGCCGTGCTCGTACAGGGTCTATTACTGTGTTTATTTATGTGTGTAACATAATGGTGTAAAATAAAGCGATAGAGTATAATACTCATCATATAGAATCGACGAGTTCAAGGTCCACGCAAGGTTCGTGGAATAGAATGGACAAATTAGTGAATGGCAAACACATGCCATTGAAACTGTTTAACAAGACAGGAACTGGCAGTTATGTTCTAAACAATGGCTATTGATGGATTTGTCACACAATTTAGAACAGACGATATACCATATTGGTTAATGATAATACGCTTGGTATAGAGCTATGACTGACAATGTGACATCACAATTAAATATTTTCAATTGGTCTATCAAACTGTTTGAAACTGTCAGCTACCTCTGCAGATATGCCAAATGCTAAACAACTTGATCCTTAAAAGGATCAGTAGGATCTCAGTATATGTATGTTGGAGTCAGAGGCGGAGTTATGTTAAGCAAATATAATAATAAATTAATATAACCATCTCATAATTGGTCTTGTGTACATTTAAGTTAACTCTCTTGTTCTTTACATACTGATTTTTCTACAAAAATATAAGGATTCATATAAAAAAAGCTTTTCTTAGTATTTATACTTATTTATTTATACAATTTTTAATTGTTATATATAATTTGAATCAGTATATTACATAACATCTAATTTTGTTCGTGAAATTTACTTATCAGTTAAATTTAAAATAGAAATGAAAATTTATGGTGTATGAAAGGACTAATGCGAGTTAGGGAAGCAAGAGAGATATGCCAAGATTGTAACAAGTGGAGATCCATAGTCTTTTCCTACCCCGAAGGGGCACAGGTGTAATGTATGTATGTATAATAATTACAATAATATAATCTTATTTTATTGTTATACTCGAGATACAGATTTGTACAAACGTTGCGTTAACAATATCTCATGATTTGTTTTTGGATCCAGTTTTTGTTTAATATTCCGCATTCAGATGAATGTTTTGTTATTCTAAAAGGCTAGTAGAAGTTGTGAAACTGTTTTAATTTATTTTTCACAATCGCTGTGATTACATAAAACGCGCTCTAGCAATTGGAGACCGGATTTAATATCCACTTATTAAAATGAAGTGTTGCAAATCAAGCACTACGAATCCGTGGTAATTGCGCTCCCTCCGTCACTTTTCCGTTCAACTAGATGATTTACGAACTTTTCCCACTGCATTTCAACGAGAATGATATTTTTTTTACGCTTTTGTTGCTGGCAGTTTTATGAAAAATCAAGGAAGTGTTCGGCTTTCAGTCTTAGTTTAAATTTTGTCATTTAATATGAAAATGTCTCTGGAGGTTTGTCACAGCAATCATGGTTTTGATTTACGATTTAATCACTTTGATTTGGCTATAGTTTAAAGATCGTTCAGGCGTATCACTATGGCTACACACTTACTTAATCATGGTATTCGACACCTATAGATACTTGTACGGATTTCAATTATAATGATTAATCGCTATCTTGCTTAATAATATCTACATATATATTGCTATAGATCGCAAAACGTCTGTGTCGTGATGTTTAGAACCAAGTTTCAAAGAAGTCAGAGCAACATGGCTCTCGTATTTCGAATGATTATTTTAGTAAGTGTTTGCGTTTTCTATGAGGCCGGTAAATTTAAATAGTCACTATAAAATATTATCACTATAAAAAGGGAGTTGTAACTATTCATGTATAAGTACTGCCATTCTAGATTCAAGTATATGATCTGTGTAATTTCTTTTGCTCAAGTAGGAAGAAGAGATTTTTAAGGGTAAATAATTCAATGTATCCTGTGTTATACATATATACAAAAATATAGCTTTGAGGTAGTTGTATAAAGAATAATGGTAACTTAACTTTTTTCAAGAAGACAGTTTTCTTCCTTTTTTAATGTAATAAATTTTAGTATTCAAATACACAGCAAAGGGCACTTAACAAATAATATTATAAAATTAAAAAGAAATTGTTAAATACTTTTTGAAAGTTAGGCATATTATAATCATACTTGACGTACCGACTATACAATCCTTCTAATATTTTAAATGCAAAGGTTTGTATAAATAGAATGAATACATTTAGTATGTTATTCCTTGATGTGAAATGGATTAACAAATCTCGATAATATTTAGAACATAGATTATATTGATAGAATTAAACTAACATATAAGTTTCCCAATGAAAGAGATTTGACTTATTTTAAGGAATCGCACAATTTTTTTCCCAATTCAGATGACAAAAAACGATTAACTTCTTCCCGAAATAACAAGAATTCCTAAGAGATAAAATATAAAAAATACCCTTTTCGGACAAAGCACAAATATTACTGTATACAGAATAAATAAATAAATAAAAAATCCCACAACATCTCATACTTTGACCTGATTCCGTGATAAGTCACTTAAAGCACTTGTGTTACGTATTTCAGACAACAGAAGAACCACAAATATACCTACTACTTAAATACATATAAATACCCAGACACAGAGCAAATACAAATATCATCATATAATTACTAGTTCAGGGTGGGGATCGAACCCACGACCTTTGGCGCTTAAGTCAGGATCACTATATGCATATACTACAGTATATACTATATGCGCGCACTCGGGCCCGTCAAGTATAATTCACGAATTTACTGCAACTTGTACCTGTAAAATTTTCACCTATCAATATGATTTGATTTGTTTGATGATAACAGCCGTAAATAGAACTTGTAATTGAGAATCGCTCTCAAATACAGGTACTGCGATATTTACATGTCGATGGGTTTCTCTATCTTTCACTACACATCAGTCATTGCAATATCAAAGTCATGCTATTTACCGATCTACCAGTGTTCAGCGTATCATTTGGCTATTGGGATACTTGCGTTTAATTTTCAAAGCGATTAATGTCCCTACAACATGATGCCAAAATTAATTGCAAACTTAATTTATATTTGTGTATATTAATTTATCTATGGCAAATAAAATAAAGACTACTTAATAAAAACATACAAAAAAAAATTTATGGTGATCGGTGTCGAAGTTTATTAACTTAAGATACAAACAGACAAATATTGTATTTTATAACTCAACAAGACGCCTATCCGTATAGACGCCCCGTATATATCCGGTCTAGGGTACTAGGATATTTCCCATAGTATTAATAATAATGTTTTTAACATAATGACAACTGACGCTGACAGTGAAAAGCTGACTGACTGACTAACTGTCATATAACAGGACCTGAACTATAAGGGTTCGTAACTAAAAAATTTGCAAGGAGTTGCTTTCAAAAAGTAGGGAAGAATATAGAGAGTAAAAAGGGGATGCAAAGTAAGGATGAAATTTGGCTATTTTTAAAATTATTCAAATGAAATTGAGTATATAGGTTTTTCATTCAAAGGCAAAAAATTCATGTAATACTTATTTGAAAATCACACTATAAGGGGTTAAAAGAGGGATGCAAAGTTAATATAAAACTGTTACAATTTAAAGCGAGTAAAACCGCGAGGCACTGTTAGTTAAATATATGTGGATTCATTCCTTGAAGTTGTAAGAAATAATGTTTTCTTACAGGTTCACTTACTGCATGCAAAACCTTGCTTTTTTAACTTTAAAATTTTTATAGTAAAAATGGCCGACACGTTCGATGTTCGGGGACCGTTTTAAGAGTGACTCTTAGCTTTATTAAGTGGCCCGACGGTTAACCTTTTAAAAGAACTTCAAATTTGCATGTTTTCTCCTGCATAACATACAGTCACGTATTGGCGAAGGATAGTTCGCATAACAGAAAAATAAGTTAGTAATTAGGATTTATAATTATTAAGATTATTATCAATTGGAAAATGGTAGAAAGGTTTTGCTATTTTTAAGCATATCACTCAACATCGCGAAACCATAAATAATAATATCAAATTATTTCTATTACCAATTACATAAAAAGCATACACGCGAGGATATGCGTATAAATAGTCTGAACATAAGACTTAGCCCGTCCGTGAGGAAGTTATACGATTTACAGTTTATAAGTTTATTAAATATTTATAATGAAATGATTAAATTTATAAAAGATAATTATAATATTTATAAAATACCGTTATTTGTTTTAGTTACACAAAATAAACAACAGAGGTATTTCAAAATGAATAAACATTTTCTCCAACTTAACGAAGCTATATAAAATGTTTATTCACATCTACTGCTGTCTCTTGAAAGAGGGGTGTTTTAACTTAAATTCGTTAAGCATTCCCAAAAAGAGACATGAAGTCCTAATATTTTTGCTACCAGACAAATTAAGATCGGTATCATGAAATATAAGTGGCAATCACAGCTCAGATATCCTGAAGATTTCAGGTAAATTTTCTAGTTGATTTCTATCGTGTTACTTCCGAAAATTGTACTTTTGTAAATTTGTAATTATAGATCTGTTATACAACTAAGACTCTTGGTGTGAAAAAGTCTTCAAATTCAATATAAAACAGAACATATATCAATAAATAATATAAAATAAAGACGTTTTCCGCTATCTGTCTGTCCCTCATGTATGCTAAGATTTTTCAAACTATGCACTGTTGAATACTTTACGCTTTTTAGCAGATAGAATGATTCAAAAGAAGGTTTATATGTATAATACATGCATAATAAACCTACGAGTTAGATCAAAATAACGTAATGTACTACTGTTGAAGTCCTTAAAAAGTCGGCGATGTATTTATTACTGAGAAATAATCCACAAAAATATTTTTTATTCTCACTGTACCCGTGCAGATCGGGTGCGGGTTGCTAGCTAATTATAAAATAAAATAAATATAGTATAGTCTCTTAATTGACTGATATCATCGTATAATTGTATAGCTTATCAAACTACCAACAATGTCTAAAAAGCGATAACTCAATAAGTAAGCTTACCGAAAACTAACAATCGGAAAACCATTTATTTTTTTCTAGATCAGATTTCTGCCGGTGAAAACTAATTTTACACAGATTTATTACACGTTGCAATTGAAATATTAGTCAATGTTACATTACTTTTCCGCCCAATTTCTTAGAATGCTTCAATAGTTGAATAGGAAACAGTTGCTTACAGTTTTATATGACAACAGGTACAACACAACAACACTTCTTGAGAATACGAATACTACAAATGTTTAATTGTAATTTAAATATATAATGACTGATTCCTTTATATACATATTTAAAAAATTGTTGTAAATTATTTAAATTTTTATGGTGTTTAACTATAACAAAAGCATTTTTATAATAACATCAACAGAAAGACTTAGTTTTACTAAGACGAAGAGCAAATCTCACAACAAATAACAACTACGCTATGTTAGTAAATAAAGTTTTCAACTAAAAAAATATTTGATAACAAATTGAAATTGGTAGTTACAATGGAAATAGCACCCTTACGTTTTTTTTTAAATATATGCGTCAGATTTCTGTCGCATATATTTTCATTTAACATCTCTGATCATATGCTTTGATTAAAATATATATGTTATATAAAATTAATTCTGTGCAAAATTTGATCTTCAAGTACCGTTTATCTTATCCCAAATCGTTAGCTCGAAAGTTTCCTTTTGTTTTTGCGTGGGACGATTAGGTTCCAACATCGTACCAAAGGGACTGACTCAGCACTGTCGAACAAAGTACCTCTAGAGTTGGTGATAAAATTTAAGTTAGACTTACACCAGACTTTTTACGTCGTAATGAATGATGTAATAATAAAATTAACGCTGGCTGTTTCTTTGAGGTTTTCACTTGTTATTTTTACATATCTTATATATGTAATTGATGAGTTGTAGACTTAGACATAATTGTATATTAAATGATTTACTCTTTTAAAGCTGCATGAAGAAATAAGTTCATAAAGTGTGTCTTCTGAAATTGATATAAATCCCTACACTATTTCCTTAACAAACTATTAAAAATTAATTTCATATTTATTATTAATCTGTAAGTATACATTTTTATACAAAAACTAAAATGTAATTGGATTGTTAACGTAGTGTAGAGCACATGTACAGATCCAAAAACTCGGGTTGGATTCCCCCTTCAAGTTTTATTCCCCTTTTTCCTATGGACAAGTTACGCGATAGACAAGCAAGAGGTATATGTACTATAGGATAGTTTCTTTCAACAGTCTTTCCATTTCTAGTACATTGAAAAATGAAGTTTCAAACTATTGCAGTGCTATTATGAAATAATCTAACTATACGTAAATTGGCTAAAAATTTCAAATTAAGCAACCAATAATTTGTTAATTTTCCAAATGGTAATATTAGATTACATATTAAAAGGAAAAGCTTTTTTTCTTAATATTTAATGCTCTTATAAAATAAAAAAAAATTGGCTATAGAAATGGAATAAATTGAATGCTATAGGTTATTTATCCACCATCAAATAACGTCAGTGTATTGTTTCAGTGCTAATTTTGTCATAAAAAAAACAGAATCAGTAAAAAGAATGTATAACTAAAATTTTTTCTTCGACTTTGAACTAAAAGTTCTTATGATGCAAGTACATCTTTCTGTAAGCAGATAATATTCTAGACTTTTCACCACAGAAAACTGCAAGACCAATCATGATACGCCGAGGAAGTTTGCCCGTTTAAAAGAGATAAAATGTTATAAACTTAAAACTTGTAATAAATGACTCTTTAGAGTAAGAAATCGCTGTCATGCCTTTAAAACATTTTGCTCTTTTGACGTTTGGCCATCTCAAGATACTTCATTAATATTAATCTTAAAATTGAGAAAAAAAAACTGTTTGAAACGTACGAATTCATAACATAAGGGACATTTATTCACAATATGCTATTGTTATCAAATAGGCATGATAACAATAGATAAATTACGAGTACTATGAACACTAACCATTTTCTTAGTTTTGATATTAAATGTCGGTTAACAAATGATAAACTACGTAATTGTATTGTACAGTTTTTAGAAACAACCTCTTCTTCCCAGCTAAAATAAACGTTCATTCCAAAAACCAATGCTATAAAAATTTATTAACCAAATCCCTCGTCGTTTCAAATCAAAAGAATCTGCAACAAATTCTCCATTACCAATGCTAATAAGGGGCTAACTGTTCCGCTATTATTTCATTGGTGGCCTCTGAAACAATCAGGCTTGTTCCCTCTGCTTTAATGGCAGATGAATAAATAATAAAATTGTTAGTTAATATATTACGGAGTATGAATTTCTTTGAAGATTAGTTAAAGACAAAGTGTAAATTGCGACAGGCGTGATGGCGATTTTAGTAGTGTTCTTATCTTACGCGCTAAAAGTCGTGTGTTCAATCTTCATCCAGAACAAATTTTTATTTGTTGTATATTTATATTTGTGTGGGTGTTAAATATTTTTGATATTCGTAATTCAATGTCTCGTATGAGATAGTGTAAGTTTATTATTATTATTGATGTTGAGGAGCCGTGGGGTTCCAGCGGAACAGAACAGTACCTCCCCCTCTACCAGGTGTTGTTAGAAGCAACTGAGGTACTAGAACCTACACAATGTGGTATATTCACCCAAAATAGCACAGTTTTAATCTACAGAGAAAATATGGGCAGCAGTATTCCTGTCACAGACTTCACAGACTTCAAATAGCTGTTTTTATGCAACTATATATACTGCCATAAAAATAATTATTATTCAAAATAAAAAAATAAACGAAATACAGAAACAATCCGTTTCATATTCACATATTCGGTTTCAATGGAGTTTGACTTTATTCAAAGAGATGACCAGTTGAAAATTAATACATAGCTGGGATATAAAACAAAACAGAGTTACATAAGGTAGACCTCTAACAAAGGTCATCTGCATTTGTCTTACACACTTAACTATTTCTACCGTCAAATAGCAGTGTTCGCATTGCTATGTTTAATGGGTGAAAGAGGTAGTAAAATTACTGGGTAAATGTGAGAGTATCTTCAGTTCGCAATGTTGGCGAAACGCCAGTGATATCTTTATAATGACATGAGCGTCAATATCATCATAGCTATGGTCACGTTTACGATTAAGCGGGTCGTACGCTTGTTTGCTCACTTCATAGCGTAAAAAATTAAAAACCAAATAAAAGTCAGGCAAAAGGAAATAGCGACGATTCAGCAACCATTTAAAAGTAATTATTATTGCAGTAAAGAAAATTTGAAAACTCAGTTTTTTATGTAATCCTATTAAAACGAAATATTATAATTTTATATGTGGTTACCACACAAAATACTGCCATTTAATTTTTACTGATCATCGACCTTAGGTTATAAATATATATATTAAAGTAAGTGCATGTGATTATAATTATCATTTTAGCTTTTTTCATTTGCATAATCTTCCTAAGAACGGATTTGATATGTTAACCTAACTTAATACCTAAAGATTCTAAACTTATATATTAATATTTACTGCCAGTGGACTAAAGAACGAGCCTCTAGGCGTCATCTTATTAAAGTCACTTATTGGAGCGATAATGAAGGCGCTGCCTTAAGCCAGCAAGGTCTATTATGAAAACCGTGCCTGCAGTCGCCTGTGCTATTTTTATACATGTTACGTAATGAAATAGTCTAATAAAACAAATAATAAGTATAACTTTTCACTATTTATTTTTATTACTTTTAATTTAATTTTTAAACACGTGGAACATTAATTAGTAGTACTAAATATGAATAAAGGAAATAGAGACCGCTTGCTAAAATTATACGAATCAAAATTTAAATTAGTACTATAACTTTTGCCATATATTATCACTACTAAAATTTTTGTTATACTGTTCTATTGATATCAAATGTATAATGTTTTTAATAAAACTGTGTAACTAATGAGCTCATTTTTATTTTACGAAGCAAATTATTTACAGTCGTATATTTTATTGTACCTTATAAGAGTCCAGGGAAAATTAAAATAAATGGAAAAGTAATTAAGAGATTAGCTAACAAAGTCTTTTTGGAATAATAATATTGTATTAAGACATCAATCATGAATGTTACAAGTTTTACATAGGTAAAAAATTTTTGAAAATTATGTTTAGTTCCGATTTCAGATTATTAATTGTTATACGACCGTGTCTACAAACAATCGTCCTTAATATGCTAATACGCTTGTGCACAACTTATACGTGCTAGTAATATCACAAAGATATCACTAGCACGTTACCAACCTTGCGACTTGAAAATATTAAGTCAAGTTACTTAGTAATTGCACTGCCTCTTACACCCAAATACAGAACACTGCTGTTTGGCGTTATAAATATATGAGAGTAAAGTAGCAATGCACACGACATTTGTATGACCTCATACCGTACCTCATATAAAGATTATAATTGGTTAATTAATTTACTGTAATTTTGATAAAAGCAACCTGGTGTTGGAATAATACTAGTATGTTAACTTAAAATGTTTTGAGAGTATTTAAATAACATATCAAATATATTTAAGATGTATCCCTCAAATCATCCTAAATAATGATTTTGGAAAAGAAATCATTTTGATGTACGATACTTGATATACTGAAATTTGAAATAAATAATTTTTCAGTAAAACTGAATTTATTCAATATACCAGGCTTTGTTAAATACCCATATTAAAACGGTAATGAATGCTGACCAGCAGTCGGTATATTAACCTGCAGGTTGTTTGGATTTCATTAACCTCTATAGTGACTGAAATCATTTACAAAGTACACACTTATATTGCCTTTTCTATTTAAGATTTATTTATGTGTTATTAGTAGCGGTCCCTAGCAAACTTTATTGACGCAGAAATTTAAATTTGGAGCTATTCAATTCCATGGCGTAGGTATCTTGGTCTTCAAAAAATAAGGCAAAAATATCAATAAAGCTGTGGGACAGCAGCACTTAGTACAGGGGAAGGCCCCTGTACTAAGTGTCTTATGAGGCGGCTGAGATACCGGAATCGACAGATGGCGGTATATCCACCTGAAACCCCGTAGAACAAAAACAATGCATAAGATTCTACGGCTACAATAATGATGATTATAGGTAAAGGTTAAGATAGCTATTCTCTAAACAATAACATGGAAACCTCATAATTTGAACATACACACACTCTACATATTAATTGTTATAAATAACAATACCATAATTAAAATAAAGGTAAACATTTTAATTACCGATTTATTCAATATATGTAATATTTGCATTTAGTACATTCAAATTGCAGTTTTGGTAAATAAAAATTACTGATTTACTCATACACTTATTTATTATCATAAATTTATATATCTGTTTTTAAGAAAATTGCGCGAATGGATAAACGTGAAATTTGACACAGTTACAGTTAATGTCGAGAATTATCGAGTAGTAGTAGAGTAGAAATACGTACAATTTTTTATAACACATTACTGCTAAAATAACACATTGGCATACGTAAATAACATGCGCGGAATCTCAAGAAGACGATAAAAGAGTTTTTACAAAATTCAATGAATTGTGGTCGGAATTCAACCACCGTGCATCCACAAATAAATTATTGAATGTATCATTATTATAAAACTGACTTTTGAGAACAGTTTGTGAATAGTTGATTTATGTAATGTTTCTTAATTATTACCCGGGCCTGATGGCGCAGATAGTAGTAAACCTATCTTGTGCGCCAAGGGACGTCGATTCGTTTTCGACGCAGAGCAAATATTTGTATGATGATATTTGTATTTGTTCTGTGTCTGAGAGTTGGATATATGTATTTATGTAGTATGTTATAAAAAAATTACGCATATGAAAAAATGTTAAAGCATTGGAAAATTATCACTATGCCTTTTAAATATAGTATTCTAAGTTATATTCAAACACTAGCTAACCCAACAAACGTATTGTCTTAACGATGTATATCTATCCTATCTCTCATACGTTGGCTTGACTTGACTTGAATCGGAGATAACAGGCTGAATACTTAATAATATATAAATAATACAAAGATTCAGAATACATACAAATGTTCATCAAATAAATAGTTGCTCTGGGTGGAGATTGCACCCACGACCTTTAACGCTATATGATCACTACAATATGCGCTATCGGGCCTGTCAAATACTACATATTTTCTCGTTTTAATAAGTCTTTCTGTCTATTTTTCAGTCATCATAAATCATCTCTTCTATTATCGGCTTTCAGCAAAGTCCAAGAAACACTATTTAGTTATCTAGGAGTTGAAGGTAGAGTCAATGGACTATGCTAATTACTATCAACCGTGGTTGTTACTTATTTGACATTGAATAAGCTCTCATCATCATCATATCAGCCGTATCAGTAGAACATTTCCTGCTGGATATAGGCCTTCTTAACTAATTTACAATAAGTTTAGATAGATGCATTCTGCATTCAACACGTCAATACGGCTTAAGTTGACGTCGTATTCTTTAGATAACAGCATATAAGTCGCCATAAATACCGACAACTTAAAAATATTTAAGTTATTTTTCAGCGCATTACTATCCTCAGAGATACTTACTTATTTTTTACTCTTTGTGTCGTGTTTACGTGTTTTTTACCATAAGGTCTTACAAAAATGTTATTCTTTTGTCAAATTCTGGAAATCTCCATTAAAACCTTCAAAGTAAACTTTATCCAATAACCATATTTATTTAGTCAGATGATTAATATCGTTTAAATTTCCACGAATTTCTTTAAGATATCTTTCTGTGATCGTCTGATAAGTTGCGAAGTAACTTTTGGGTTGGTTGATAAGTAATTCATTGTTTTGATAATTTCCATAATTCTAAAGTTGCTTGAAAGACCGAAGTCAGTCTAATATATGGTCAAGTCAGAGTAAATGAAATCGAACGTAAAAGAAAATCTATTAAGCATTCGACTATTTAGTACTAATAATGCCCGATTTCACCGCTATCTGCAAATTAATTTCCATGTGACATACATTACTTAAATATTTCAAAAGACATACTTCTTGTCAGGTCTCTCAGTGATCTCTAATTGTCTAAAATAGCCTCATTATTATTACCATGAAAACGTATGAAGTCGCGAAATTGGGCCTCAATAATTCGAGAGCGAACTCGCAAAACTTAACTAAGAAAAATATTGTGTATGTGCCTAATGAATGATCCCTTGGCATGAGTCTAAGTTGACTAGAGTAGAGTAGACAGTTTGACTTGCCGTCTAGACTACTTAATTTGTATTCAGGATAAATATTTTAGATAGACTGTATACTACTTTTAGATATGTTAAATAAGTTGGCAGCATCAGGCAAATACGTAAATCTCGACGATTAATTTGGGCTTAACTACAGTAATATATATTTGTATTATATTAGATAAATGCAAAGAATTTTTATACTTATTAATTTTTTTAACAAAAAACAAAACGGGGCTTGACCGTAATAAAAGCAGGCGTACCTTTGTTTATTTGCCCACCTGCCACCGAAGCCCGAGATTGAACAGGATTCTTGATATGAAAAGCTTAAGTGAGCATATATTTCGCTATAAAAAGTAATATTTCATAAAAAAGTCAAGCTTTTTAGAATGAATAAGTTACACAACAAGGTTGTATGAACGTTTTTAGAACTAAAAATAATTTTATTTTATATCCGTTTTTTTCGTGGTTTTACTTTCGCGCAAAAAATCATATTGTCTTTTATTTCGGTTGATTATCTTAATTTTACTTGCCATGCAAGTATATTTCAAGAAGAGTTTTATTTGCAAAATATAGAGTTATCTAGAGATGAAAGTAATTCAAAAATAGTGTCATAATTTTAAATTAAAGGCGTGTTTAAAGTTATGACCGATTGATTATTATTCATTAATTCTTCAGCCTAGACATTTTTTGCCTTACATTTAGGTTACGTGTTGAGGAATTCTTTTTATAAAGTAAATTATATCGAAGGAATTCCTAGATAATTTAGTACTTCTAAGTAAAATCTGGCTTATGACTCTAAAAATTTCACTAATAGGACCATTAAAATCTCTCTGTTATCAAATAATAGTTAGTGAACTCATGTTGATTTAATTTGATATCCAGATCAACCTTAGGGAAGAACAAAGAATAGTTTTGAGCTCGAGAAAGATCCCGAGGGAAGTAATATAAAGTGAAGTCCACGCAAACTGAGTATCAGGTAAAATGCTAAAAATAAATATATATTCAAAATTATATAACGATATAGCAAACCTTTTAAAGGAAACAAATTTTATATCAGAAACTGATACTACTGCACGCCGCTTTATTTTACGAGATCCTAAAAAAACAATGGCGATTTATCCCGTCCGTATGAAGCAGTTATACTATCTAAAGCCCTCATACGTGTCAATTATGGCTTACGATGGTTGCGCTTCACCGGTTTCAGTTATTATCAGCAAGGGTCTCCGAACCCGTATAATTTTGTTAAGGTCGACCTTCCACGTTTGCAGATGTACTTAACTTGACGTTTGTTCGACTTTTCGGGCGGTCACCAGATGCGTGATGTTGCCCTATTATTATTGGAGTGACGCTTTCCCAGCAAGTGCGTTCCAGTAATTGGCCCGGGCCCAATGTTTGTTTCCCTTGCCTTAATCGAGTTTCAAACAATCGCCATTTT
This sequence comes from Heortia vitessoides, assembly GCA_020976665.1. NCBI lineage: Eukaryota > Metazoa > Arthropoda > Insecta > Lepidoptera > Crambidae > Heortia > Heortia vitessoides. The sequence goes on from JACJUM010003129.1 coordinate 6,005,521, forward strand.
GAATGCGATGCTCGTATTTTGGCAATACATCTATCGAATATTTGGTATTTATGTTGTTCTATTGCATTTTACATATTTACAAAAATGACAGACTAATTTATTAAAAATACTTTAGAACTGAGAATTATAAACTTTATATATAAAAATTACACGTCACGGTATTTGTCCGTGATGAACTTCTAAACTAATAGACGAATTTTCATAAATTTTTGCTTACTGTATCAGTTTCATCTAACTTAAGAGATATGATAGTTTATGTCTCAATTTTTAGTCGCAATATTTATTTCATGATAAAAAACGAGTAATAGGAATGTTAAGACAAGACAAAATCTGTTGAGTTAGCTAGTCCAATTAGATAATCTCTTTATACAATCTGAGTAAGTAAATACTGACTGATGAAAAAATAAAAATAAACTCTTTCACATAAAATTACCACATAAATATGAAACAAACCAGATTTAAGAGGTTCAATAATATATTTACATAAATTTTTTTCATGAACACTACTCATAAGGTAAAAAATGTCACGGGAAAACTTGAAAGCTATTAGCTAAAAAAGGAAGTCCGCGGAGACTTCCATTCAGGCCAAACATCGTTTAACACTTTCATAATTGAAAAAATTAACGACTTTCATTCAAAAATAATATTTAAAAAAATACCTTTGACGAAATGCCTGATTTCACCTGAACATCAAGACCTTACTTAGTGAAAAGAATAATTTTAATTGATGCTTCTCTCAGTCAAGGCACAGGTACTAAGCAGAAATTGTACAACATTATTCATAGGATAGGTATCCTGCAACTATCCTATCGAAATTATTTTCATAAAAACTTTTGATGTTATCATCACTATCTAATCAAATGTCGGGCGTCCACTGTTGGGCGTATGCTGCATATGGCTTCCAAGAAAGATAAAACTTAATGCGATAGGTAAGTATGGTGGGAATCGCAGAGCATAGCATTATAGCATTGCAACGGGTATACTGCTAACTATTCCCACCCTGTTTATGTAATAAATAGATACAACGCCATCTATCTGTTCCGGTATCTCAGTCGCCTTTTACGACAACCGGTATTGGGAAGGTACTAGTTTAATCTGCTAGTACTTTACGGCTAGATATAGAGGAAAATTGGAAATTATGGCTTTTATTATAATCAATAAACTTTTTTAGAACGTATCTCACTACATTTAACTATAATAACCAACAAGCAAAGATTGGGTCTGTCGATACTAGTAATATATATTGCAAGGTTCCAGCTACCCAGAATGTAGTTAGCCATTTATATAGCTTATTGTAGGCTTGATACACATACGACCATTGTTCGGTGTATGTTCCTACTGTTTGTGAACAAATACAGCCGCTTGTTTAGATGTTCCCCGGGAATCATATATACAGACCAAACAATTCGTAAAGTAACCACAAATTGAAACAGTGTATTAGTAGGTATACGAATATGTATTAACTAATACTTTAAAATTTCCAATAGAATACATATTCCAGCAAAGCAACTCTCTTTATGTGAGATGATGAAACAAATCAAAATCACGAGTTTATTCCTATAAGCGTGAATTTAATGCAAGTACGTAAATCAAAACATAAAGCGCAATACCAATAGCCATAAAACATTAACTGCTGGACATAGGCCCCCCCAAGAAAGGGGCAGTTTGCCGATAATTTCCTCACGCTAGGCAAGCGTGATGGTAATCGCTGAGCGTGACTTCTCGACAGGAATGCTGCTGACCATCCCTCCCTACCCTATTGCATTTGAGCTACACTACTTCGGTTGGATGTACCGCCATCTGTCAGTTCCGGTGCACTCGGTACCGGGGAGGGGGGTTACCCTATTGTGCCATGTCTAACACATGACGATTAAAAAAAATGGAAATTGCAATCAATATAAATGGTATACATTTTTGCTAATATGTTTTTTATCCCATATAGCAGATTTATAAACTCTTATTTACCATTTGGTTAAATATTATGATTTTTTATTATTTGTAAAGTATTGAATACTACCTTTGACCACAAATTACATTATAACAGAATCATTGTGGCTTTGAACAAAGGTCACTAATCTGATGAAACGGTAACTTTGAACCCTTTTGTTCCTTTATTAAGTGTTGTGAAATTCGGAACGTTTTTTACGTGTTTGTTGCTCGCAAAATTTTTCACATTATTCCAGAACAATGGAAGACTTGTTGGGCTTCATTTTAACAATGCTTTGTATGTGGGTCTTGTTTATCGTACCGGCGTCACTAACCTACGCCTGTCTCAACAAGAAATTTACAGCTAGATTTGGACAGAGCTTAATTCCTCAAAGATTAAAAAAATATCATACCGCTTATGCTTCTGTGCAAATATCAAACAATCAATTCTTTATCTTTATGATAGAGTTCCATCCATCCGTATGGTTGATGAAAGCGTATAAAGGTAATAAAGGTCCAGGATCTAGCCGAGAAAAAATATTTAGAATATTGTTGAGAGAATCTTTAAATTTCTAGTAAAGGGCTTAGGGCAAACTGGTGTGCTCTGGAATCTATTTATTTAACCAATAAAGAACGGAAAATGTTAAAGTTTATTTTTAAATTATACAGTACAATATAAATTATACACAGTAACAGTAAATTGAAATGTATCAAATTAAGTTAAGGTAGAAATATATAATATACATATTATGCTAACTCAGATCTATTTGATAACATACTATTTTTTTTATTTATAACAAAATTCAACATTTATAAGCACCACAACATCTCTTACAAGTCATCGCTTTCTGTCGTAAAATGTGGGTAAAGCATTCTACCGTTAAATCTAAATGTCTATTACATTTCTTATTGTTGTGCTGCAATGAAGTGCGAACGTGTTTCATGGTATATCTTCACTTCAATTACAAATTTCGTTTTACACAAGGAATGCAGATCCACCTATATAGTCGTAGTGATATAACTAACATAAGCCTATTATCTGTTAATATAATGCAATTCATCACAGCCATAGGAAGTGCACTGTTGGACACAGGCCTCTTCTAGACAGAAGAAATTTTACCGTGCTGGGCAAGCATTTAAACAGCCGCAGATCGCAGCTTTCACGACGGGGATGTTGCTGCTCTTCCCTGCCCTGTGTATTAGAGCTACACTGTATTAAATTATAACCTAAACCTCCTAGCCAATTATATATTTGTATCCAAATGGTCTACAATTCTTTTAGTGTATTGATGTAATAACCAGCTATGCTATTATACAATTTATTACCACCACAAAATGTTACTGAGCAGTGTACAAAGTTTTGTGAGATATTCATCTATATCCATACAATTAATACCGGAAATAATATTACTTTACACGTACCAAATTTTAAAACGAATATTTTAAAAACAACGTCAATAAAAGACAGCCTTATACTGTAGTTATGTCACAGACAAATTTTTTAACACAACTATACGTATTTGACCACCATGAGATACACTTTTGTTTATAAAATGACAGAAAACATTTATATACTTTATTACACAGCTAATATTAGTTTGTATTAGCATATTAAATTACGTATTAAAATGTTTTCTTCTTAAAATTTATGTTTCTGACCATTTAATCTTCCCTGAGTTTCCGCAAATATTTTAAGAAAAAAAGTTTTAACGAGATAAACGATGATACGCGATTCATTTATATATATATATGAATTTTCTATAAATATTTATATTATCTGAATTGAAACCATAGCAGGGTGGTACCGGCAGAGTAGATAAGTATCTCCCCCTAAACCAGGTATAGTAACAGGCGACTAAGGTACCAGAAACGACAGATGGTGGTATATCCATCTAAAACAGTGTAGCTTAAATGCACAGGTTGGGGATGGACAGCAGCATACTCGTCGTGAGACTACGCTCTGCAGTTGTCAACAAGCTTGCCTAGCTTGGCAACTGTGGGCAAATTTCTCATATGCTTCGGGAAGCCTATGTGCACTGCTGGCAGTGGATTTCTAATGACTAATGTGATGATGATGAATCCGTATCTCAAATGTAATCTTATAATCGGTAATAAGTATTCTAAAATAGAAGTAGGACAAAAATTTTATGTAGAAGTTGTCCCATATATGCTTTTCTGCAAAGATTCTCAATTTCCCAAACTGCGTATCTTGTTTTCGCAAACCATTTCATATTGTCGTTGAATCGTGAGGAAGATTTTCGGTCGCCAGTGAAAAGGACTTCACATAATTGAAAAAAAAAGAAACAAGATACTGTTATAGCAATAGAAAATTTGCTTTGTAATATATATAAACAAGAAACATACTTGAATCTTGTACTAAGATAGAAGAAGAATATAACAAAGAATTTTGTATTAGTATAAATTATGTTGTATTTTTAATACTTTATATTTAGTTTGGCCAATATTTGGAAATAATTATGGTTACTAGTTTACTAGTTATACTAGATGTACATAATTGATTATCTTGTACCATTAACGAGTAAATACACCCGTTTGCTATTATCACGAGGATCGTTGTTGTAAATACAAACTACATACCTACTATCCGTTACTCAGAGAATAAGCAAACAAAGATTATGTGTGTAAATAGTTACCAAATCAAGAAAATAACACTATTAAATGGATAATTCTAGTATTTCAGATAAGGTTTAATAAACTTTATTTTGGTAATAACTGCAACTAGAGAGATCTTTTGTACAGAAAACGATATGTACATTCGTACAATTCGTATGCAACGATATGATTCATGTTATGTTTTTTATTAGCATTCTTGTTAAAAATATAGAGGATTTTTTTTACGCTGGTATACGTTTGGTACGTTTTATGATCTAGTGTCAGCTTTGAAGAGTGTTTTAGCAACTGCTTGGTTTTAGTGTCTCGTTTTTAGGGTTCCGTATGCAAAGGGGACATTGAGCAGTCCGTCTATCTATACGTCTATCTGTTTCTGTTTGACACCAGGCTGCACCTTAAGATATACGAAAATATATATATATATACTCTTACTTAAAAGAGCGTTTTGTAAGACATGGCAAGAGAGCTGTTTATGTACAGCTGCCTCGATAATTTTAGAGAGATATGGCAAAATAGAGATGTGACGAAATTGATGGGAAGAAATAGGATTAGCTGTTTTAGGAATCGGGATAACATAGGCTTTGCGCCATATACCGAATAGGAGCCATGTTGTAGGGAGAAATTGATAATGTGATGGTGGTACAATAAAGTTAAGTAAGAGAAAGACCATGCGGCGACTCACATCATCGTAGCCAACAGCATTGGATTTGAGAACTGAAATAGTTTTAAAAGTTTCATCTAAGGTTACAGGAGAAAAATTGAATACATTATCTGATGGACGTGGTAAGGAAGTGACTAAAGTTATATTTGACAAGTTTACAATGGAATTATAATACCGTTTATAACCTGCCAGAGTAAATAAATGTTAAATTCGACAATAAATAAATGGAATGGAATAAAATATTATATAAAAACGAGTTCGTATGATTTTGAAGTTGATATCGTGCATTTTCTTACTACTTCTTTGTTGCAGAAACTTAATACAAATAGAACAAAAGCATCTGCATTTACCATCCTTAAAAAATAAATTTGTGTGTTTTTCTGTGCATATGCGATTTATACAAATTAAGGACGAATTAAACGGACGTAATTTAAGCGAGTTAAGTGAACTTGGAATAATACATGATTATATACAAATGCTATTTACCTTACCTTCATACATGGCAGGAAACGTATTGTAAGTTATTCACTGTATCTATATACAAAGTACATAACCATGTTATCTAGAACATTCCATCAGAGTAGAGAAATTGCTTGTCCGCCATTTGAATGCATACATGCTCAGATGGACTATCATTGTTTTTCGATAAAGTCACGTTGACATACGGTTTTGTCAGACCCGAGGCCACCTGACGCGTCCACAACACAATGGATGCGATGTTAATTGCCTGTCGCATACAAACACCGACGGATTTCGTCTTGACAGCTGATGTTAGCTTTTTAAAGTAACTGTTGGTGCATGAAACGAAATGTTTAACTTGACGTGAACCTGAAAGATTGAATGAATGAATGAGTGGAATCAAAAAAGAGATTTAATTCTATTAATCTTCTTTAGAACATTAAGTAGAATTATTTTATTACTCTATGTCAACTAACAAGAAAATGGTCCACGTGGTAGTAAACGTCACAATAGTCTATAAGGTATTATTACAAAGAGATTACTGACGCGTGGCTAACCTAGTAACTTAAAGATACCCAGTAATTTAATTGCTTCTTACATCCTTTAAACCAGAACGCAGCAACGCAAATACTGCTGTTTTGCGTTAGAAATAGGTGAATGAAAGGTATGAGTCTTGGTCTACTCAGAAGGCTTGGTCTACCTCTAGTATATAAAATAAAATTTCTTTAATCATTGATATTTTTGAATAGTGGAATATTTGCGCAAATGAAAAATTTAAGCCATATTTCTAGAATGAATGCACAAGAAGTAAATATTAACCTACATATCTTGACAAGGATGAAAATATCTAAAGAATGGAAAAAGGGTTATGGTTATTCGCTGAGATTTCAAAGGTTGGGATAAAAGTATAGTAAGTTTAATCTTTCATGTTTACTCATCCTTGTAATCATGGAAAAAAGCCCTTCAGGATCGAAAGATCAATTGTATGTGGTCATGGCTTAAATCATTTTTGCGATCTTAAGCAGTGTTTATTTTTTGATATACATAAATATATATATATAATTTTGATGTAACACCTTATCATTCATAAAAACGAATGGTACGGCTCAAAAACTATACTAGTTCTAGATGTAGGAAGTTTTGTGATTTTTTTTTACTTAGAAAATAAGGCCCATTTATAAATTTTAGGTCGAATTTATAAAATGTGCTTTCTCATATAAAATGGTTAAGTAAACAATATTAATAATAAGTCATGATTAAAAATACGATAACGTCAATTAATTTGTGAGGAGCTACTCCATTAGCATCTGACATTCTAATAATTCAATATAAAGGATTTATAGCACCGTGTTTTAATAAAGATATAGGAACAGCTAAATAAGAAAGTTTCACAATATACATTTTCCGTTACAAATTTTATTGTCAATAAAATTAGAAATTCGATCCCTCGTCCACCGTCGAAGACTCTTGAAACAGGAACCAAAGAACACTTCAATTAAATAAAGCCCGGACTGGGATCGTAACGGGGGCTCTAGATGCAAAGTGATCTCGGTAATGACTCCATTCGCGATGTTGTGCACTCACAACGATCTGTTTTTTCTTTACAATAAAACAAATTCGCGCCAAAAGCGGCATTATGGCACATTATTGAAAAAAATTTCAAGGTAACAAAGAGTAATGACAGATCAATTATGCCATTCAACCAAGTGTATTTTACTAAATATTTCACAACCAATGTTATTTCTTTGTAAACAATATAGTATGTGATTACCGTAAAAAAGTTGTTTATTAAATACACCAACTTAATATCGCATTGAAAAATATTTTATCTGTGAACGCTATAAAGTTATCGGAACTCAACGTTTTTACAAGCCTGTTAAAGCGGTCGAACGAAAAACGAGATACAAGCTAAATTTTACGAGCTTTTAAGCTCGGTTTTAAAATGGATCTCATCAATAGCACGTTAGGAACAAAAATAGGACAAACAGTGAAAGTGGATTGCGGAAATTGGGAGTTTTGAGAGGCAGTTAAGCCTTTTGGGGAATCATTCTCAAAATGCCCTTTCCATTTAGATTTTTATTACATAAGAATGTTAATAACAACATCAAGTGTAGGTTATTCAGTTAACTGGTTATGGTTAAGTAAAGATTTGAGCATTCTTGATCTTGTATAAAAATAAGAAATTAATATTTAATTTTACTTTTACAATTAATTAATTTAATTATGTATAACAACAAAGTAAATAAATCGAATTGTATACGACTAGCAAAAACAAGTTTATTTTTAACAGCATTTGAAATAAAATTCGTTAACGGTTTTTATAGGCTATACCGGAAATGTTTCTTAATAGAAATCTTTGAATGAAACTTATAATGCAAATACTACGCAATATGTAAATACTATTTTGCCTGTACTAATAATCGTTAAATACCACCAATAATCAGCCATTGATTTTCTACCTGCATCATTATACAGGAAGAGCAACCGTTAGAAATGTCAGGTAAATAATGTTGTTATTCTTCTGTTGTCTGGCGTCCGTAACACAAGTACTTTAAGGGACTTATCGTGTCAATGTATGGGATGTTATGAAAAAATAAAAGCTCTCATATAAGTTAGTTGTTCGCCGTGGATCAATGGCATGAACCGATAAATGGGGGTATTCCCATCACAAAACAGTGTAGCTCAAATGTTAGGTGGTGATGTGCAACAGCCACGTCTGCCTATCGCGGCGATAAAAGCCTTAGGAAAGCTGGGGACCGTCTTATGATTGATATATTGTAGTAGTTGTGGTTTTTGATGTGCACAGGGACTGTGTTTATAATTCATAAAATATTAGCAATGTAACAAATAAAACAATATTTTATTCCTTCAACGCATTCATAATGAACGATTAGCAGATTGACCGCAGAATCAAGCGAGATTTAGTTACCGACCAATAAAACGGCGCCGAACAATATCCATCCATCTATTTGCATTGGACATTTTTTGCTTAATGAAAAAACACGAAAGGGGGATTGGAAAAATATTTTTTGATGTTAACTACAAAGTAATACTGTTGTTCTATAATGATAATACAGTCAAATCCGATTATAATGATAACGAACAGAAGTGACTTCCTGGTCATGTTAAGCGGAAGTCATGCAACTTGGTGTTTCTGTTATACATTTAGCTAAATAAAAGAGATACATTGAAATCAAAGGCAAATCTATAATTATTTAGATATGCACTTTCTAAATATCAAAATAACAAAAAAAATATGCCATTTATATATTTTTACACAAATGATCGATGAACCCGACAACCATTAACAAGATAAGAGTGATCTAATCAAATAGATCATTGAGTCTCCTACTTTAATACTAGTCAGCCGGCACCAGACGGATATTTTAACTTAGTTTATAACAGGCTCATTACCATATCCACCGGCAAAGAACCGGCAAAAAAGAATTGATGCTGATATGGATTCGGATTACTCCTAATCATAGGTTTTATTAGAACCCATACCAGCGTCGGCGCTCACAAACCCTTATCTTAATTGTATGAGCATTTCAATGCAATCCCATCATTAATATAGTTTTCAAGCAGTAACTAGCCATTGTAATAAGTCATTCTTTTACGCAATTCTTGAATTTATTACAGACATATTTGTTATTCCAGCTGGGATTTTATTTTCAAATCTTACACTGTTCTCCCGGAATTATTATTTAGATTACCATTTTTTTGGAGTCTAGCAACGGGCATAGTACACAAGCTTATACTTATTTATAGTATTAACATCTATATTTATGTCACTGTAGTACGGGCAGAGTAGAAAAGTACCTCTCCCTATACCAGGTGTCATAACAGGCGACTAAGGTACTGGAACCGACAGATATATAGAGCGGTATATCCATCCGAGACAGCGTAGGTCAAATGCATAGGCTGGGGATGGGCAGCAGCATCCCCGCCGCGAAAGCTTCGCTCTGCGGCGCAAACACGCTTGCCCAGCGCAATTATGGGCTAAATTCCCCGTTTCTTAGGGAGGCCTATGTCGAGCAGTAGACTTTCAATTGCTGGTATGATGATGATGAAGATGATGTATGTCACTATTTCTCTGGAAATCCGTTTTATTTTTGTGAAAATAAATAATATTTATATAGAAATTATGACTGTGTATTGTCATTATTTCACAAAGCTTATTGAAATAATTTAAAATAAATTGACAAACCGAGTAACGCATTTGACGAAAATATTTTGTTAGGAGACATCTCCTAAGAAGGGTATGATCACGAAAATGTGAGATATTAGGATTCAAGTCGGTCATTATTATCGGGCATCATTTCTTAAAATTCACATGTCCCTAAATTCAGTACAAATTAAGTCATAATATATGATTAAGTTAATAAAAACTTTTTACGAAAACCAATCTTCATACTAAGATTCACACATACTTTATACTAAGCGGTTCGTCAACATAGACATAATAAACGTATTCTAATTGTATTTATAACAAATAAAAGCTAGTAGACAAGAAAACTTTCTTCAAATAAAAACTATAATTTTTGAGAATTCTCTGTTTTTGGATTTAAGGACGATAACGTTTTATTTGTTGATTTCAACTCTAATAATACCTACAACAAGATTATGCTGGTTCAAGTTTAGAATTTTCTCTAATACTATTTTTCATTTCCGGCAGGCAATATCCTGCACCGCAGGATGTTTGGTTTAGATTTTCCAATTTCCTTTGGAATAGGCTTGGAAAGTTTCAAATTTTTCACGGCGCTATTCCCAATGGAAGTGGGTCGCATAACTAAAATATCTATAGATATAAAAATTCAATATAAGAAAACTGTTGTGCACGACTACTATCCCGTACTACTTTAGTACTAAGTAATATTTTTAACAAGCGTCCGCTTGCAACTTCGTTATGGCGGCGTTATGTGATATCTCCTTGTTAGTGTTTGTCGCAAAAATGTAAACATCCAAATATTGGCGAGGGCAAGAAAATTCATTTTTAAACATCAAAGTCATCAATATCCGAATTTAAATATCATCATCGCCACTTTTAATTTGTCACAACATTTTTTTTCTATGAATATACATTGACTAATGACAGTACTACTCTAATGACCGATGACCTTGATGACCTTATTGGATTATAAGAGTTATTTGGCCAAATAGGTAAAATAAGTCTGTGCCAAATTCAATCGCTTACTTTAAAACTTGTCTTCTGGCACCAGGCAGGTCTCAAGTTTACCCTAGGTACCACGAGCAGTAGCGGCATAATATAAATAAACTGTAAAAAAAAACTGTTGAATAAGACACAGGCCGTAAAGCTTGTCTTTGCTGTAAAAATTATTCAATTTAAAACTAAAAGATAAAATGACCTACTTGCCTTGTTTTGCACGGCTTGGATTTATTGTACTTTTTGTAAATTTTAATGGCAACAGCCTAATAATCGTATGAATCGTTCGTCAATCCACATTTTCATTACCCTTTGTGTTTCAATGAAACGTCCAATAAAGATCCGGTCAAACGTTTTGATTGAAAATTTCTCTCTGGGGCCCGCAATCTGAGGAAAAATTAAATAAAGCGTTCAATTAAACTTTTTCGTATTGTTGAATTCATTGCTTCATATCGGCGGGCCATTGATTGTACATCAAAGGGGCCATTTGGTTAGTAAAGATTTTGTATTCATTGTGAAAGTTCAATTTTATTTCTATTAGTGCAACTTGTATTGAATTGGGAAACGAACTTAAATTTCTATTGAACTAACATATTAGGTCCAACTACTAAACGTCTTTGGTAAGAAGTTAAGCGACTTATTTTCTTATAAAATATTGTTCCATCAATTATAGTACGATTATACAAATACGTAATAAAGAGATTAACGTTAATCTGGTGACTCTCACTCTCTCTTTTACAAATAAGATCGTTTACTCTGTTTATTATCTATGTCCACATATTGTTGAATGCTCATTTATTTTTTTGAATATAAAATCTATATTTTCTTTTCTGAAAAGACGCTTTTCACCTGTTCATATTGTTTTTATATAAAATTTGCATTTTTCTGTATCTAGTATTTAAGTATTATATTTATCATTCCATTATTATCTGAAACATGTAACACAAGTGCTTTACCTTTTTATTTTGGAGGCAGGTCAATGGATAAGATGTAGTTTTGTGTTATATTTTCATTCATTTCCTGGTAATTATATTAAATAGCCAAAACGTTTTCTTTATTTTTAGTTATGATTTTTATCCAAGTTTTAAAAATTTGGTACAAATAGTGACATACATAAATAATGTGACGTTTAGAAAATCAGGTATACAAAATAGATTATGATGCTTACAAATGATGACATTAGGAAAACACTCTCGAATCCAATCTTTGAAATGAAATCGGGTTTGAAATAAGGCGTCGTATCACGTTTACAAATGAAGTTTGGTACGCGGTGGGAAATTGTTTAGAATCGATTCTTCTACGTAGTCACAAGAAACCTTCCAAATGAGAACTGATAAAGTAAGAAACATAGAAAAGAAGGTGGGTTTTGTTCTTTGTATAAACATTCCGTAACGCGGAAGGTGAATGTTTGTCTTGATATCTAAATTGATTTTTCAATTGACATGGTTGCTATACCTATGATATATTATATTTTTAATCATAGCAGGTAAAAGAGCCAATAAGATGAGGGTAAGTTATCAGCGTCGCTCATGGACATCTGCAACATCAAAAAAATTACAAGCACGTTGCCGAGAAATAATAGATTTTGCCCTTGAAGGTCTCTAAGTAGATACGGTCTAGAACCAAAATTTATTCTATGGAATCAACGACGATAAAATCTTAATATAAGAAATATTTTGATAAAAAACATGCATATTTTGTTGTTCCAGAGATATAAAAGAATTGTACCCGAATAGTGTTAGTTGAACATTACAATAGCATCACTATATTTTTATTATTAAAAAAAATAAGTTTGTAAAAAGCTTCGTCATCATGAGTGTATTTTTTTATTTTATTTGCATCTAAACATGTACATGCATCAACTTTTAAGATCATACAAGGCTCTCCAATATTTGGGGCAACCCTTTTAATTAGAAGCAAAATTTCAGTTTTAAAGCTATTATTTATACTGTGGCAAGATTAAGCTCGAAAAGTATCCATTAGAATGGTCATTGTGAAGGTGCTAATATTGTTACTCGTATCCTATTTTCTACAGCGCCGTTGTCTCAAATTGGCTTTTACTGAGTCATTTAATTAAAAAACTTATTGTACGCAGTAAACAAGTTATATTAACAGGGTCGCCGTTGTTTGCCAATTATACGGAACCGTTTTAATGGAATGACCAAACTTATTTGCTTTCACTCCGCTGAAACTTATTCTGATCGAAATTAATCAAGGAAATTTTAGTTTGTTAACTTTATTAAATTGCTTAATAGTTATGGTTTCGATTAAAAAACTTTTAATAAAAAAGGAAGACATTTGTTTTTTAAGTCTATGCAGTTTTAAGCTATATTAATATATATTTATGTATGAAAAATTTCGTAATTATGTATATAAAAATCACGTATATACTATTGCTTAACGCGCTATCTTATATATTTGTGGCCATTTTTATATATCAAATAATCAAGGTTTTGCTTACTACTTACAGTTTGATCTTACTCCGATATAATAGTTTATATAATAACAAATAAATTCATACATCTCATACATTAACCTGTCTCTGTGGTAATTCGTTTAAAGCATTTGTTTTACGGACATAAACAGAGGAATCACAAATATATTACATAAATACATATATTTAACACCCAGACACAGAACACACATAGTTATTGTCATATAAATATATATGTCCTGGTTGGGGATTAAACCTATATCTTTGGCGCATGAGATAGGATTACTACCATCTGCACCATATCACCCGTCAAAATATCACAATCTCGGCTACACGCAATATTTTTTTTCATAAAAAATACATACATTAAGTTCAGAACAACGTTTGTCGGTATGCTAATACAGTCACAAGTACTTTGAATATACTAGTAAGAGTAAATAACCTCCAACCATAATATTATTATAATTAACTAATCATTACCTCGTGAACGTTAACTGCTGGATATAAGCATCCCTATGAAATTTCCAATATAAGCTATACAGCCTGCGTATTATGTTTCCATAAATAATGCAATCAAAGGTATAATGTTTGAATATGAAAAGAATTAAAAAATAAAATAAAAACAGGAATATTTTTTACTCCTAAATTTATAATTATAATTGTTTAGTGTAACGACTCTTTTCAGTTGCACGAAGTCTACTCGTTCGTGTACTTGAAACAAAATATCCCAAGGGTTTGTAAAACAAATTTATACGAAGGCTGTATTGTTGGTATCTTGAAAGTAAACCGAGCATAATTTATGCCAACTCCATTTTATTGCATATTTTATTCTGTACACGGTACAATCATCATAGAAATGGACTAGAAAATATAATAAGAAAGATAAATCTCCTAGTGCACACTCGTTAGATTCATTTCTTACATGTATACATATAATACGTGCTGCGACTTCAAAACTAAATTGCAATCACTATGGCTAGTTCTATTCATAATTGACTTCATAGCCCAGTCGGTAATGCCCTTATCTTGTACGCAAAGGGTCATTGGTTCGATGCTCATCTAGGATAAATATTATTATTAAGATTATTTGTAATTGGCTTTGTTGTCTGATATTCGTAACACAATTGTTTAAGCATCTTGTCATCGAGTTACTACAATGTTGGGAATAACATATCTTCTATCTTTATTAAAATTATTAAATTAATAGCTTATTTGATAACATAGTAGCCGTGTGGTACTGGCAGAGTAAAATACCTCCCTCTGTAACAGGTGTCGTATAAGGCGGCTGAGATGCCGGAACCGACTGATAGCGGTATATTAACCTGAAACAGCATAGTTAAAATGCAACAGGGCGCAAATGGGCAGTATCCCCTTCGCGGAGCTATGCTTAGTGATTTACCACCACGCCAGCCTCGCGCGGTAACTAAGCGCAAGTATTACATTTCTTGGCTCGGCTGCTTTGATCATAATAACTCGATATTATAGGCATTTAGTTCTTTCAATTGGAACCTTCTTTTTATAATGTCAATAAAGCATAAAGCACACTATTTTTTAATGTTAGTACAAAACCTAATAAGTTATTATCAAATACTTATAAGGTAAAACACATTTCAATTCTCATTCTAACCTATCTTCGCTTATGCACCTGGTTGCAAGTCTCAGGTGATGGCTTAGAGCTCTTGGCAACTCTATATACCCGGCATATTTACACACAAATTTATACAAAGCAGTCATGATGCATTTATTTTTACTTGCAACTAAATAATAAAAATACTTCAAACATTTTCCGTGAAAAAATTCCCTGGAAGAAATCACTAAATGCGATAAAGGCGCTAATTGTACCGTTTTCTGTGTTCTTATTATTACTTTTTATGTAAAAAAACTAGGTGGATTAAACTATCCACGGGCCAAATTTCATCCAAATCAGTTAACTAGTTCGGCCATTTGCTATCTATGTATGAATCTATCATCATATTATGTAACAACTTTTTATGGGAACGTAATTATGTATACATGAATGCTTTTGTTTTCGATCCCATTTTTTATTTAAAATCCGTACTGCCATTGGTTAGAGAATTAAACTCCTGAAATAAAAAATTTTTAATATTGTTTAATTACTTTTTATTTATTCTGGACCTCGGCTTGAATAACTGTTCTTTGGAAGGAGATCAAAGAGGATGGAAAGAGAATGTGACAAGGAATATCACCTACTAGCCGGCGAGTGCCTGCAGTGTATTGCTTTAAGTCTGTGCCTACGTACCCGCATAAATGTTGACACTTTAGACTTAACGGAGTAGTTCACGCCTTCAACTATCAAAGCACTTCCTTGCGAATGAACCAGTGTGTCAGTGCACGTTTAATAAAAATTGTATTAGTAAAAATTTTTTTCCTGTTTCGTTGCATATTCAGCTTGTTGTATGTCAAAGTTCCAATTGAATTATACTAGAGCAAAGTACACTCATAAGTTATTAAATCGTCAAAGGGGATTATTTTAAAATTTTAATGTACCAGCAGACTCAAATGCGATAAAATAGACTGTTTAATTTATTTTATTATTATTTATATCTATTATTAAATTTCTTGAATTTGTTAAGTATAACGTACTATTAGGTATTAATTAATATAATATAATATTTATCCAAGTTTAGTACATATTTATTATGATAAAGTAGTAACAGGTTATTCTAGCGGAATAAATAAGTTGCTAAAGTATGTTTGTATTTTGTTTAAATTTAGTAAAATGTTTGATTCTCAGAATGAAAAATATCTCCAACCATTAGGTTTTATTTAGTATTACTATTTATAACCACATTTGTATTTTTCTGGTGGCTCGCGTAGTTAACCCGCTATAAAATTAATTTTAAGACCCGTCTGGTGCCGGCAGTCTAGTTTTAAAGTATGCCACTCAATGTCCTATTTGATAAACCTGTAAGGTAAACAGGGTCATGGGTAATTTTGGTAATTTGGTAGTAAGTCAATCAATTCACATTAAAAAATATTGTTTGTTGTGACGATAAAGTGCCAATGAAAATCCTATTTAAGTAAATATGTTTTAAAATTTAAGTGTCTCGAGTGCTTTGTACACTAATCAACAAAAATATCAAATATAAAATTCTGAATAGGCCCCTGATTATTTTGACGAAAAATATCTACTATAATTGTTAACCTTGAAAGGATTGCAAATTCATTAGAGAGCATTAATGCGAACAGAACAAAAAACCTCAAGCCTCAAAGCAAGCAATTCGTCGACATCATCAAAATTCCTTTCAAATATTTACTTAGGACTTTTTACGGGAATCCGTAATGTAAGAGGATTCAATCCTTTGGTTCCGTCGCCAAAGTCTTTGCAATGAATGTACAAGTCAAAAGTGATAGGACCTCTCTCATGGAGGCAAATAAATCCGTTTGTTCGCTATGTTTGCTGTAGATTAATCCTGATGTTTTATTTATTTATAACCCTCCTTAGGGGCTTATTCAACGATATTGGCAAAGCATATTTTTACAAGTGCTAAAATATACTAACATGTAATCGCATTTGGTCGTAAGAAAAATAAGTTATTGGATATTCTTTAAGCCCTAACGTGGTCTGTTTGCTTGTTATTCTTATGAAAAGATTTATTAAGTGGCTTCAAAGAAGAATAATATAAGCTCTATGTGATAACTTTTTCTAAGAATGTTGCATTTAACCTTTATAAAACAAAAACGTGCAATAGACTTTGTTTTTATTGCTTAAAAATCAATCTTTGATTCTTTTGTTAAATATTATTTTAAAATATTACTTTCATATTTTTTTTAAAATCAGTATACTAGCAAAACTATGAACATCGGTTGTGGTGAAATGTTTGTAAAAGTGCGAAACAACTTGTCTCAATTTATCAAGAAAA
This sequence comes from Heortia vitessoides, assembly GCA_020976665.1. Lineage (NCBI taxonomy): Eukaryota > Metazoa > Arthropoda > Insecta > Lepidoptera > Crambidae > Heortia > Heortia vitessoides. The sequence goes on from JACJUM010003129.1 coordinate 6,022,680, forward strand.
ATGTTTCGAATTCGTCCTACGTTCTAGTTTCAAGAATTTGTTCTAGACGTAAGAGGAAACACCATTCGAGAAAAATATAACAGAATTTCCGATTTGCTTTGCAAGCGCTTTCTGCAAAGGAAAACCTACAGATATTTGTTTTAAACCTTTTAACACTTTTCTAATTCCAAGCATTTCTCAGTAGACCGAGACTAATTTTCTTCAGTGCCGTTGAGTGCAAATAAAAAAATACGTTATGCCCTGGAATTAACTTAGAACAAGTAATTTAAAGAAGTTTCTTAAATAAATAATTAGACGAACTAGTTCTCTAATAATAAAAATATTTTTTTTAATAAAATAGATTATTTAGTGAACTTGGCTAAAAATGTCAATAAAGTATTTAATCTTCCTAAGAATTGTATAATTCAATTCATTAAGTATAATTTTAAGAAGATGTGAATGGTAAAATTAGCTATTATTGTGTATTTACTGTTGTATACGTTTTAGAGCTATGTCGCATTATAAGAAAACATGCAATTTTGTTCGTAAAGTGAAAGATGAACTAGGCCAAAATGAACATCGACGTGAACCTAATTTAGTAGAACCTGCAGTTTATTAAACCCTATTACAAACAATATATACTATATAGCCATAAAAAATTACAAATGCCTGGCGAATGAATTGAAAACCCTGCAAGATAGTACTTTGAGAAAGGAACCTATAAATGAATTAATAGAAAAAACATTCTCCAAAAGAAAACAATATTTCAAGCTTAAATTATAAAATATAAAGAAGTATATTATTACTGTATTATTATTTTGTAAAAATATGATTATAGGAAAAAAAAATATTATGTTGTATGTTGTATTTTTTTTATAAACTTATTAAGGTAATATATTGCTGTTCTTTATATAATTTAAGGTATAATTTATAACTAATTAGACCTGACCTGAGATCTGCTTTTAGTAACATCCTGTATGATGAGTACCTAAATACCTTGAGAATAGTACTTTTTTAGGACTCCCAACTCAGAACTGTCAACATATTTTAACAATCAACTTCTTTACTTTCGGACTAGTCCAGAATTGATGATTCCCGCCTACTCTCGAAGATTAACAAAAACAAAAGTTTTGAGTTAAAGCTGTTTTGATATAGAAGTACGATATAGTAAATGTCGCAAAAATTAGATTACCTGTGATCGTAGAATCTTTGTAGCAGCCAGAATCTAAGTACTGTATACCACTTGTATATTCTTATTAATTCATACTTTGATATTTGTATAATTTAACCTCAAAAAACTATATATGTAAATGACTGATATTCCGATGATTAAAAGAGTTTACAATTCTTGCAACTAAACATGCTTCGATATGTCCCATTGGGGTAAACAGAGAATATGCATGTCCAATTATTTTGATTCTAACGAACTTCTCTCGCTTTCCTTACCCGCACTAGTTAGGACACAATGTTTACCTATATTTATTATAACTATAAAAACTTTTAAAACGTTTTTATATTATTATTAGGTTTATATTATTATAGGTTATTATTTTGGCTACCTAAATTAATTAATTAACGTAAAATCATATTTATGTTGAACGATACTTATATTATACACATAAATATTTTTATATTAAAAGTATACACGTAAATATTTTTATATTAAAAGTTTAGTTGCTGAGACAAAGGTGCTATATATGTCAAATAATTTCGAGTACACTGATCTTTGGAAATAAATTTACACCAAAACTCGTACAATGATAACACTCATACATATTTAACACCTAAATATAGAACAAACACAAATATTTACCTATTAAATATTTGTCATATGTAAAGAATGAACCTACCATCTTTGGAGCGCAAGATAGTTCCACTACCGAATGCTCCATTAATTTAGATACAATAGTAACTCAAGCAGTTTGCACGTCTCCAATTCCAACCAAATTTTTGTTTTCTATTGAAATGATGGATAGGATTGTAAAAATTAATCTATCATATTGAGTTTTATCATTTAACAGAAAAACACATTTCTCATTCTCCACATTTCACATCAAAAATATGTATTTGGTTTTTTTTTTATTTAAATATTTTCCTGAATTTAGATCAATAACTTTAAAACTCATATGAAAGTTAAAAAAATAACTTACTCTATCCTTAGCGACTGCAATAAGTGATATTACCCGTCCTCTCGTAAACTTCTTGGAAAAGTAATCTAAGTTTTAATCTGGCCTTAAAGTAGGTCACAACGAAAATCCTAGAAATTTAGCTTTGGTGAAGCTTAAGAAAAAAGTTCTAAATTAACAGTTCCGCACGGTGTTTGTAGATTTTTTTATTATGGATTATACTTCTTACACACATAAATATATACAAACACGTTTAAGTATTTGTTGACACCTTTGATTTATCATTATATTATACTAGCCGCACAAAGTCTACTGTTAGAAATGGGATTTTTCGCCTATAATTACCGTAATGCCCGGGTGTGGTGGCACACTCTCCGTCCCCACATAATTCAATTTCTTTGTAATAATACTCAAGATTTTAATAAAATATTCAACCCCTTTGAACATACTAACAACTATTTATTTTTGGAGATAAATAATTGGCACTGCGAGTTTGTACTTATTTCTAGTACTATATTTTCTGAAACTCATTTATTTTTTGTGGACATACATAAAATTTAAATCAATACTGTATAAACAGGCATGAAAAAAAATTATTTTAAATTTGTTTAAAAGATTCCAGTTGAGTTATTTTATAAATCACTCAATTAGTCCTCTTCTGTAAAACAAAACTGCATTTAAGTCAGAAACATTAAAACATGTGAATCTTCCGTATATTTAAAAGCTTATACTCGTAAAGAGTACAATATTTATTTACGCAAAGTGCCCTGCCTACTGCCACTTTAATTTGCTAACCCGCAAGATAATATTGATAGGTTTGGTGCGGTTTTTATTTCAATCACGAAAAGACACTTCGGTGATTAACCTCTCCGTAGCCTGATTTAAGTATACTATAGGCGTCCCACTAAATGGCTGACTGATTTTGTTTATAGGTTAGTATGAGATAAAAAGTATGAACGTATACTTAAAGATTTTTAGCCATCTTAGGAATAGAAAATGACCTAAGTTCTTAAGACATTTTGAACACAATCTTCGCTTTGAAGATGTTAGTTTGTTTGTAATATATACGGATACATCATACGCATTTGTATTAAAATCACAAGTATATTTTAAAGTAGACTTACCTCATGCAAATATCGTCTGAATTAGTACCTCACTCTCACTTATTTCTACTGCAAAACTGCAGTGTTTGCCTTGTTGTTTTCCGGCTTGAAGTGTGAAAGAGGCAAGAGGCAATGATATTACTGGGTAATGTGACATATGTTTAGGTCACAAAATTGGAAACTTGCTAGTAGGATATTACTAATATCCTTGTGATAATACGGACGCGTACAGGCTGCGGTAGCATTTACTGTTACGCGGACCGTATGCTTGTCTGTTGACTTTCTCATTTATTTTTTGTAGATTTGTAGATTTATTTGGTGTAACTAAATAAAATTCGTCTAAATTAACGCCTTTACCTCAATTATCATTATCAGATATTTACCAAGCAAAGTTCGATAGCAGTTAACACAAGTCTAGAAAAAAAAAACTACTAAACACTTGTTATAGTACTACATTATTTTATATCAATTTAGAAGTGACAAATAGATATCTGAAAATAAGATAGATTTTTGCTTTAGTTTAAAAGTTTTGGACATACTTTTTAGGCAAACTTGAAAGTATGTGCAAAAATAGGATTATTTTATTTTTGTTTGAGAAATTATTGGATTTTTTTAAAATAAATATTATTTTTATTCTTAAATTGTGTTTTCTATTTTCATTTACAGTTTTAATTATAATTCTTACATACTCTTGGGCTAAGCAATATTATTTTAAAAGTTATTTTTCAAATTTATGAGCTTTATTATCTTTACATGGAAAATATTTCGTATGTTTTAGTTTCCCAAATGTAATCTCAAGTAATTAACGCATAGTTTATACATTATTTTTAAATTAATAATGTAGAGTTAATTAGGTAATGTTTAAGTAGTAGACTTACAAATGCACAAATGAAATTTTTATAAAACCATTCAAAATGACCATTGTAAAAGAATTTTGCCACTTTATAATAGAATTGCATACAAAAAAATCAGATGTGAGGTACACAAAGTTTTTTAATTGTTTCACATTGAGAAACTATAAATTATTTAAATGTGACACTGTTTTGTATTGCTGTTTATTAGTGTTTATTTTTTAGATGGCCCATTTTAATGCCACAACAACCAATTGTGATAAGATTCAAATAACTTCAGTTGTCATGCATCAGCAGTCATTTTAATCGTAAAACAACTGACCAACACTCAAAATTACATGACTATTGCAAAAAAAGATCTTTTCCAATCTGGAATTAAATAGTTCCATAATTCTAAATTTGTAGAGACCTTCTTTACTTAGTTTTACAAAGCAAAAACGCTTTTAAGAAATCCTAAAATAAAACAACGCTGGTAATACTCGTAGAAAATATCAATATACTATGTGTGTGTGTTAAGCTTAAACTTACGTTATAAAAGATTGCATATTTTCGAAATAATATTTGCAAACTTTCAAATGTAATCTTGTTAAATGATTATATGAAGATAAATGCGACGCAAAAATGTTTTAGCGACTATAACACTTTACACGAAAAGGATATTTTTCACTCTTAGCTAAAAAGGATAAACCACGGCAAAATTGTGGAGTTAAATTTTGTAGGAAACGTCGTACATTAATTTGGACTCTAGATTTGGTATGAATATTTCATCATTTATTATAATTACAGCCATTGAAAGTCTACTGCTGTACTGCCTCCCCAAGGTAACGGGATTTGCTCATAATTGCCGCGCTCGGCAAGCGTGTTGCAAATAGTAGAGCGCAGCTTTCGCGACGGGGATGCTGCTGCCCATCCTCGGCCTGAGCATTTGAGCTAAGCTGTTTTGGATGGATATAGCGTCATCTGTCAGTTCTGGTACCTTAGCCTTTTATGACACCTGGTACAGCGGGAGGTACTATTTTACTTTGCCGGTACCCCACGGCCAGACCATTAATATATAAGGTATTTTAAAACTCGTAAAAGCTCACCAATTATCTTAAAACAGATATTTATTCACTTATTCCAATAATCTTTTAAATTTCCAAAAGCCTTGAATATTGAATAACTGAATAAATTAGGCATCCAAAACGAATGTTTATGAAAGACCATTTTTATCAAAGAAAATATTTTTAAGTTTTCAATTCAAAGCAGAAATGCTATTTGTTGATGCAATATAGATAAAATGGGCACGAAAAAAGCTTTTCAAGTATAAAATATTGTTTTAACAATTAGAACCTGTAACAATTAGATATTGAATAATTGTGATTCCTCTGTTGGCTGACGTCCGTGAAACAAATGCTTTAAAAGAATTATCACGGAGTCAGGTCAATGCATGAGATGTTGAGGGAATTTATTATAATTATTATTAGTATTTGTGTTTGAAAACCTCCTCATCATTTTTCGAGATTCCTTTAATTAAGTAAAATCAATTGCTGTAATAAAATAGAATTACTCATATAATACCGCTTTGAATTGACAAGGTCAAATGTGTTCCAAACTTTGTTTAGTAGCATTAAACTTTGTGCCCGGTATAATCACACGAGTATGTCACCGCAAGTACAATTGTCACGTATGAGCCGATCCCGCTCCGTGACTGGCGTACTGAACTGTCTCAAGTAAATATCTATCAACGAAACGGTTCCTCAGGGAATGAGATATATCACAGGAAATGTGCCTTGTGAGCAAAGCACCTGCTATTAAAGGTTTTGCTTGAAACCGACGAGTCTGTTTGTGACAGTAGTCGTGAAATAATATCTTAGGTTCTTACATTTTAAGTTCCCACGCGAATCTGCGAGAGGTTATATCTTTGTGAGTCTTTGTTGTAAACTAATTGTTAACTATCTTACTGACTATATATTTTAGATTTTTGAGATTTGCTATAAGTCCTAGAATATCCAATGCTGGTGATAGACCTCTAGTAGGTAAGCATCTAGTAGAGAAGGGGATTTTCGACGCAAAATTGCGTTGTTGCTACCCATAGCTTCCCCGTTTTGAATTTCAGCTATTTAAGCAGTAGGTATTAAACTTTTATGGTCATACCGGTCGATATTATCTATAGTTTCCGATATCACATACACCTTTTACGACGACAAATACAAAGGGACGTACAATTCTACTCTGCCGGTATCGCATGGCATTGTCAGTAATAATGGATATTTGAGAAAGGTTTCCATTCCCTGGAGTGTATTTGTGTATCTCATTTTTATATTATATTGATAAAATGTTTGTTCGAATATTGATATTTTTTAGATTTGATTATTTTTTTTGAAGATATATAATTTATATTAAATTATAAAGAAGAAAATTGACAGTCAAAGTACTATAAATTCGAATGATACTGTTAAACTTGCTGTCGTCAAAAAAACAAGATTTTGATAACTTTCCTGCGCTAGAATCATATGTTAACTAATTTATTTATACATTTTGTTATGTAAATACTAAGTGTTCTTTTACTTTAGCGTAAATAAATAACAAACATAATAAATAACATTTACATCTAGTAAGTAAGTAGGTACGTATTACGGATATCAGACTATAGAGGAATCACAAATATAATATTTAAATACATACTTTTCATATCCAGACATAGATACAAATATCATCATAAAAATGTTTGTCCTTGGCAGGGATCGAACCCACGACCATAGGATTATTACCATATGTACCATCAGGCCTGTCAAATAATTCTTCATTTGATAAAATAGATAGGGAAAAACTATTATTATAAGAAAAAACATATACTCCTTATAAGTTTGACATAAAAAACATTCATAATATAAATGAATCTAAAAGTAACAATTATTTACTTAAAATATATGATTATATAGAATAAAGAAATTAAATTAACGGTTATTGCATGGCTGTTTTGTATTCTAGAATTTAAAAATTATTACAAATCATTATTATTAGGAAAAGCGAAATCTTTTGCATAAAGGCTGAAATACATGCAAAGAAGTCTTGCTTTATTTCGTTTCGTAGCAGTGTCTCTCTCCGTAGCACATTCAAATTCGGAGCAATACGATTCTGCTATTAACTACAACGCCATCTATATATTTCAGTTTGTAACAGTGCTACGCTAAGTGTGGATAGGGATTGAATGGTTCATAATAAAATTAATAGATGACGCTGTGTGTATGAAAATAAAATTTCCTGTCCAATTTAAGTATGTCACTTGAATATAAAATCGACTAAGTTTATTATTTGTGTGATATTCTTTTTATTGCAAAATAATTTATCTCTAATATCATCTCTCCCAATACTAAGGAGATTATCGTTAAATCGATTTCACAATATTGCATATTTAAAAAGTGTATTTTAAAAAACATTTTCTATGATATTGAACGAGTATTGTAAAGTAGCATATCAACTTTGTATATATTACTAAAAATACTTACCAACTGTCATGTCAACCGCACTATCAGCTAATTTATGCAAAACTCAGCCAGAAAAACCAAATTGATTTGTTATTTTGATTTATCATATTCTCAGTATCTGAGTAGGATATTTTATTTATTTTACCATCATTACCACCTTTAAGTACTATTGTTTGTTCAGTTTTAATTTTCAATATAAATTAAATATGCTATCAATCCCCCTTTTGTAGCTATACCTACCATAATTGGTAACGAAGTTTTTAATGTAATTATCTAAATACAAAAGTACGTATATCTATCTTTTGTTTGTTAAGCTTTCTTACTTGAATGTTTTTATTTTGATGAAAGTTGAATATGTTTGAACTTTTTGAATCTCGTGGAAGTTCCTGAAAAATAAAATATGGAGTAAAGGGTTTTATATAGCAATTTTTCATAAAAATATTAATGTAATGTCATACTTATATTTTCTTTGCTATCCACTAGAGATTTGAATCCAAAAAGTTTCGATATACTTAGTTTTACTAGCTTACATGGTTAAAGCTGTATACAATATTTCTTGGAGCCAATACTTTCGTAAAAATATAGAATACAAATTTCTAAAGGCTATCTGATAAGTTAGCTGCATAAAATATACTTTCTGAAATTTATTCGTACCAAATACACGTATAAAAAATCATTAAAACCGGTCATAATACTTGTTAGAGTACTTACACAAACACCGTGATGCAATGATTACATATATATATTTGGTCAGAAGTTTAATAATATAAAAAGTCTATCTCATTATTTTATTTATATAGATATAGTTTTTTACATAAAATTTGCTTACTATCCTCCTTTGGGGTAATTGTTTTTATCAAGTTAAAATGTAATCATGGCCTTTTTTGTATTAAACGAAATATATTTACAATCATTAGGAATCGTCCAATTTAATAAATATATATAGTGTATTGTCATAGTTTCTAATGATGATAATGACAATGATTTGGAAACACACAAAGAAAGAGGAGGTCGTTTCCACATAAGAAAATTTCCCTCCAAGCAGTAGCGTTATGACTTTTACTATATTTTCACATAATCAATCTTAAAATATAGTTAAGTTCCACATCGCTTGGGTGGCCACCGTCTAAGAAAAATACATTACAACCACAATAGCATGCGGCATGTTATTTTCTATTATAAAATACATACGCTAACTTGTGAAAACCATGAGAATTTTAATTTTGGGCACATTTAGGACAGTAAAACAAAATAATCAATAAAGCTTTATCAATGCCCTAATACTAAATCACTGTCACACACGGATTTAATTCTGTCATGATATTGATTTAATAAAATGCGTGAAACAAAGAAAAATACCCATAAGTCATCACATTTATGAATATTATATTTATTGGTTCACTCATTATTGTTTATCAATCCGTGAAAAACAACACTAGACTTGTGAAAATTGATGACCAATTAAGCACAATAGGCTCCTGCTAGAGGCTCTTATCACATAATTGCGATCTGTTCCAGACCACATTAGGGTAGAAGTAAAGATATATGGAATTCTTTCACAAGTTTTTTTTGTATTCTTATTATCGAATAAATATATTTCTTTTTTTTTCTAATCAGTATTTAATTTCCTTTCTGCTCTGATAGCTGCCGATTATTCAAATTTTATTCACAATATAATGTGATTATATCTATATTTTAATAAAACGAAAATTTATCCTCTTTCACTTCAGGCATGCAAATCAGTTCTTAACATTTCAAGCTATAAAGGAACAGAAGATGAACTTAATAACTATAAACAGTATAATACAATTATTATTTAGTTTTTGGAATAAATATAATAAAATATATAATAAACAAATGACATTATAATATATATCTTGAGTTATTGTACAAATATGTATTGTAGTTCAAAACTTTTAAAATTTTATTATAAAATTAAGATATTAAAACAATATAATTATTTATATTTTTAATTATATAATAGAAATATACAAAGTTACTTATAAAAAAGAAGCCAATTCATGAGATACTTTTTTAGCCTAGTTGAGCGTCGTAGTCTTCGTAGTATTTGTAAAAACGTATATAATAATAAATAAATAAATTATTACTATTAATAACAAGTAGGTACCGGCAGAGTAGTATAGAACCCCCCTCTGAACCAGTTATATAAGAGGCTACTTACTTAAGAGCTTAGTTAAGAGTTTAGCTTTACAGCTTAGGTACCGGAAACGAACAAATGACGGTATATCCATTTTTTTTATATAGAATATGAGTACGAGTAGCCAGTATCAATATCAATGTGGTTTCTCCGCAGATAATCAAATTGACGTCTCCTATTCCGAGTTTTAGGATTAAAATATATTTCATTTCAGACGTTCGTTGCGACTTTTTTTGGACAAAGTCCTCTAAATCTAACTAGTCTATTTAAAGTATCCCGTAATTTGGTAAAAAAAAATAAAGCCGTCACGGAAGCTGCGCTCTGTAACTGCCAACATACTTGCCCAGCGCGGCAATTATGGGAAAATCCCCCCTTTTATTGGAAGGCCTATATCCAGCAATTGACTTACAATGGCTGTGATGATGATAATTATGATTCTAACCAGACATTCTTGTGTCTTGGCTTTAAACACTCAAAGAGTATAAACAATTGTAAATCATTTTGATCTCTTGGTGAAACTGTAACACCAAAACTGGACATTTCCCGAGTAATGTATAGCGTATGTCGTTGTCACATCAACATTTAAATAAAAATGACAGACGAGAATTTACAAATATTTTTAAAAAGAACTCACTTTAATACACTTAAATCCATTTGACTGTGAAAACATGAAATGCATCCGCCTACTAAATCTAATTTTGTTTTGTAACCGAGTTAAACCACCAAAGAAAAAATACAAATTATTTTCTGCAAGCTTGGCATTATTTCTCATGTTATCTCTTAATATTGTCTCTATATGGAAGAATCGTTCAATAAGGTAACCAGATGAAAACGTCGCTGTTCATATTTCACATGATCTGGTTTTACCGATATATTATGGCGTGCAGAATTTTTTGATAATATTTCGCTGCTGCTACGTATAAGGAAAATCATTTTCAAACTAGTGAGCTTTATAAGAAATTAGTTCTTAATTACCGCGAAAATTGCGGCTCTTATTTGTTTTTCTTTGATAGGAGCGCGCTAATTTGTTTTTTATATTAATGAACTAAAGAGGTTATCAAGGTCAACAAACAAGTATCGTGATAGTAAGATCACGTGATAGTAAGCGTCACCGCAGCATATAATGCGTTTCTAACCTTGTGACTTGAAAATATTTGGTCACATTACTCCAGTATTTTTACTACTTTTCTCGTATTTTAAACCAGAACATAGAAATGAAAACACTGCTTTTTGGTGGTATAAATAGGTGAGGGTGAGGTATCAATGCAGACAATCTTTGTATGAGGTCTATCTCATGTAAACGCGTGATGTGATGCGGTCTACGTTACGTCACTGAATATTTAAAAAAGCGTGTTAGGCCTTTGCAGGTCACAAAAATCAGGACAGAAGCTAAGGTTCCTGTCCTATTTTTTGTAGAAAAAGTTCTAGAACTTTTTGTTTTTGACGAACCTAACGATGAATTTATAAAGACGACAATTTTAGAGTCACCGCGGAAAATAACCAGACCGCTGGTTTTGAGTCATCCGATGCTTAGATACTTTTTAACATTTATGAAGAGTCCGATGCTGTCTTTGACGACTATTCGAGTGTCAATGAAGAAAATAGCCCACCCCTGTTTAACGATTATTTTAATATCTGTTCGCGAGATTATACTAGGGCGCTTGTACACGGGCACTTTAGGTTTGTGAGACCATTTTGAGAGGACTGTAAAGAATAAATAAAGCATAATAAGGCTAGTAAGTGCTGTGTGATAGGGGACATTACATTTCCACCCACGAGTGCGATGAATACCTCTAAGCTTAGCTAGTAAGAGCGTGAGAGAGGGGAAAGCCGTGTTGGCATCAGGGTGGCTGAAGAGGGATATCTCAGTCTATATACACGAATGTTAACACTTTTTCTCTAAATGGGTTCGAGAGATCAGGCATCTTATTAAAGTTACGTAGAAACACCATTATCATGAACTCACGAACCGAAATGAGATTGCGGTCACAGTAATAAGTACGGTCTTCGAATGTACTATGGCGAACAGAGCTTTTTAAGAACCGATTATGAATCACCTGAGGAGTTTTAATGTGTTACGGTACTGCGTGAGCATAATCGACGCTTGCGTTTGTCGTAACAGAACAGTTTTTTAAATTATCCTCTCGTGCCAGAGAGATATTTTATTTCGCTTGACTATGAAAAATTTAGGCGTTATATGAAAACAAGCGGTATATCGCGAACTGTCTTGATATGAGGTCTACTTAGAGTGTGACGCCTAAGTATTTGATTTAGTCTAGCCTAGGAATTAGGCGAGTTGAACAAAGAAACTAAACTAACGTGTTTTGTTGCTAATCTGGTTTTTAGGCGTGTAAAGAGGCCTTAGAAGGAATTAAATTGCTAGAGTTTTCTAAGAGTTTACTTCGATACGCCACTTATGGAACCAATTGCCCAAGGGATTGGTTGCAGATTAGAAGCGTTCAGTATTATAATGCCTATTTTCACGAGATTGGTGTATTTTTACAGTACCTTTTTTGCGAGGAATACCAGTTAATGACTGAATGCCGCATTGATAAGTGGGAATTGTTATAATGATAATAATTATGATGGCGTAGCCCTATATGGACCCCAGTGTAACACAAACACAGCGCATTCTAAAGAGCTTAAACCTTATCTAGTGAACCTTTAACTTAAACTGTTCCGGCTTAGGAAACGGGAAACAGGACTTCAGGATTGAAGTAAAAGGAAATAAATAGTTACTGTTGACCTCTATGGGTCTTGAAAATCTAGTTATACAAATTCAATAGGACTACCTCATGGCATCAACAATCTATAACTATCATCCATCCGATCACATTTAAACAGAGAGCACCCACTAAAAGTACATATGCGATACTAATAGCTTTAGGCTTACTTAAATGACTCTCAGGGAATAGAGCTATAGTGCTTCGACTAAACTATGTTACGTGTTTGTGTAGTAGTTTACCGATTTACATACGGTAAAGGATTGTATTAGATCAATTTATTCACCATATATCCTATCACCAAAGTAATGTTATTAAGTAAGATTACATATAGTTGGATGTTGAAGACTTGATGGCATTGCGCAAATAAGTACTACGAGTATTTATTACCAGCCTTTAAACAAACCAATTCAACTATAATATTTTTTTGAGTGTTCACTTTTCACAATAAACGATATTATGTGTATAATATTATTCATTAGTCACTCTTGAAAATTATGAACATTAAATGTAAGAGTTTAAATAAACCACGCCTTTTGGCCATTAAAAATAAAAGAATTATCATTTTACTATAAATGTAATATTTTATAGACATGTGTTATCAATATAATGTGTCTAATATGTTATAAAAAGCTAATGTCTACAAACTTAGTCTGTCATGATATTATAAGAACAATAGCTTTTTGTTTTTATTTGAAACAAATAGCTCTTAGTAAACCAATATTGGAATTATTTTTTTAATAAATAGCTATTTTCTCAGTAACAGGCTTTATTATATCCCAAAATAGAATCATAATCTAAAGTTTTCTTCTGTCTGTCTGTCCCTATCTACAGGGCCTAAGTAGATGGAGTTTACAGAGAAGATACGGGTTGCCTAGCCCGTTGATATAACAAAAATATTTTTATCTTTATTAATTATTATAATATAATTTTTAATAATATTTTTAAATCATCCTTTATCTATAAGATTAATAATTTTAATTCAAACATTTTTCATTTATTTAATTTCAGGAATAACAATTGAAACCTATTGATTTTCTAATATTTTATTTTTAACATTTTTAAGAGGATTATTAGTATTATTTATTTGTGCTTATTTATATATATTTATAATTGCTTCAAATGAAATATTTAACTCATTTTTAATATTTATTATTTATATTATAATTTTATTTTACATAATTTTATTTAGTTTAATAATTTCAATTTTATTTATATTTCATTTAAAATGAATAAATATAAGAAATAATAATACTGTTTTAAATGATTTAGGTTGGATTGGCAGTGGCTTATATGTAATCACCTATAAGCCACTGCGAATCTATCAGCTAATCAGCTGTAGAGGTAAGGCAATGAGCATCTACCCGGTATTACCTTTGTGACCGGGAGCTTCACCTGGTGCACAGAGAGAACGAGACTAGTAGTGCCGATGGGCAAATGCGTACGATAAATACGAGTCCCGTAGTGCCTTTAGTGGATTGGTGGGGCTGGTTTACTCTGCCATGAAGTACCTCCGGTGCCAGCACTCAACAGCTGGAAGTGCAATGAGTCGTTAATATGAGTTTCTGTTACCCTGTAGCTTTAGGGGTACCTGGGGAGATATATGCGAGTACGTTGGGATGTGAGCGCGCCTTATAGCTCCGTCAGCTCTTCAGAGAGAGAAGGAATCGGCTTATCCGATGTCTCGAACGAAGACCAAATCAAGATGCAACTACTCTTGATTTGGTCTTCGTTCTTGCAACTACGGCTGGTGAGCGACTTTACAGCACCTTTCTGGTCAAGATGGAGTGGACTTCGGTCCACACAGTACTAGTCGTTAATAGTAATGGGCCATGGTCGATCGGTAAGACTTGCCCCATCTAGTGCTTGCACTGGTCCTGGTCCCTAAAAGCGCCGCAAGGCCCTGTAGGGATGAGAGCTCCTTCCATATATAACCGTAAGGGTTAGTGATGGGTGAACGCCATAAATAAAACATGTAGTTCTCTCCATTGATAATAAGGGTTTGTCTGTCTGTCCCTATACATGTTTAAACTACGAAACGGGTTTTAAGGCGGTTTTTTTTATTGCATTATGCAGTTACATTTCTATTTCTTATAGATGATCCACAGTAATAATTATGAAACTCATTGCGTGGCTAGTTAACAAATAATATTGAGATAAACAAATATGTGTAAACGGGATTTGTATTTTTATACGTTTATAACTAATAATCTGATTGTCAAAACTCTTTCATTAATTTACATTATTAGCGAGTAATATTTATATTGTATCCCCATTTTCTTACAAGAAAGGGAACTACTCTTCCTTTTCAAATAAAACGAGGTCTTTAACACTTCATTCAGAGTAAATAACAAGTCGTTGTAAACGACTAGAAGTTTCCTTGACAAAATTGAAAAGTAACATGCAAAGGGCGGGTTTCAATCTGCTACTTAGTCATTCAAAGTGATATCTCTCTTTATTTGGATCGTGAGAGGAAAACACATTTCAGAAAACGACACGTGTGGTTGTTTATTACACTTTCCCAAATTAACCAGTGAACCGCTTTATTAAAATTTCAGACGTGGACAGCATGCATTATAATATGAGTTTCGTTTAGTAAATTATTTGTATCTGAATGAGTTTGTATAATATATATGGTGTCCTATCATCAAATATAATAATCATCATCAGAAAACAGTATATCATCTCATCATCAGTAGAAAATCCCTGTCAGGCACAAAACTCCCCAAGGAAATTGATAATATTGCCAATAGTTGCCGCATTGCGCTATTATAGTGGCAAATTCAGAGCATAGATTCTAGACGGGAATAGTGTTGCCTATATTTACATTTCAGCTACGCTGACTAGCTCTACGCCGTCTACTGTCATAGTTACGACGCAACGGCGAGCGCAGTGTAGGAAGCCCATTGAAAGGGAACTAACAATCGAATTAAAGCTGCATGATATTTGTAGATATCTTGGAGAGAATAGTGACCAATAGTAATATTTTTAAACAAGTAAATAGTATTATACATAAGCTTAAAAGTTTATCTAATCAATTTTGTTACATTATTTATTAATCATACCAAGTCGACAAACAAACATATAGTCCGCATGATAGTAAGCTTTTCTGAAACTTTTAGGTGCATGTAATATCTCAAAGACAATACTAGAATGTTGCCGACCTTGTTACTAAAAGATATTATGTCACATTACCCAGCATTATACGTGAGGTACTGACATATTAGAATAGTAACGCCCCATGCTCGGGTGTCGTAAGAGGCGACTGGGATTCCAAAACCGATATGTCTGTATATCCATCCGAAACAGCTCAAATGCATAGATCGGGGATGAGCAGCTCCTTCCTGTCACAAAATCTACGTTCTGCGTTTGCCAACACACTTTACCAATGCGGCGCAATAATGGACAATGTTTTTTTCTTTGGGAGGCTTATCTGCTTAACAGAGAACTTCTAATGACTGATATAATGATCTAGTAATTTAAGCTACTATTTGGCGGTAGAAATCGGTGAGAGTGTGATACCGTTGCAGACGCCTTTTAAATGAGGTTGACCTCATATAAACCTATCCATACCTATTGTTCTGAGATGAAAGATGTTTTTTGTTATCAAAAAAACAATATTTCATCATTTTAAAATATAATTTTTTTCCGCTTAATTGTCCAGTTTCTCCACAAAAAGATGATAGTACAAAAAATACACAAAAACTAAATATTTTTTGCTTCATAAAAAGTTGAAGTAAATATTTTAACGTGGAAATATTTAGCTCTTAAATTTGATCTAAATTGAGAAATGAATGAGAAAAAATAATGTTTGTAGTTTTTATTACTACAAGTTAAAACACTGTCACTATATTAGGAAGTGTGAGTGCAGTAATTGAAAATAGCTGCTGCTAATTAGCAAATACCTTAATCTACTTAAAATTTTCTTTTAAAAATATTTTTCTGCCAATTTAGACTATTATGCAATGATTATGTCCTTGTACTTATTTAGTTTTCAAGGTATATACTCGTATTTTAAAGGTAAATGAAAAAAAATATTAGGAAAATAAAAAAAGAAAGACAGACACAATTATAATTATTTATTATATATTATATATTTTCATATGTATTAAGTAAAACTATTATATATTATAAACAGATATACAAATTAATAATAATTTAACAAATCCAGACAATCATGCACCATTTTGAGTGGCAACAGACTACGCTGTGTAACAATCATGCTACCAACTTTAAAATTTAATTAATGGTATGTGTTAAGGTTTATATTATATAAATAATATAAACTTTACCACTCTGATAACGTTGGATTTAAAAAAAACATAAATTGATTTCTTTTTAAAATATATTTTTTTTATATTATTGTTTTAATTTTTAATGTTTGTGTATAAATATCGTGTTTAAAAAACTGTTATATTTATTGAGTCTAGGCTTTTCTGCAGCAATATTTAATGTTGTGGCACGTATACAATATATTATATATGCACAGCTGCCAGTGAGCGGCGTGAGCGGTGAACTAACTTATGATTTCCTTCAAATTAAATATTCAAAAAGTGATTGCTATTAAAGCAGTATTAATACTTTTTATCAATTTTTATACGAATACTTCTAAATAGTGAGAATCTCTGGACAAACAAGCATACTGTTGCCTCAGTGATACAAGAATATGAATAACGCGTTGCCATTAACCTTATCACTTGAAGATATTATTTCACATTATCCAGTAATTTCAAGCATTTGCTGACGAACGCTGTGTACTGTTCCACGAAAGAATTTTGTGTGAAGTGTATTTGATTATAGAGTGCCGGTTAGAGGGCGACGGAAGAAGGCATTTATGGAAGATACGCTATCGGGCGGAAAGTAATTTCACTACCTCTCTTACCCTTGAAACCGGAACACACCAATGCGATCGATACTATTTGGTGGTAAAAATAGATCAAATTAAACTAGTTCACATACGTACACACTCACCAACACATTTTTTTCACAAAAATTTAATAAAATCAGTTCAGTATTTCATCCTGCATAAACATCGTGGCACGAAATTTTTATATATGAAGATGATGTGTGCTGCAAAGTTTAGTACATTTTTTTGTTTAATCGTGAATAGTTTTTCAGTATCGCAATGTACAGTATGATAAAGGTATTTTTTGACACCTTGAATTTTTCAGTGTTAGTAGAGAGAACCCAATTTTTTTTTTAAATTTTTAACCTTTATCCCCCGGGGATTGAGAAGATTTTTATTGAGGAAAGAGTTTTTCAAATCAGTTGAATAGTTTTAGAGTCTAATCAATGCAAACAAACAAACTAATAATCAAATACTATTATACTAAATTACAATACGTTATTATACTAGACTGTAGAATAGTAGTACAGCTAATGTCAAACAAACTTATTGAATAGTCTCGATTATATACTACGTGCACTGTAGTTTACGTCTCCATTGATTTATAGGGTAATTAGTACCGTACATTTGTACCTTTATTGGGCCAATTGGTTGTGAAATATGGCTATTTTGTGTACTGAATAAGTAGAGTAGAGTAACAGAGAGAACGTCAATAATTAAAATTAGTTTAATCTTGAGACTCATCTGCTAAAGCATCTTTGCTACCATAAATACGTCATGCTTGTCAAAGATTGTGAAGATATATAAGCTCTTTGTTAAACTTAAAGGTAAAAACATATATATATAGCACTTAGGCTATTTTAATATTTAAAAATTTATATTTTTAACAAGTCTGTGTTTTCTAAAAGATGACTGACTCACTTTCTAATTCAGTTATCTTAAATTTTGCATGTAGGTTTGTTGAGTGAGGATGAGTTGGCATTTTAGAAATTCAGTATCTAACAGGATATGTAAAAAGAGTGGTAAAGTTTGTATAAAACTTTCATTATTTAAATATCGGAGAAAATTACCAGAAAACACTCTATTTAAAGGAATTAAATGAAGTCATTTGTTTTGTTAACAATCATCGGGGTAAAGTATAAGATTGTATGAAAAGTGATTTATCCACTTCACCCAAAATAGTGAAGTATGGAAAGTATTTTGCTTCACTGCACCTAGGGGTCAAATACAAGAGGATACCCAGGGGTCGAATAGATAGGGGACAAAAGAGCCAACAAAACTCCTAATGAAATATGGTAAAATATTTTATTGACTTCACCGGAATGGGTAAAATATTTTATAAGATTGTATGGTTGGTGTATTATTTTGAAACTACCGACTTTAAACTTAGATAATATGCTGTTTTCTAAAATCTATAATTTATCTTTTAGAGTTAGGTGAAGAGAAAGTGAAAGCGTGAATAGTGTAAATAGATAATTTGAAAGGGAGACAAAATGTATAAAAAAGGCACTACTGGCTTCATAGAGTTAAGATGGTTCCAACACTGACTTTTGATAGTGAATCTTGGTATGGCACGTTTTGTGCTTTTACTTCTTAGTAAAAGCACGAGTAAAATGAACGCTGTTGAAATGTCAGCACTTCGAAGTATGTATGGTGTGAGTTTCATAGATAGATTACAAATTGTGTGATAAGAGATCAATGTAGTGTAAAAGATGAGGTTGTGACAACAATACACTGTACAGGTTTTGACAAAGACTACATAAATACATATAACGGAATTGAATGGAAGTTTGTAAAAGGCGACCAAGGTAAGTACCTATATCTTAACTAGAAGAGGTATAAATGAAGGACCAGGTCAGAAGAAAAAAATAAGAGCGTGTATGAATGGACTAATGCGAGTAAGGGAAGCAAGATAGATATGCCAAGATCGTTACAAGTGGAGATCTATAGTCTCTGTCTGCCCCGAAGGTACACACATATACGGAAGGGGCTGCAAGTTTATACATAAAAAAAAGGCCAGGCAATTTCCTTACACTAAAATGTTCAAGTGAATGATAATATATTAAAAAAAAAATAAACATATATATATATATATATATATAATATTGCGTAAATACAGCAATATTTTTGTAAATTTATTAATAAAACACAATTAAATATTTTGACAATAAAAAAAAACTTTATAATAGGATAAGACATGCCTGAATGATAAACTGTGTTTTTTGCTCAATGTGATTTGCTAACTGGACAGAAGAGTGACATTTATAACTCTGATATTTAAAAGAAAAACGAAATTCTATTATGTATTACAATTTCAATGAAATTTATACAATATATATAAGGTAATTACTTATAGTATATATATACGCTTTTAAGATAAACCAGACCTTTTTATATTCCCAATGGGAAAATTAGGCATTGACCTCTTCAGGAATAAAGCGAATTAGGTTTCGCGGCACGCTTGGATCATAAATTTCATACTTTATATTAACTTTAAGTAATTAAATAATCATGAAACTAATCAATTGTACATTATATAAATTTTGCACGTCAAAGGAAATTTTAATCAGTATCACTCGAAGGTTGAATTCATAACGAGCCTACCTATATACACAAATAAGCGCTACAGTAATGGTTTGGTTATTGTGGTTTGAGAGCCAATAAATTTAGGCTATGCATCAATTTCAACATATTCGCATACGTAGGTGTATTCTTGTATCCATATTTAAATTCGTGAAGCGAAAAAAAATATACAACGTTTAATACTCCTCACAAAACCTAAGGAATCAGAATTTTAAAATATTTCTTTCAGACGTTTTTTAAAAGCAATATATTGAATTTTTCTACTATAAATAGAACACAGGGTCAATTTAATAAACTGGCGAAAGAATCGTCACTATTGGATATCCATTTAAATTTGTAGTATTCAAAAAGTATTTGATTGAAATTTGAAATAAATGTAAGCGAAACGTTTATCGGATAACCTCACTTTTTTGGAAAGTGTTGGTTGGTGTAAAATGATTGATACTATATTGTTATAATTAATAATATAATAATAATAATAATTCCCACAACATCTCATACATTGGGCGACTCCATGGTAAGTCGCTTAAAGCACTTGTGTTACGGACGCCAGACAACAGAGGAATCACAAATATACTACTTAAATACATATATTTTACACCCATACACAGAGCAAACACAAATATCATCATATAAATATTTGCTCTGGGTGGGAATCGAACCCACGACCCCTGGTGCACAAGACAGGATCACTACCATCTGCGCCATCGGCAATCTGCGCATCAGCAATATAATATATTGCTAATTACTTACTTACTAATAACACACCTTGTCAGTATTTTTGTGTATTGTAATTGGAAGATAAGCATCTAATATAACATTTCTTATGTAGATGGATTCACATCCATCTGTATCCATCCACATTGTATCACACATAATAAACATAAAATATTTGTTTCGAGTTGGAATCATATGCGTGTTCCCTATTAATAATACGCATAGGTATTGCTATTTGTTGTTTTTTATTCTTTTTTTGAACTGGTCTAGTAATTAGTTTTAGATTATTATTTTTATCTATAGTAAGTACCAGTTACGTTTACTGGCGGTATTATTAGACAGATGTATTACAAATATAATACTTACATACATACATTTAACACCCAAAATTTTGAAAGTGCAATGCGACCTTTGCTTGGGGTCAATCTCCAGATATGTAGCAGACGAATATTTAATTACTCTATTTCATAAGACGCGGTGTTCGGCTTCCTACATAGCTCATACCCAAGTTCCTCGCAATAACTTTAACCATTCCCCTGTTTTATTGAGTAGTATAACAAATAAAAGAAAAACGATATTCTCACTCATATTGTATGTTCTCACATAAAAATAAAGCAATAAAGTTTGTTTCCTTCATTCCGCAATATTCATGCCCCATAGAAAATTTTCCCAATAAAAGGAAGTTTAAGTTAAATATGGTCCGTGATGATGATATCTAGAAATTTATTAAATGAAAATAATTGTTATCTATTTAGTAATATGTGAAGCATGTATGATTTAAGATAGTCACAGCTTATGATGAAGAAATGAAAAAAAATATTTTGCGAATTATTAATTTTATTGATGCAAATTATAGAAGTTTTATGCAAGTAATAGTAGCATCTAGTACATACACGCACTCTTTGTACCATATTTTGATAGGCCTGATGATAGTGATCCTATCTTATGTGCCAAGGGTCGCGGGTTTGGTCCCCACCCAGGACAAGTGTCTGGGTATTAAACCACAATATGTATTCAAGTATTAGTATTTGTAATTCCTCTATTGTCTGTAACTTTGAACTAGTGCTTTGAGTGACTTACCACGGAGTCTTGTCAATGTCTTAGGTATGTGAAAAAAGTAAATTTAATTGGTTACGTTTATTTGGATCTAGAACCAAGGGGCATTCCTACAGGACCACATACTACCGCTGTAGCCTACATTCTGTGTATTCGTCTTGTTATATGCAGATCATCTGTTTACCTCGTCTATTCTACGCATACGGCAAATTATGCCATAGTTAATTTATCTTATATTTGATCTTGAAGGCATTTGATTTATATACTAGCTATAAGATGCTGCATTTCGACCATTGATCAAATGCCTATGTGTGCATACATAAACACATTATTTCCCATCGGGGTAAGCCTCGGCGTAGGACGATTGATTACCATTTGTGTCGGTCCTATTGTATATTCCTTGCTTGAACATTAATTAATCTCCACCATACCACTTCAGACCTTACAATCTTCAAACTCAACATATTTCTCTTGAAGTCTTCCTTTACCAATACATCCATCAACCTAATATATGTCTATCTGGTGGCAAATAGCAAATGACTTGAGTTATAAGCGGTAAGTTGTTAATTATTTGGTATCATTATCTACATCAGGGATTGTAACACGCGAACGCGTGATGATGGGATATTTGATAGTGGAGGAAATACTAATGTTTCCTTCTTTATCAAAAATCGCATCATTGAAAAAGACTTTGCATCTTTATTTAATCTGAGACTTTTTCTTATTCCAGATTAAAACCATTCCGGGAAGAGAACTGCCATGAATTCTGAAACCGCACTATGCGTAGGTAGTGCAATGCAAAAAAGTGCTCATGGGTATGATTCAATCTGAAAATATACAAAAGACGGCAAATATCGCATGTACCTACTTCTTACCTTCTTTTTATATTATTTTGTTCACCGTCTTTTGTTATCCATAACATTTCAAATTCTATTGAAATCCGTTAAGCCACCAACTCTTAAAATGGTTACAAAAAGACGAGAATGTGACATACATTCACAATTACAATATTATCTTTTTATTGTATATCCAAGATACAAAACTAACAATAACAGAAACGAATTCCCTATTATACCTTCAAATAGTTAATATTATAAAAAAATACACGTTCACTACTAATAATAAAACAACTTTTATAACGGATTTAAAATGCGGTTTATTTACATTATTCGTTTTATTATAATATGGAATGGGCATAATTATTATATTTTCTTAACAAAATATTAAAACCATCAACTGACTACTGTTTTCAGGTATTACAAGTATTTAAACCTGTGACATTGCTAATTTATCTTTCTCAATGACTTGATACATGCATATGATAATTTTTTTAGGATAGGGGCCAGAGAAGATGTATACAAATGTTTTTATGTACAAAAACATTATCGGATTTGACTTCTTAAAAATTTGCTTCATTATAAATAAAATATTGAAATACATGTTTGTAACACCCAGTCATCGGAAAAACATATAGTCCCGAGTGTGGATAAAACTCACGACCCTTGGTTCTTATATAGAGACACTACTAAATGCGCCAACGTGTCCGTCGTAAGAGCTGCCCCGGAAAACGTTTTTCTGCCGTATAAATGATATAAATTAATTGAATTAGTAAAACAAATATTAAAAAATAGGGGTTGGTGATAGAAGGATTGTAGGTATGTATTTTTAATGCCACATAATAAAAAACAAGCTTTTGTTAAAAAAATAAAAAAAGTGTTTGGGTTGAATAACCCTTTTTGTTAGGTTATAATTAATACAAAGTAGCCGTTTCTCTGGTCCACAAAATATGCATAAAAATTTCATAGGAATCGGTGATGCCGTTTCGGAGGAGTATGGTAATTAACATTGTGACAAGAGAATTTTACGCTATTATTATTTATATTAGATTAATATATTTATTTCATTTTCATTCACTCAAGCTCTAAAGGTCATATTTTCGTTCTAAGAGGGAATTTTGAGTTGCAGGACGCTGACATAGTAAAATGTTTCTTGTTTTTTCGTAAAATAAATGGATTTACGTCTTATCTGCAATCACGCTTAATGGAAGGTGACAAAGTGGTCTTAGGTATAAATGGAGGTATATTTCAACAAATTTCTTCAAGAATATTAGACAACTCTTAGAAAAGTTTCGGTTAGTCGATGGGATTAGATCTAGGATTAAGACACTTTGACAGTTCTATCAAAAAAAACGTAAAATGTATAAAGTGTGAGTTGAGAGCGTGTGGGCCTAAACTGTAACTGTAACTGTAATATTTGCGACTCTTTTAAATGTATCGTACGGATTTTTTTGTTACGATTAAAAATTTATGTATAATAAATTAGATTAGTATGGTTATAAATAATGTATAATAAATTATTGCAAATCAAGGAGATGGCAATAAGTAGAGTTAAATATATACTGACAAAAAGTTATAATAGTCGTCTGTATCGTACAGCTGAGGTCCAGTTTGAAGAGACAAGACGTGGGTGGTAGGAGGATAACTACTGGGTTAATAATGTAACAAAATATATTGAAGTTTCAAGTTTGTTGACCCGTTAGTTAAATATTTATGACACGAGCGTTTCTAGGATTAGCTGAGCCTCACCATACGAACCGTATGCTTTTGCTATATTATATTTCTATAAGTACATATATAGATATATGTATCGATTTTTATTTAGAAACTATATTCTATTTTCACAAATGTGGCCTATATAAGGTTTATTTAAATAACACCTAGACACAGAAAAAAATACAAATATTTAACAACAACAACATTAAATATATTTACTGGCTGGGTTTCAAACTCACAACCCTTGGCATACAGGGTACATACACTTTATCAAAATTTTAATGATAAGTTGCTATGATAGCTTATTATGCTCTAGCATTTTATTTTGCAGAACATTTACATATACATACGTACATCAGGAAAGTTACAGATGTAAATGTTCTTCTGTGGTTAAATCGAAGGCCAAAAGGTAATTTCAAATTAAAATTTGAGAGTCAACTTCTAAGGCTGTTTGATTAATCCCTTTGTTGGATTCATCTCAAGTTAAATTGGTTTTAGAAGTATTTAACATTTTTCTGTTATTGTTAATTTTAGTTTTACGATTAATATGACATCGTTTAAACAAAAATTCAAGTCAGCAATTAAAAGTCTTCTTCTTGCATAAATCTGTCTGGTAACTTCGAGTCTGATCAGTAAAAATCGTCTTTATAATTAACATTAATACAGTTTTTGCATTCAAAAATATTTCAAACCATCTAAGACACTAAGTAGAAAATGTAAGGTATATTTGATTGGTGTTTCTTCTAATCACTGGCTAGTCCACCACACATAGTTTATCTAGAGCTTCATGAGAATCTTCATGAACGACCTTATGGTTTTACAGTCATTTTCTCCATCATACTGCGTATCGTTATACGCAGTAGAGTTGTGAAATTGTTCCTTAAAAATTAAATAAAGATTTTAACAGGGTTGATAAAATGTGATGCTTTGATACAGCAAACGGGCAATAGCTACAGCAACCGCCTACTATCAAGCATGGCACATGCTTGTTTACTACTTTTGTAACAATAAAAAAGATAGGCAAATCAAGACCGAGTCTTTGCTAGTCCATATCTTATACGTCGCACGGGATGCGGCATTGTATTATATATATATATGTATTTTAAATAAGCACTTTATTGTCAACACACGTAAATATAGCACTTAATTTCACACAGCACAATTCACGCTTGAGTGTCGGCTACGCTCTCAAAATGAAAACTTTGTTCATCTTCACTTGGAAACTCCTGCCTTCTAAGTACTATGTTTCTACCTATAGTTAAGGCTATTTGCGGTATATTTCTTATTTTCTATTATAAAAATTGTGTTACAGTTTTTGGGGTAAGTACTCTATCAGCTGCATATCGATTCAGTGTTGAGCTACAGAATTAAATTTATTTATAAAGTACACCGTCGACATTTCCAGATTATTAATAAACACAGATATAAAAGTTACCTGTTTGGCGATAACACACTACGGAAAATGGTTCATTTGTTTATCTCGTTAAACAGATGAGTGACAGCGTTGATCTTTTGCTGTGGCAGATGTCAGGGCATGTTGTAATCAGGGCTGCCATTCTCTGCTAATGCGCAAGTAGGGTTCTATGAGCCGGCTTAAATTTGATGGAAAAATTATTTATTTGACACCGCACATTTTTTTTTGGATATTCAGTAAAAGTTTCTGCGTGAGTTCATTGCTATTAGTATGTCATCTGGATGAAAATAAAAAATGAAATTAAAATAAGCCTCCCAACTGATAGTTAACAGAAGTAGTTGCTAATTAAAATAATCCATACTAATACTATAAATGGGAAGCTGTATATTTGTGTATGTTAGTTTGTTCATTTTTATGGCAAAATTCAGCGACGAATGATGTAATTATTACATGGAAATATTTAAAATGATAGAAATTAGCAGACGTGAGTAGAGTATTTAGCAAGTTTCAAGGTATAATACTAAAAAATTGGTATTCGGACTATTTGTGACTAACGAAAAATTGTTCATCATTTTTTTTTTAAATCTGTGTCCAACCCTATTGAAAAAGGGTGTGAAAAATTGTATCGTACTTTTCACTGTTTTCAAGGTAGGAAGGTCCCTAAGTCTGCAGTAGCATTTTACAATAATATTCTGTTCAGAGTTATCTACTTCTAAACCAGAAAAGGGGAACCGTTATAACCGAATGTAACGCAAGTGATACCGCAGGCAAAAACTTTGTAAATAAATAAACTAACGCAACATTTTATACAAAGACCTCACTCTGAAAAAAAATTCCTCAACTCTTCCTTGTGTTGCGGACATCAGATAATAATAGAATAATAACTATATTACTTATATAGGTACATATTTAATAACCAGGCATAAATCAGGCAGAAATAATTATCACTTAAATGTCCATCCGGTGTAAGGATCTAAAGAACGTCCTTTGGCGAACTAGATATGATTACTACCAAATGCACCAATGTGACCATCATCATTTTAGTGAGTTTAGAGAAGTAGCTAGAGTACCGTTGATCTTTAGTAGTGGGTCCTTGTAAACTGCACCATTCGTAATGTCTGCAAGCAAAATATTTAAGCTCAGGTTGTATTTCCTGGTAATGTTAAGTTGTTAAAATACAATTAAGACTTCCTCAGTCGTAACGTTGTGTTTACATACGTTAATACGCTTGTAAATATCTTCATCAAAGTAATTATTGCTATTCCCACGCTGTGAACAATGCTGACAGTTCGACACTGTTGTTCGTGCGATCACGATGAACACGTTTGTGTTTGCAATAACTCTGGTTGTTATAACAGCTCTGGTTTATATCTTTAGAGTTAATAGCTAAATGGTTGGGTCGTAAACTATGTCGATGAATAAACAGGTTCGCTTTCTCATGTAACAATCTTCAATGTTGTATATAAGGGTTATAGTGCATTTTTGTGTACAGTTTCTGTAACAGTCAACCAACCGAAGCAAAATATGTTTACTTCTTATTACATTTAAATCTGTACGCTATCAGTTTCCTTCAGTTATAGTGCAGCTTATGTATTTTGTTATTATTAATGTATGTTTTGCTGTGAGGTACTGGCAGAGTAGAATAGTACCTA
Source organism: Heortia vitessoides (assembly GCA_020976665.1). Taxonomy (NCBI): domain Eukaryota; kingdom Metazoa; phylum Arthropoda; class Insecta; order Lepidoptera; family Crambidae; genus Heortia; species Heortia vitessoides. The sequence goes on from JACJUM010003129.1 coordinate 6,049,910, forward strand.
CCAGTGCACCAGGTGTTGACTAAGGTACCAGAACCCGCACTCAGCAGCATTCCCGTCGCGATTGCCAACGCGTTTGCCCAGCGCGGCAATTGTGGACAAAAACCTTTGATCTTAGAAAGGCCTATATCCAGCAGTGGACTTCCAATGGCTGATATGATAAATGTTGGGCATGAATTAAATTGCAGACAATGATTTGTTTCACATTTATATATTACAGTTAAAACTAATTATCGATAAAACTAAACAGTAAAAGCAATTTATGTGATATTACCACCGATATTAATTAATATGTTAAAATTAAAATCAACAACGTTGGCTAACGTTAATCAATATTTCAAAAAGGATTTCCTCAAACGTTTATTTCGCTCAAAATAATAGACGTAATTTCACACAAAAATCTTTTTATGACAGGTAATAATGTTTTCCATAAAAAAAACTAATTTGAACATCAATGTAGAAAGGCGTAAATTTATGAATTGTAACTGAGGAATCCATAAATCTTAGTTAATTTGGCAAACAACAGTAACGTGGGTTGTGGGAATATTTATTAAAACTTTTCATAGTTGAATTAAGCAAAACCTCTTTATTATCTATTAATTCTTATCGCACACTCATAGAAAAATCTTTGAAATTGCTACTGAAACGTTTTTACAGTTTAAATTATTCTACACAGTTTAACTTAGCTTTCAATTCCATACACACTACACAAGTGGGTTGTCCATTCAACATATCGTTTGCCACAATCTTTTCTTCCGTAACCGCATGGAATGTTCGTTGGCGATGGCCAAGTCTCGGTCGCTGTTATAAAAGACTGACATTGTTCCCGTTGGAGTATTTGGTGGATGATCGTAGAGATCTAATTGTAGTAAGCCGTACTGATGAAGTGTGGTCACCTCGCCTGATCAGGGAGGCGTGATGTCCGCCAGATTCTCTGTAAAAGAGGATTTATTGAGTAATTGATAATTAACAATTAAACTATAAAGACACTTATATTAATCTAACTAACATTAGAATTAGTTTCATATATGTTACTTAATAGTTGTAATATTGAACAACTTTTCAAGTGTTTTCTTAGAGTATAGAAAATTAATAACGTTATATAGGAAATATATTTTTGGAATACAGATATACATCTAAATGGAAAAATATCATCTCCCTATTTAAGTATTTCCTTATTCTTCAAAACGCCTGAATTTCAAACGGTAACTAAAGAGCCCAACATAAAAATTAAAATTACCCTTGTAATAAAACAAGGTAGATTCTTTCATTGTAAATTGAAACCGTAACTTTTTATTGCCTATTTAGAGGACGTCAGTCAAATCGTTATTTGATATCCGGTTACAACTCCTTATTTGTTTTTTTTTCTTTGTTGCGATGGAAATGAGGCTTTGCTCATTATTTGCGGATTAAAATTGAACGCCAGAATTAGAAACCATGGATTTTAACTGCAAGACATGGTCTAAAGGCCGTATTATCACTAAAACTACAGTAAAAAAAATCTTTTTTATAATATTAGCTAATATATTATAATGTCTGTAAAAATATTATAATAACTAACAGAATTTACATTTCAATCTCAAATATAAAATGCAAATCAGACAGAAACTCTTATATTGATAATTGAATAATACAGATAGACGACTGATCTAACACAATTTGTCACAATTGATATTAATTTCTGAAAGTAAGTGTTTTGTTTAAAATTGGTTGTGAAATTTTTAGACAATCATGCTTAACTCTATTTATTTTAAATAGTATTAATTATTTTACGAAAATATTTTTTTGTATTGCACCCAAGCAATCTTAAAAAATTAAGAAAAACGCAATTAGCATATTCTTTACTAATTCGTAGATACAATTAAAAAGATTTAATTATATTTTAACATAAACATCCTTTTCAGTACACAAAAGTTCCTACATTTAGATTAAAATGATGAGTCTGAAATAAAATATAAAGTGAGATACTATCATGAAAAAATATTTTCTTTTATAGCTTCAGAGGTTTTAACAGCAAAAGTGTAATATAATCTGTTTTCTTCTTAGGAATATATAGGTTAAATTGTTTTGACAATATTAATTTATATGCTGATATAAAAATCCTTTAATTTAACTTGTATATAAAACATCAGCTCTTTTTTTAATATTGCTTATCCAGTTTTACGGTACCAACTTATTTTGCTGAACTTCAATAACAAGTTTACATGTAAGAACCCTCGCAGAATACTTTTGGAAATTTAATTAAGCGCTTTCAGAGATAAAACGAAAAGAATAAATTTTAAAATCAATAAAAGATTTACTCGATAAAAGCTTTATTACATTAACAATAATAACTTATTCATTTTTAATGTAGGAACGCTTCGAATATTTAATATACACTGGCAAAAAAAAGACAATAATTCGAAGGCAAAAAGTATTAATTTTGTTTGATATTTATTAATTTTGAAGATCTGGTTACAAATATGTTTTTTATAAATGAGATTATCTAGCCCATAATAAGGTTGTGCTCTCACTGTATTTTTTACTGTCGTATTTTTTTCCTACGTTTTTGTGTTTAAGTTTAGTTTTATAAATTCTTGTTTATCAGTTTTATTTTGGGTGCTACGTTTTATCGCTTTTTATGACATTATTTTATCATGCATAACAGTGGAAAGCATAATTTTTTTTTTAAATTTGTATTAATCATACATTCAAGACCCAAAATGTTATAAGCCAGAATCATCTGAAGGCATACATTTGATATCTATAATAACAAGGAGGAAGAATATGATAGATATTGTAAAAAAGTTGACATTCAGAGTCATGTTTAAGCATTAATCTGAAATCCATAATATTAGTAATAAATGGTATAAATTAAAAGCAAACATGCAGCATACAATCAAAAATGCGACACGTATGGTTTTTGTAACGGCTCTGGTGTTGCGAGGCCTTGGCGGTCCCACGTGAATGGTTTTAGCTTAACTCAGAGGACGCTTCGCTCCACCACGTTTACACGGACTTAAATTACACACACAACGGGAGGGTAGACAAGACTACGTAGGATTGCAGAGATTCGCTTCCGTCACTTTTATAACAAAAAATTAAGAGTAACCATTATCGCGAAAGGAAAAGTAATACCCCTTTTTGCTAATATTATTATTATGCATGCCAGCGGGCGACAAAATTCCATGCGAAATTTCGCCATCTTAAAGCATGCCAATGAGAATTTGGACATGTAAACATTCGATTATATAAAAATATCATTTAATAATTTTTTATGCCATGCTTAAAGAAAATTATGCCATGTTTATTTTGTCAAATGAAATTATGAACAACAATACTCTTACAAGCAGAGTTCACTTTACAACTAAAAAGTATGATACACAGTAATTTAATTTAATTATGTTATACACAAAGAAAAGAAAATTATTACATAAAATAATTTTTATTCACGCTTGAAATGAAATTAAAATGTATTTATTATCAAAGAAGCGCTTAAATAGTTAATATAGCAGACGTTGCATTTTCTGTTCAACCTACTTAAAGCATCGATGCGTTATTTGTAGTATAGTAATCTTAATATTTCGAATAAAATATTGCCTTTGTTCTCATAGGTAGACAAAGTCATAAACAATATATAACAGCTTTATGGTTCACGTACAAAAAGGAGGTTGTTTATCCGGGCGTTTTTTATCTGAAGTAGTAAACAATAAAGTGAATTGAAAATGCGGTTAACACGAAAGAGAAAAATATGTTTTGCAACCTGAAGACTTTTTGATCAAAGACTATTTTAAAATATTCATGATCAGACCTTACTATAAAATTAAATATGACTCTAATATTTCAAATCTCTTTGTTAGATTTGTGAAACAAATCGAATATGACAACAAACGTCGAAGTATAAACATTCTTCTTCTGATTATATATTAAGAATTATTAAAGTCGGGACCGAGCGTTCTACAACTCCGGTAAAGTATTGCTTGACCATATTCATATTTATATTTTACTGAATCCCTATTGGAAATATTAATCTGATCTAATTTTACCTACTTGTTAGTATTATAGTTGTCCAATTAGTAATAGTATGATTTTTTATTTTTATTATAGTAAAGTGACCTTATTTTAATTGTTTTATTGCATTTTAAGGGCTATAAAATCTTAATAATGTAACGGACCACTATAAATGATCTGTATATTCATTTATTACAAGCCATATAATGTCTATTTTATTTTTTTATTCAAAATTTTAGGTCATTATTATTCTCCAAAAATATATGGATAATAATTTATATATATATTATAAAACTGAATAATTTGAAAGCCCTCATCTCAAAAACAAATACTGGTCTGATTTGAAATTAATATTTTAGTGATAAATAGCCTACTCAAGGAGAGCTGTTTTGTCTCAATATGAATAATTTGGATCCGGTAGACATATATAATAATAATAATAAATTCCCACAAGATCTCATACATTAACTCCGTGGTAAGTTGCTTATAGAACTTGTGTTACGGACGCTAGGCAACAGAGAAATCACAAATATACTACTCAAATACATAAATTCAACACCCAGACACAGAATAGACACAACTATTGTGATATAAATATTTGCTCTGGTTGAGGATCGAATCCATGACCTTTGGCAAACAAGATAGATCACTATTTGCACCATCCGGCCCGTCAAATATATAAAAAATATATTGCCCGTAAAATATATTAATGTCGGATTCGCTGAAACACCGGATCAAGTTTTCAGTATTGCCCCACTAGCTACAAAATAACACGTTAGGCCCAATAAGAGTAGAACATAATTTATAATAGGTTTGTACTTTAAATAAACGCGAGAGAAATTGCAACTACTGTGAAATAATGAAAAATATTTTTATTAGAGCCACTCGAACGTGATTAACCTGGAAACTGAACTATAACTTTTGATTTCTTTAGAGATTTATACTTTATTTTATTATTTCTCTTTTATTAGATTACGATGATAACGAACAAGTATGCAACGGTAAGACCATTGGAGCCGACCCAAAATAAGCCTTTGGATGTGTAATTTATTAACTATGTTTTCTTCCATCCGCTCTACTCTAATCAAATTAACATACACTTTAACATAAACTTGGTAATAATATCATTTTTCACAACAAAGTTCTCTCATATTATATATGTAATTCTCATATTATATATCATATCTTATATTACTATGTACATATATCTTATATAAACCTAATGTGAAAATATAAATCAAATGTAATTAGCTGAATACCAGCTAAGTAGCACTGCAGTACCGGATCGGACGGATGGCGGTATGTCAAATGCAACATAACAGGAACATCGCAAAGCTACGTTCTATGAATGCTAACATGCTTGCTCAGCGCAGCATTTATGAACATTTTTTTTTACTTCTTGGGAAACCTTTATTCAGCAGTGGTTGTTCTATAACGATAATTGGAATTATTAATACTAACAGTATTAATATAACAGTAATATTTTGTCGGTGAAAAGTACCTTTAAATTCAGAACTCTTAGTCTTTTTATGCGACTGTTGGGAAGCACGTATACAGAGGACTATCGCCCTATCTAGTACAGAGGTCGAGTATATGGCGCTTTCTGAAGCCACCAAGGAAGCTTTGTATTTACAAGATGTTGTGACATCCGTAGAATACAGTGTGAGTGTGTGACATTGGTAACCAGGGTGCCATAAAATTTGCTGGGACGCGTAACTATCACTCGCGGACTAAACATATAGATGTTAGGCACCACTTTATTCGAGATATGTGAAAAAAAGGTGTTGTATGTCTGAGGACATTGTGTACTGAAAAATGCCAGCAGATGTTTTAACGAATGGTTTGAGTGCAGTTAAACATTATGAATGCTTGCGTAATCTAGGAATGAGTATTAGTATATAAATCTGATGCGCTCATAACTTCGAGGGGAGGTTTTAGAATATACGAAGTATTATGAGCTTGTGTCTAATATCTTTAATATATGTATATGTAGGTACTCGCACGGTCAGTCGTGAATGAGTGTCCGTGTCATTCACTTATGTAATAATTTGCTCTATTTAAAATCTATTAAATACGTGCTATATAGTATTCAAAACTAGTGTTTATTTAAATATCCCAACACTAATAAACAAAACCGTTTTTAAATAAGTTGTATTTGTAAATATAATGTCTTAAAATCATGGTTGTGAGGTAGCTGAAAGTCACAGTGCACATTTATTTCTTTGCCTAATTAAGGTGACTTACTATGAGCAAATTATAATTGTGTCACTTTGTTCTCAATTCTGATTTGCTACATTATATTATTATTCTGTATATTTTCTACATATGAATAACAATAATATTATTGTAACGTAATAGAAAAAAATATAATTTTACAGAATTAAGCAAACGTCTCATTGACCTTTTACACCTGATGCAATCATCAGGCAGAATATTTAGGTACGAGTATTAAAAATAAATTAACACAGGCACATACATCACTGTGAGTTAAAAAGCTTAAAGTATTTGTGTTATCAGTTAGGTTTATGTGGATATCAGACAGTAGACAAATTACAAATATAATAATATATACATAGATATATTTACACATAAATGTTTGCCTTGGCTTAGGTTTAGACTCACGTTCTCCCAAAAGATGGTATCCTAAGTGATTCGTCATAGTTGTGACGGAGATATCCATGGCAATATTTCTTAAAGTTATCTATAGGTAAAGTTTTTTACGATATACTACTATATTTATGCTATATACTCATAAAAATATCTCACTTTCTGTCCATAACTCTATCCGTGAGGATTTTAGTTTGTATCGATAGCCGCGGGAACTTATTCAATATTAAAAGAAATATGATTATAAACTACGCACAGGTTAGGGTTGGAAACAATGACAAAAAGATTGAAGACCTGCACACTTTTGCAACAGATATGGCTTATATTTTTAGAGATAAAAGAATTTTTTATATAAAATCTTCGTCATATATCTGTTTATATCTGATGCCCGTGACTTTGTTATTTTAATCATACTTAATGATTAAAATGTTGAATAGCCTATTTTCTTTTTCAACCCTAACTAACTGTCGATATATATATCAAAATGTATTTAAATCGGTTATGTGGTTTAGTCGTGACGGTGTCAGAGATTGACAGTAGAGATACTAATCACACAAACTGTTATAATCTCCGAACGAAATTGTGTCAATTTTAGCAAAAGACTACTAAAGAAGTGATTTTATTTAAAAAAAAATTGCGTTCCTGTCTGCCTCTCAAACATAACACGATGATAAGAGGCAAGTGTTACCGTTATAATTTACACTAATCTTTATAAACTTTAATTTATGTATAAGTCTGATTAGCAATGTTAATGAAAAGTTTTATCAAAATCCATTCAGTAGTTTTTGCATAAAGGTGTAACAAACATACAGACATTCACCTTTCGCGTTTATAATATAAATAGGATTTTAATTGTGTAATGTTAATTAAGTAATACGTTCTAATTAAGTAATAGCTCTAGTACTTTAATAACAAGAAAGTTTCTCGTACAAGTCCACAATGTAAATATAAGTAAAGTTTTTAAAAAAACCTCGTTTGCTTTATTATTTCAGCCCCAGCAGTTCTAGAACTGTATACGTTGGAATATGTTATCATAAGTCATAATTCAACTTACTCTCTTCCTAACTCTAGATTAACTGTCACAGACTGATAAACGATATTTTTTTGTCTTATTAGAGTATTACGTTCTGACCTAAGGCAAAGGAAATTTAGACTATTTTCCTCATTTATATATTATTAAATACTTTATCGGAAAAAACCATTTGTTTTGTTATAATACTAAAAATGTATCGTAGTTGAAATTTGTAAATATAAAAATGTGTAGGATGTAGGATATCAATGTTATATAAATGAAAGTTATAAGCATTTAAATAAACTTATATTTAAAATCTAAAACTAAATCTAAATCTAATCTAAGACTAAATCAAAATTTTGGAACTAATTACCACATGGTATAGACTCAGTGAAAGAGCTGTTTGACTACGTTATGTAATGTAGTTTCCGGTATCTCTGATTACTACAGAGGGAGTTTATATTTTATACCCTACAGTGTAGAATGTTCTAAATAAAAAACCGTGAATAAAACGGACGTGACTAAATCAAAATATTGGAACTAATTACCATATGGTATAGACTTAGTGAAAGAGCTGTTTGACTACGTTATGGAATGTAGTTTCCGTTATCTCTGATTACTACAGAGGGAGTTTATATTTTATACCCTACAGTGTAGAATGTTCTAAATTAAAAACCGTGGAAATAAAATCAACTCTTTTTTCCGATACTCCTTGGCTTAGATGATGAATAAGGTGACTGTGGCACTGGAACTGACAGATGTTGGTATATCCATCAACAAAAGCGTAGCTCATGGGCAATTGTAATCCTATCACGAAACTACGCTCTATAATGGCCACCGCGGCATTTATGGGTATATTTCTTCCTATATTGGGGAAGCCTATGTCCAGCAGTGGATGTTGTAGGATGACGATGATGATATAAATTTATTCTAAATTTTTACAATATCTCATGGATTGACCTTTTGACCTATTAGCTAAAAATATTAATACTTAAATAGATATATTCTTGCGCATCAAACACATTAGAATTATCATTTATGGATTTCTATTTATTATCTTTTTGACTTCCAACACGCTGTAAATTAAGTAAAATTTCTAAAGCATGCTTAATAGACATAAATCTGCTTTAATAAAACTTATGTATTTAAACTTTAGATAATAAACATTATCTTAGAACCTCTGTGATTGAAACATATTAAAAACTATCTAAACTAATACTGTAAGCAAAATAGACAGTTTATAATATAAATTCTCGTTAGTTAGCTTATTAAGTAGCAATGGTACAACGATTCTTGGTCATTATACCAGTATTAATCTACTATATATTATTATTACACAAAAACAAAGTAAGTATTGCAGATTTACATAGATTTTTTGGATCCTGGGTTAAGTCGGTGTTTTAACCAGAAACATATCAAACCATGTAATACCGTAATTTCAAGTCATTTAATTTTATTAGTGCTTGGAAAACATCGGAAAATTTATGTACATAAAAAATCAACAACACCTTATTGAAAAGTATTAATCAATACGAATCGGAGGTAGTTCCATTGGTTCCCGAAGCTATTTTCCGCGTTTATTAGTCTAAATCAGACGAACTGGATTTTATTGAAGACTTTAATATATAGACAAATCATACGAATCAAAATTCTTAATAGTCTATTTTGTCAAATTCGATTATAATAATAATAATAATTCCAACAACTTCTATGAACATTGATGAACATCGATCTGACTCCAAGGTATTTCGTTTAAACATTAACGGACATCAGACAACAGATGAATTACAAATATCTATAACGTTTAAACATAGAGGTATCGGCAGAGTAGAATAGTACCTCCCTCTGTATCAGGTGTCGTAAGAGGTGACTAAGGTCCCAGAACCGACAGATGGTGGTATATCCATTCGAATCAGTGTAGCTCGCATGCACAGGGCGGGGATGGCCAGCAGCATTCCCACCGCGAAAACTGCCTTCTGCAATTGCCAACACGTTTGCCTAGCATATCAATTATAGGCAAAATTCCCCCTTTCTTCGGGAAGCCTATGCCCAGCAGTGGACTTCTAATGGCTGATATGATGGTGAAACATAGACAACACAAATATGTTTTCATTATTTACATGAAGTAGTTTCTCTTGGGTGGGGCTTGAACCCATGGCCCTTGGTATACCAGAAAGGATCACTACCATTTGCTCCATCGGGCCCATCAAATTTAATTCGTCACCCCATTCCAAAGTTCCAATAGTCATCTTGAATAGATCATATTCATAATGTTGTTGTATTGAGATCCAATTAATACATCAATATGGAACATTTCAATCGGTTCATAATAGCTGTTTGTAAATTATTAATTGTAATTGGAGCTCATAAATATTATTTTAGCATGTCCCTGGCCAATTACGGCCAGGGACGCCGTGTCTGTGGTGGCAAACGTAAAACATGGCTTTGCAATAGCAATGAGTTTGTTAAACTCTATCCTTTACTGGCTTTTAAAATATGCTGCTTTGGTTATTTTGGCTACAATATCTTCTATTACAACACTCTATTTAGAGGAAGGTACTAATCCAGCCTGTCGATATCACCCGGCATACTTGCTAACTAAACAAGCCCAATAGTCTAGTGAAATTCCTGCCAAAAAGAAAACAGATATTATGTAAACTCTTAATAAACAAATCTTGGTAATAAAAACATATTATTTGTATCTTTATCTAAGTATTTGTTAGAAGCAGTCACAAAGTAGGGGCACGGGCCTAATGAATATTCAGATAGTTAATATTATCCAAATTTCACGTCGTAAATATTTGGAGTTAATTATTTAAAACAATGCTTGGTACACCAAACGACGAAGCTTTGATCACATCGTTAAATGAACGTCAGTTCTTTGAATTTAAGCAAACCTACTGGTTCGTTAGAGGAACTATTGATTAAAGTAATGCAAACGAAGCAATAACAGTTTCTACTTGACTTATACAAATGGATCTTGATTAGTACTTTAATTTTTAAATATTTTAGTAATTCTTTTTTTCAATTATATTTAATAGAAACATTTACTTTATTATTTTATAACCGCTAACAAAAAATATATTTTTACAATCATTAAATAAATTTCAAATAGAGGCAAGTATATTGTTTTAAATTGTTCATGAATTTATATGCGGACATACTACACACATTTGCAAAAAAAAACAGGCGGTTTTGATTTTAAATCTTCTTTAAAAAAAATACGGTACCAAAATGATTTCAATCATTTGTACATGTTACTGGCCGATTTTAAAAATGCCGTGGTGTTTAAAACAGTACGTTCTAAATTCAAATTTTCGTTTGATGCGTGTTTCCAACCACTACTTCTTTTTATCCTACATTTTTGGTGCAAAGTTCCGAAAAATAATATCGGTTTTCATTAATTTTAGTCAATTTTTATGAATTTATTTCATATTCTTAATTGCCAGAGCTTCATTTATTGCTGTTTAGCTGTCTCAATAATGTTAGAGAAAATGGTAAAAATGCTTCGCGGCTCAGAGGCTCAGTGTGAGTAACTCGACAGTTCAAAGGACCTGGCAGCAGTATCAAAACACCGGTTCCGTTGAGAGAAGGCCTAGTTTTAGAAAAAAACCATGTACCCAACCACGGAATGATCGTTTTCTTGTGAGTCATTGAGAAATCACAAGTTTTCGTATGTGGACCTCAAGAACAACCTCGAAGAAGTAAGAAATGTGCATATTGCATTAATGCCAACATACGCAGTCATCGCCTGGCCCGCGGCCATAAGTTACTCCCTGAGCACAGAATTGCCAGGCTTAGGTTTTCTCGAAATCGTGAGTCATGGACTCAAGAAGACCGGAATAGGGTATTGTTCTCCGATGAAGCCAGGATATCGCTGTTCGGTGAAGATTGACGTCGGCGAGTGCTACAAAGACGAGGAGAACGCTTTGCAGACGCTTGTTTTCAAGAAATCACACCTTATGGTGGGGGCTCTGTTATGTTTTGGGCAGGAATAAATTCAATGGATCTTTCAGGGTTAGACTTAATTGAAAACAGCTCACTGACTGGACATCGATACATTAAGGAACTTCTAATTCCTCATGCACAACCGCATTGACCGTTTTAGGCGAAGACTTAATTTTTATGGACGACAACGCTCGCGCCCACCTGTCTGGCGATGTGCAAGGGTATGTGCAAAAGGTCGGCATTCGTCGTTTGGATTGACCAGCTCAAAGTCCCGACCTCAAACCTATAGAGCATGTCTGGGACGTTCTGAAACGACGCGTGAAATCAGTACAACCGGCTCCGCAGACCATCAGAGAGATAAAGAATGTGATTACCACGGAGTGGGAACGTATTCCGCAAGCTAGTATCCCGAATATCACACTCGATACAAAACATTTATCTGATTTTACTTCATTAAAGAAAAAACAAACAAAAATCATTGTTAACTTTTACTTCACGAGCATATGCACTACTAGCAAGCATACACTACTAGTGAACTTTAGCATTAAAACCCAAACATTTTATGATAACACTGACGGAAACGATTATTTGCTTATTAATTTACAAAATCGTCAAAGTAAAACTACCTCTAATTATCAAACAAACTAATAGTAACATTTGAAATGGTTCATTGCTTAGGTGCCCGTTTTATTGCTCATGAGTATATTACTACAATTACTTAAAAATAATGTACTTATCAAGATCCAATACAAACATAGCTGCTTATTGGTAGAAATAGGCATTTCATATAGACATAGTTTTGTTGATAACAAAACTATGTTCGTATTGCTAAGTTTCAGTTTGAAGGGTGAGTAAGGTAGTTAAAGTTGATGTAACATATTATATTCAAGTAACAAGTTCGAAACGCAATAGCGATATTCCAATGATAATAAGATCTATATGCTTACAATCACGAAGAAGTTCTATGTGATAAGAAGTGACTTCACTATTTCAAGTTGTATGAAAAAATCGTTAGCGAATAAAGATAATTAAATAAAGAACTATCAAAAGAGTAAACTTTAACACGAATTAATTTGTCAGGCTAGCAGAGAGCAAGAGCTAGTATAAAATTAATTTTACATTGTTTATTTTAGGACAACAGATTCTGCCCGAAAAATTTATCCCTACACCTTTTCTATATAAAAAAAGAATTTGATCCACAAATATCAGTAAACGGGATAAAAGGTCACCTTGGACCTGATTGGTACGTAATGGAATTTTGTGTAGCGAATCAATTCAATTGTTTTTTTTGTATCACGATCAATCACTTTGAGCCATTTATTTATGTTCTCTTTTTTATTGCCCTTTATAATATTATGTGTATAAGATTTTTAAGCAAAGAAGTTATCTTATAAACAAGCAATATTTTTTTTAATATCTTTCAGAAACAAATATCTGTAATTCCCAAAAGCGTTAGATAAAGGTAATCATTGTCATTAAATATATTATCTTAATAAATTAATTTAAGATGAAATTAACACCAAAAGCTGAGTAAATCTGTATAATGTACCGGCTTAATATGTATGTCTACTAAGAACAAATCTAGAATTCCAATATTCCAAGGCCAAAGTAAACAAGGAGAATTGAACTGAATAGCCAGCACGTGATTCACATTTAGAATAATAGACTTTGTCGGGTTACCCTTTTTTCCCTTAGCCTGAAAGGGCAATAATTTAAGACACGTCACACCCTCGTATCTCTATGGAATAAATGATGCCAAATGTTTATGTTTTAAAGAAATTTAAATGCATATTATTATTTAATTATCTACTCTATCTTTTTCTACTATATTGAAATAACTTGGACACCTCTGATCGGTATATTTAAATAAAGGTATATATTTATTTGGTTTGGTATGTCTAATGCATTTATATAAAGTTATTTTAACAATTAAATATTCAATTCAACTAAACTGTCGCTTGACAGTGACTGGATTTTAGGATGTCTTTCAAGAAAATCATGGAAAATAATAAATGCGATATTCTTAGGTTCCTTAATTTTTTTTATCTATTTAGTTTTCTTTTTCTGGTTTTGGTGTATGCTTAGCCAGCACAGTGGACATGGACACTAAATCCTGACTTTATTATTTTATATTTTGTAGCCCAAAGGTCACGGGATCCAAGCCGTCATAAAAAGCAAACAGGCTTTTAGTAAAAGGCCTATCGGTTCAAATGGAAACTGAAAAGAAACAAAAGCGAAATGATTTTAGCTAAGCTCACCTTGAATATTTGAGTAATTAAAACTCTTTAATCGCTGAGTAGAGCACTAAAATAGTTGCAAAAAGCGCTCTAAACTTTAGCGAACACGTTAAACATACTTATATTAATACAAAAGTCTCATTTTCTATGTCTGAGTTTGTTACGCTTTAACGGTTTAACTACAAAAAGGTAAGTAATTGTATTTGACAAAAATATTCAGCGGTATATATAGAAGTATTCACTGCAGTTTATAGTTACATGTTACATTATAGTTTACATGGATGTAACTAGCGCATTATTAACCCTATGAATTGAAATTATTATGTCACATTACCTAGTAAATTCACTGCCTCTCTCCCTCTTCAAACCGGTACATAGGAATGCGAATACTGCTAGCAGCAAACTTTAGCAGCAGAATTGGGTGAGAGTGAGGTGCCAATGCGGCAACATTCAATAAATATTTTAGGTGCAACCAAAATGTGTCAAAAAGGGCAAGACTGGCTGTTCATAGAGGAGTGTTGGTACCAACACTGACACACGAGTAAAATAAATGCTGTTGAAATGAGAGCACTTCGAAGTATGTATAGCGTGAGTTTGAAACATAGATTAAAGAATAGTGTGATAAGAGATCAGTGTGGAGTAAAAGAAGATGTTGTGACAACAATAGAGAAAGGAATGTTGATAGTTTCGATGTGTAGAAAAAATTATGAAAGTAGAATAACTGCACAAATATATAAAACGGATATGAATGGAAGAGTTTAATAGGACGACAAAGGGGAGCATATCTTAACCAGATTGAAGAGGTGTTAAAGTAGGAAGAATTCAAAAGTACCAAGAATACACGGTAATACATGTGGAAAAGGACTAATGCGAGTAATGGTAGGAAAAAGGTATACCAATATCGTAAAAAGTGAAGATCCATAGTCTCTACCTACCCGGATAGGAGATAGGTGTGAATGTAAATATGCGTGAAGCAAGTAAAAAAGAAAACAAATAAGATATTTTATTTGATGATATCTAAAAATATCGAATACTGATACGTATTTTCTATTCTCATGTTTACATTTGAATAATAATCGTATGAATACAAAATATTGCGTGACGTGATATTATAGACCTGCCGTAAGGTAGATATATTTCCTGGAGAATTCTAAAGATTTTGTACTTGATCCACGCAGTTGGTACATGTAGACAACATTCAATAACCACGGGATGCAAGAGGTATGGTTAATGTAAAATAATATCTTATATTAACCACATAAAGTTTATTGAATGATATAGAGTTCATCAAAGAATATAGATATCTAATAAGTAATAATCTTCACTGTCAGTAAAACGTACATTTTAAGGCAAAAATCATTAACACATAGAATATATTTTTATAAAGCGTCACCATTGTGGTAACGCTTTATAAAAATATATTAGTTTGTAATTTATCTGTCAAAATAATTATAAGTCTTACCAGAGACTACTTAAGATCTATTAAGTCTTTAATAAATTATGAGAATCTTTACGAAGTATTTATGCTTTAAATTAAATATTAAAGTAATTTGAAAATTCTATTATGATTGTGATATGACAAAATAAAGCATTTGCGACTAATTAACTGTCAAGTGTTTATGCGGACCGCTCGGGAGTACTAAAGAATATTGGAAAGATCATTCTTTTTATTATTACTGTTCGGCTAATTTTATGCTTTCTTTAAGAACTTTCTTAAGCATAAAATTCTACTACTATATGTGTTGGGATATCTAAATAAACACTAGTTTTGAATACTATATAGCACGTATTTATTAAATTTAAAGCAGAGCAAATTATTACATAACGAATGACACAAACACTCATTCGCGACTGACCGCGCGATTACCTACATATAAATATATTATAGATATAAGACACAAACTCATAATACTTCGTATCTTCTAACACCTCCTCTCGAAGTTATGAGCACATCAGATTTATATACTTAATACTCATTCCTAGATTACGCAAGCATTCATAATGTTTAACTGCACTCAAACCATTCGTTAAAACATCTGCTGGCATTTTCTCAGTACATAAATACTTCAGATACACCCTTTTCGCACATATCTCGAATAAAGTGATGCCTTACATCTATATGTTTAGTCTGCGAGTGATAGTTACGCATTCCAGCGAGCTTTATGGCACCCTGGTTATAATTAAATAATGTCACACTCACACTCTATACCTACGGATGTTAAAACATCTTGTAAATACAAAGTTTCCTTGGTGGCTTCAGAAAGCGCCATATACTCGGCCTCTGTACTAGATAGGGCGATAGTCCTCTGTTTACGTGCTTCCCTTACGTAAGTAATATCTGGCCTTGTAGATATAGACACATACATTAACGCACCCATTAAACTATGATATGGAAATTGTACCATAAATTCTGTATCTATTATTTCAGGTTTATGTAACTTTGCTAAACTATCCATTAGTGTGAACACAGGCTTACACTCACTCATACCAAATCTATCTAAAATTTTACACACATATGATTTTTGATTCAAGTAAACTCTGTGTTCTCTGCTAAAATCAATACCTAAACAAGTACTGATCTCACCTGAAACTTTCATGTCAAATGAAGTTGTTAAGTCTGCTTTCACATTTTTCAACCATACATCATTATTTGTCGCTAATATTAAATCGTCGACATACACAGCAATCAACATAACTAGCTCTTCTTTTTCTTGGAAAAACACTCATAGATCTTGAGGTAATGCCTCAAATCCCATACTATTTAACTTACTCAACAACTGTTTATGCCATTGCAAACCTGACTGGCGTAAACCATACATTTTTTTTTTCAATAAACAAACAGAATCATCACATTTATTCATCAGATTCTCCCACAACTTAGCAACATCTATAATCCTTTTGTCTTTTTCTATTGTACCTCTTAACCCAATTTTTCTTTTTTTAATATCTTTTCTTCTATTTCCTCTATTCGATCTGGTTTTTCTATATAGACTTCTTCATCTAATGTACTATTCAGGTAAGCAGTCACTACGTCCATTTGATGCATCTGTAATCCAAACTCTGCTGATAGTGCCGCTATCAATCTTATAGAAGAATATCTAACAACTGGAGATGACGTCTCATGAAAATCCTCCCCTGGCCTATGAGCATAGCCCTTAGCAACTAGGCAAATCTTTTTCCCAGTAGATTTAGTAGCAAATTCCAATCTGTTGCCAATTATTTTTCGATCTCGTGGGTTAGGTACGATAACCCATGTTTTATTCTTGATTAAGGCTAAATATTTACCTTCTTTATCATTCTTCTATATCATTTGTCATTTCAACCTCATGCCAAGTCATTGGCTCAACTGTTGCGATTCTTGTTACCATTTTAACTTCCTGTTCTTCTTCTGATTTTTTGTCGTCATCATTCTGGTTCTCCACTTTTATATATTCTTTTCGTAGTCTTCCTGCTAATCCAGTACGTGTTACTCTCGGTCTACCTTTTCTTCTTTTTGCGGGTTCTATTAGTTTTTCCCATGATATTATATATATATATATATATATATATATATTGCTAATAGATTAACAAGAAAAATTTTCTTATCCTTTTTCTTGTTAATCTATTATCTGGTTCTATATCTTCATATACATTAACAAATGATTTTCTCAATTTTTGTTCAGTATCTCTTTTTGTTCTAAGGTAGGGTCTTTTTTCATCTCTCTTTACTTCTTCAACATTTTCTTCATTCAATTTTATAGCTACCTTTTGATCTTCTTCATCTTCATTGTCTAGAATCTCTTCATATTCATGTTTAAATGCAGTATCTTTCATGAAATTAACATTACGCGTAATAACTATCCGCTTTGAGTAAGTCATTAGTACGGTCCTCACTTCTCTTAGAGAATGGTTTACAAATCTGTTTTAGACTTAAACATATTTCGCAATGAGTTCACGCTCATTGATGCACCCCAAACGCTCATGCCATATTTTAATAGGCTTTTTCACAACTTCAACATCATTAGAGTTTTGCTGGTTTAACCTAACATGATATAAATCACTAACACGATCTGCTTTCATATGTACTTATTGCTTATCATCAATTACAACAGCTTCTTTATTTGTAAACCGAACTTCAAAAACTCGATCAGTTATCTTGGCCACTAAAAGAAGGCTTGTACGCAAGTCCGGTACGTACGTCCATCATTCTGTACTAGGCGTTTTTCACGACCTGTATCAACCAAAATGCTTACTTTGCCCATCCCGGTTATCTGTGTACTGTCATTTTTTCAAATGGTGTACGCTTGGCAAACGTAGCTCCTTGGTCTACTACTGTAACTTTTCTACCTTCATAATCTTCTATTATCTTTACTTTCAATGTTTCCGTCGACGGTAGATCGTCTCGAGATTCCATTGCGGTACAAAACATAGCAAATGTATCCGGCAGGCTATACAATAATAATATCGCTAATAATTCGTCAATTGCCACTAACCCGATTTCTCGAAGTTTCTTAACAGTGTCAAAGGAATCTGCAATATTCTTACGGAGGTCATCACCTTCCTGCATGCGCGTCAGTACGAGCTTCTTCAACAATGAGGCCTTTCGTGCGGGTCTACTAGATTGGTACATCGATTTTAATTTATCCCAAATATCTTTCGACGTTTCTAAACCGTCCAAAGCTGCGGACTCGCTTGCACTAACAGCCAACAATATATCAGACTCGGCTTTTCCGTCCATTTTAGACCACTCTGTATACTTTGGGTCGGTACTCACCAGTTTCGGGATGTTACCCGATACATAATCCCACAGCTCATTTTTCTTTAAAATAGCTCTCATGTGAATCTTCCATGTATCATAGTTCTCACTAGTTCACTGATCTATTTTTATAGTTGCAGCCATAGTAATGACTTATTACACAGTATACTTATAACACCGTTTGGCAACAGTAATAGTTCAATAAAAATGTAAGCAACTTGGGCGAGTCCACTATTCTAAGCAATCGAACCACGAGGCGCGTAAACAGGCGAGTCCATTATATTGCACACGAATTCAATGTTCAATCTCGGTTTAATTTTTACTATTAATAATGTCTGATATTCACAAAATCGATGATCTTGAGTTCACTGGGCCCATAACTTGTTGGGATATTTAGATAAACACTAGTTTTGAATAATATATAGCACGTATTTATTAGATTTAAAACAGAGCAAATTATTATATAGGTGAATGACACGGACACTCATTCGCGACTGACTGCGTGAGTACATATACATATATTATAGATATTAGACACAAGCCTTTAACACTTCGTATATTCTAATACTAACTTGTAACTAAATTAAAATATTTTCGGGTCCAGGTTGTGGTTGAAGTATTAATTTTCTTGATTATTGATATATAATATTTAAATGTAATAAAGCGTAAAGTATATAATAAAAAATTAATACATCTCGCCTGTGGCTTATTGGGTAGGCAGATCTCCACTTGCTACGATCTTGGCATACCCTTCTCGCTATTTTTACTTACATTATTCCTTTCATAGACGTTCGTTTTTTTTGATACTTCTGATCTTCTATAGTACTTCCTTCTACTTGGTTAAGGTATGTTTGCCTAGGGCAACAACTAACAACTCTTCCATTAACTTCCACTCTATATATTTGACTCGTTATTCTAGCTTTATCCATCCTATCAACACGTCTAAAGTATCTCAACATTCCTTTCTCTATTGTTTGCCACATTATCTTTCACATCACATAGACCTTAAATTTGAAAAAAGATTTTATTGTAAAGAGTAACGTATTATTTGGTAACAAGGAATATTATTGTTACATAAAGTCAGTATAATTAAAACGCATTAAAGCACGAATAATTATATAAAATTATTATTAAGGTACTTGTAAATATCAGTTATTAAGGAAATAATAGAATAGCACAACATAATGGCAAGGTCTGCTGTCGCAATAACTTAGGGTTTTTAGTAAGCCTGCGCAAATTGTGAGTTATCACAGAAATAAGAATGAACAAGGAACGTCGTTAGCCGTTAACAAATATAAGACATCAGATTCTCACCAAAACCGCTCTGGTATAGTATTTTTATTGTAACCATATTCTTCAACAACACGTGGATCACTCGAAAAACAGGAAAAAATATTTTGTATAAATGTAAAAATAAAGTATTTTTTTCGTTTGAAGTAAAACAAAAAAATCCATACAAATATTTTGAGTTTGAATAATTTTCTGATTCTTTTGAATCATTTATTTTCTTACGGCAACTGTATTAGTGGAACTGAATTAACGAGTACATAAATTAGTGAATTTGCCTTACCTGTCGCTATGTCTTGACACTTTTTTCTTTGGCCACAAGTGGAAAGCTCCATAAATAACTGGATTGACTAGACTGTTCGACATTCCAAAGAAGAATATCCCAGAGAGAAGTTCCTCACTTAGCTGGAAAAAAGAACACATAAGTTTACAAAAACTTAAGTTCATATGAACATATCTTCAGCACTGATGATAATTTGTTTTCAGTGACTCAAAAGAAGGTCACATTTTTAAAACTGTGACTATTTGGAGAATATAGTAACTATGTATGAATATAGTAAATAATAGTAACAGAAATAGACATTTTAAATTAAGTTATAAAAAATATACGTCAAGATACTTGTAAACATTCAATGTATAGGGAAGACGCCATTTGAAATATTCACCAACAACGCAAATTAAATTGGAATGAAAGAGATTGATCTCTATTCACATTTATTGAAGACCAGGAATTTGCAAAATAAACCAAGCATTTGAAAAGGAATCGCTATATTAAACTCAATGGAATAATGTTGTATGAGCATTTTGATTTAAAACGATTTAAAATTAAAATAATTAATGTAGTCTACACCAAACAAAGCAGTACGAAGAAATGATTTGGCTAACGTATTTATAAGCGGTAGTTTGTGAATTAAAGCCTTTGATGATGCTGCTACAATAAATTGATAAATACCATTAGGATGACGAGGATAATTAATATCAATGCCTTTATAGAGCTCCTGAGGTTCGTTCGGAATATTTAATAAATTTTAAAAGTTTTATCTAAAATTATTAAACTAATAGTAATTAGTAATAAACCTTACAAGATATGTATTCGTTCTTCCTCATTACAGACAACAAGAGAAGTAATCAAATAGCGAACAAAATTATCTTACAAAACTTCAGAGTATTAAAGTTAAATAAACAAAGTAATAGGAAAAAAGGAATATGTCAAAAACAAAACACGTTTCTAGGTATGTAAAAAGTTTTGCTTACATTTGAATAAATGATAAAGAAAATGTGTCGTAAAAAGGTTTGAGCTCGCCCCTCGCGCCCCAATCGTCACCGAATCACGGTATAACAATGCGTGTATTTTCCTTATTTGCCTTCGTTACTTTGTTTGTGTGTTAAAAAATCTTAATTAAATGATGCAAAGCATTCAATAACGTAATAATAAATAAAAATATTGGGTGTTATTAAAATTACTTTTTGGAGCTTGCATTAACCTTCTATAAAAAAAATTAAAGATTTACATAAGCTCGAGGGATAATAACTTTCTTATCTAACTTTTCATATTCAATGTTTTGGTTGGTTTGGTTTAGGTAAAGTTTGGCAAGCAAAGAAAAGTTATTTATGAATATATTTTATGTATTTCGAAATATACTTTTAGACTGTTATACAAGTTTTATTTTTTAACTTATTTAAACTTTACGTAATCTGATCACAGGTTCTGATATGTTTGCCAGTCTAATAATGATCGAAGTAAATATGGAGACGTAATATCAACAATAAAATAAAAGCTATACACTTACTTGCAATAGTTTCGCCGCGAGCAGTGTAACGTGTGTCTTGAGAGTGAAAGATACTTCTTTAAATTATTTTGTATTAATTCAAATACCTCTCAATAAAAGTCCAAACAGATTTTATATTTATAAAAAAAAAGTAAATAAGGACTACTATAAACAAAGAGATGTACAGTGGCCATTACACTGCTTCGAGTATAAAAATCGTATTACGTTCACTTAAAAATTTAAGATGTAAAAGTAGATGTAAGAGTTTATTAGTACCTGTACTTTAACACCACCAGATTTTCTTGCAAGTTCTTTTCTGGCGGCTTGCGTAGCAAACCAGCTTAAAAACTCAATATCATGACCCTTCTGGTGTCGTTTTAACGTAGCCCACTTAATGACACTTACTACCCACATTTATGCGGGTCATCGGTCATACCAGTAATAAATTTTATAAAAAATAATATTTGTTTTAACTATTTTTCGGCCAAACCTATTGCTACTCAGACGTCAATCCAGCGCCACCGAAAAAAGAGGGCGGGGATGCTCATAGATGAGACCCGATGCCCGTAGTTGTCCTGCGTGCCACGCGGCCGCGACTGTGCGTCTAGCTACGGTCGCGCCCGCGAGGCTCGCGGGATCTGTGCTGGTTCGACGGCAATCACCCGAGGTTGCCTCTAAAGGCTCGGGCTGCCGTCATTGGGGGTAAATTAAATTTTTGAAATTCAGCAAAAGAGGACGGTCGGAGTGAGCTCGGCCGCTCTAGGGCTGCTGGTTATCGCCCGTTGGGGCAGGGACTACACGCGTTCGCCGGCGAGCGCGGTGTATTGCTCTATTAAAAGAATGTATGTGCAGTGTTAACGATGTTGTTGTGCTAGTGAGAGAGCGGCGAAGGACTGCAATTTTTACGGTAATTTTGTCGGGTGGCACGTCTAGTACGTGACGTCGTCTACGATATTGGCCGTGTTAACTATTTTAAAGTAGGCCTATTGAAATAAAGGTATAATTATTGATGACTGAGCAATTTGAGAAATGGAATTATGATTAAATTTTATGTATGTATTATAATATTTTGAAGTGCTAATGGCGCAGATGGTAGTGATTTTATGTGTCATGGGTCGTGGGTTTGATCTCCACCCAGGACAATAATTTATATGATGATATTTGTGTTTATTCTATGTCAAAAGTACTTTAAACGACTTACCACTAAGTCAGGTCAATATATGAAATGTTTGAATTTATTTACCTTACCTTTCTATAAGCGGTCATTTGTAGGCTAGCTTACCCTATGTGCTTATTCAATATATATTGTGATGTGTGCTAAGCGTACTCGTATATATTGGGAATTATATATATAGTTTTGGAGTCGACAAGAATTATCATTGAAAGATTCGTTGTTCTTCTATTAATATCACGAAACGAGCCCTGGCAATAAAGACCATCATCTTTGTTAGTCCCCTGATATCCATAGAAATGGCCTAATAAGAAGCAAAATATATTAAACTTCTAAAAAGATATATATATTTGAGGAACGATTATTTATATACTTAGGACATATTTATTTCCCTTAAAAAAGACGTACTTCAGAAGTAAATGCTTATGGATTCTATCCTATCGAACACTATGAAAATATTTATACCTCAAATATGCGAGGTAAGACGGTAAATCCTATTTTGTATGACGTATCCTTCTTTCGTGTCCTTGTCGAGCCTTTGAGCTTCAACTAACTACGTCTGTAGTAATGTGGATGAGAATCAAGTGTAAAAGGTAAATGCTTATAGCAGGAATTTAGTACCTGATATGGTAATATAAATAACAACATGTAAACGAATAAAGCAAATAAAAGTTCGAAAAGAAGTAAGTAGAAATATAATAATAATTTAAATACTCACGTTTTTATCTGGATCCAGAAAGGTAAAAATAATCATCATTATGTAGTACGGGGTCCACCAGACTATGAAGGCAGCGACTATAACCACAGACATCCTTAACGATTTCATCTTAGCCCGGTCTATGAGCCTTCTTCGGTTCATGTCTGGCGTCAAATAATTTTGCTGCCTCATTACTTCTGGTTGAAACACTTTTTCGCTCTCTGTAATAAAATTCGAAAATCAGGGTACGGTAGAAAAGAGGATTTTTGTTTTGGTTGCGAGCTTTAAAGGGCTTTGGTAAAACACATTGTTCGAAAAAAATATCTTATTTAAAATTGGGCTGAATTTTCAATTATATACAAGAAAAATATTTTACTAGCCTTGTATATAGGCGGGCTATATCAATACTAAAATATATTTCTGGTACTGAATTTTTTGACATTATATGACACTTATTGCACGCATAAAATTTTACTAAATAAAGTACTGAAGGAGAAAAATAAAGAAATGGAGAACAAACATGTAAATATATATCCTACCTACTAAATATTATTGTAAAATTTTCAATAAAGTGGTAAAAATATAATAATAAAATAATACATAAATAAGCAGATGTATATTATGGTAGTAAACCTGGTAAAATAATATAAATTTAATATATATATATATATATATATATATATATATATATAACAGGCAACTAAGGTACCAAAACCGAACTAACAGATGGCGGTATATCCATTCGAAACAGTGCAGCTCAAATGTATAGAGCGGGGATTTGCAGCAGCATCCCCGTCGTAAGAGCTGCGTTCTGCAATTGCCAACACGTTTGTCCAGCGCGGCAATTATCGGCAAAATTCCCCCTATTCTTGGGTAGGAGGTCCAGCAGTGAACTTTCAATGGTTGTAAAAATTATGGTAACGAATTAAGTCAATTCTTCACTGTGACAAAAGCTTTTTACTTTTTAGTCTAGTGATATTTTTTAAGAAAGAAGTTAAAATGCAATCTTGTGTAGATGCTAAATTGATCGTATTTACGCAAAATTTATAAACATTAATAAAAATCAAAAGCGCCATGTCTCGCACCATTAACGCTCTATATAAAATTATCTGCCAAAGGCTCGTACAAAACCAAATTCTATCTGTAGCGTTTTATAGTTCAATATTGCCCGTAACGTTCGGGTCCTACTGTGGACACGGCTAATGACGTTGTCTTAAAGGTAAAAAAAGTCAAGTCAAACAAAAGTCTATTTGATGGACGTCTGCTAAACAAAATTTTCATAACAAGATAAACTTTATGATAGCTAATGAATGACCTTACCAACTTTTTCATATAATAAATTCCAAAAAAATATTTCAGCAGAATTATTTGAAACTATTTGACATTAAGCATTCATTTTTCTTTTATATAAATAAAAATTCATGCAGCTTATGATTTTTCTTCGGACAAATAACTTAATGACCAACAGTTTATCAAATCCGTAAAAATATTATAGAGTTTTTCCTGTTTAGTTGTCCACCTAATTAATAATTTTTATAATCTGGTATTCATATTTATTGCGTCCGTTTAAAAAAACTGAGAAAGTATATAACGATATTTATGACTTTTAAATGATGGATACATATAAGATTGGTTACTACGCGTTCGATTCTCTTAAATTTAAAATACTTACTAGCAATCGTCCTCACTGTTGACACGTATGTAGATACTAGAATTACTAATGGCAGAACGAACATGAGCACCAGTGATAGAGTCGTATACGCTTGCTCCTGCCATCTTTCAGTGTAGAAGCCGTGTGTAACACATTGGTAGAAAGGTTCAATAAAAGGACCTTTTGCAACTCCGAAGACTACCGCCTGAAAAATACATAATAAGTTTAGTAAAGGTGGAAGGGTTTCTCAAGGGTCAAAGGTAGTCTCAGAAAAAAAGTCTGCTTATAATTTTTGGCACTAAAAGCGCATTTCTTTTCTAGACGCAAAGAATTGTAGGCAAGTTAAAATAATGTCGTCAGTCTTTTGTTTTACGTCATTCTTTCTCCCATAAATTAACAACAATGGCCATTATTCCAGCTCAAGTTACCCAAGTTATGTTGCTTGAAAGTCAAGGGCAGGAGATGACAGAAACTTTAAATATACCGTGCATAAGTTTAAGTAGCTTGCGAGGAAGTTTCCATAAGACTTACTTTTACACAAAAACAGAAAACAGCGAATTTCATCGTGTGATCATCGATTTTTTATTATTGCTACATAAAGAAATCAATTATTACCTGTGATAGTCTGTGGTTACTCAGATTTGCAAATGTCAATTTATGGCAAATTTTGTATCAGCATATTAAAAATAAATAGAATGGACCCGGTGATGCATTCTATAATATTCCTATATTATACGGTCCCTGATAGAGATAAACAATTATGTGATAAACATTTGTGTTTATTCTTTGTCTGAGTATCAAATTTGTATTAAAGTATTACATTTGTAATTTGTCTTTTGTCTGATAAAGTAATTCAACTGTGATAAGCTTCTTATCTCAGAATCAGGTCAATGAATGATACTTTGTGTGTTTATTATTACTAATATAAATATGAAGGAATAGGTTTTGCGCGTTAAAAGACTAAAGCTCCTGTGCTACCATTTCTTGTACTAACGAAAATTTTATAGGAAGCATGCAACACAGCCTAAGGAGCAGAGTAGAATAATACCTGCCCTGTATCGAGTAATGCAAGAATTGACTCAAGTATCGAAAGCGGGGTATCCACATAACACCATGTAGCAATATACCCAAAGAAATGCAACAAGCAAGGCATGGGCATTAGCACCCATCTCGCAAATCTACGTTTTAGGATTTCTTTTACATTGAAAAACACAGCAAATATGGGAAAAGGTCCCTTTTTCAAAGAAAAGTCCAACAGTGAACGTTCTACAGATGCAATGATGATGATGGTGATAGTTTCCTAAATGGCTTAACTAGTGAGTATTCAACGTTTATTTAAACAATGTTCACTGTTTACTGATTTGCACCTTCAGATTCATTCAAAACATATTTACCAGAATGATTTCTAAAATATTTAATCGTCTCGATACTGAGTTATCTTCGTATCGATTATTAATTATAAATTTGCTTATGAGTGTTCGGCTTAGTAGGAGTCTTATATTATCACAAAAAAAATTTTTTTTTGTTTCGTTCTCTATCTGTTTGTCTCATTCCCTTATTTTATTAGACTTTCAGACTAATTTCAGACTCATTGCTGGCAGACCTTTGACGTTACAAGTAGTTACTTATGCTACCTTCGTTTTTTAACAATAAACATCTCAAATAAGAATTCCATCCTTCAATTCGTAAACAAAATTCGATTCGTATATGACGAGTTTGATTAAACTGTGGTCCTGGTGCCGACAGTTTCTTGTTAGTTTCCTAGGATGGCAGCTAGCTTAATATTTGTAACCCGACGAACAAATTTCCATCCACATCGGGAGAGTTTAAGACATTATTACACATAAAAATATGCTCGTTTCGTTTTGTATTATTCTTGTCGTTCTACTGCTGTTACTAATACGAAGGTATTTGCCTCAATTTATGTAGTTAAAAACGTGTAGAAGATGTTAAAAATAAAGTTGATAATATCGATCGTTATGAAGAGAATGATGAGAAGATGATTTATCAAAAAACATCTAATAAAATAAATATGAATTTTAAATTGACTAAAATATTACATTGTCTGATATATAATAAAAAATAAACGATGCTTTACTCGACGAATGAACCAGATTGAGTAGTAGTTAACGCATAGAAGACATTGTCAGTGACCAAGCGAGCTCTAGTTCATCATTATCATCATTAAATTCGTCGTGCGCGCTGGGCAGGCAATCGTAGAGCGCAGCCTCACGACTCGAATACTGCTGCCTAATCCTGCTCTATAATTCTTAAGCTACTCTATTTCGGGTGATTATATCGCCATCTGTTAGTTCGGGTCACCGCTTACGACACCTGGTACAGAGATGTATTATTCTCATTCACACCACAACAAGTGCTAGTTATTTTCATAGAAATTAATAAACGTGAATATTTATTATAATACATAATTTGTCTGAGAAAACGTCTTTTTCTCTGGTGACAAGTTTTTATTGCGTCCTTGAAAAGGCTCATAATAACTTTAACTGCTCAACTTTCATCGTATCTACTGTTTATTTATTACTATATTGTTGAAGTAATATCGTTAGAAGTTAGTAATTTTCACAAACCACGATAACTGTGAAGCCGTCACTTGTATATAAATGATTACAAACGCAATTTTTCTGAATTTCGTGCGTGAACAACAATGTTCACGCACGAAATTCAGAAAAAGCTTTGTTGAGGACGACCCTGAGTCGTAACCCGTACAGTATATTAAGTACCCTAAACAACAATACTGTAGAAAATTAACTAGTTAAATTTACATAGGGTTAAAATCGTCAAATCTAAAATTTTATTTACAAATTTAAATAATATGAGACAGCAGTACATTGTTCTATTATCCCCTTAAGTTACTTGCGCTTGTATATATTTAAAAACAAGTATACATAAGTTATGCATCAAAGGTTACTGCTCACATTCATGTCTAACTCATTACATCATCTATTGAAAGTTCACTGCTGGACATGGGCCTAACGAAGAAAGGAGATTTTGCTTATAGTTGCCGTGCTAGACGAACGTATTGGAACCATTAGATATAGTATCCAATACTCTATTTGCTGACATACCGTGACTCAACCTCGCTTCTTGTGTTCTCTAAGTATGTTATGATTGGAAGCAAGCATAAGACACTAAGTCACAAAGTTTGGAACTGTACAAGAGGAGCTTTGTTTCGGCCATTTCATATTAATATTTAAATAGATAATATTTTTCAGAACATAGGTAAGACTCAAGACGTAAAGAAAAAGTATTCGTGTAAAGTAATTTTCATAAATATCACCAGAAGTCTTAAGCGAAAATTCTTTCACCGTCTCACGAATTCGAAACGTTATACGTACAAGAAAAATCAGAATTGCGAGAACATATCAAATAATGGCCAACTCTTTCCTTCTCTAAAATTACTTGGGGGTAAATAGCCATCGTTTGTGATCATTAACATTTATTAGCAGCAGTAATTTCATTTAATTTTTCCTTATAATTTTTTCTTATAACTAAGTGATAAGCTTCTTGAATTAACGAACAAAACAATGTTGTAAAGGCCGTTCGAATATATTATTAAAAAAAAGTATCAGTGTTCGCATTGCTGTTCCGGTTTGAAGAGTGAATGAGGCGACGCAACAAGCAACGTGGTTGGCAACGTGACAATGATGTCTTTGTGATATTACGAGTTCATAGGTTGCTGTGATGCTTATTATTACGTTGCCTGTACGCTTATTCATCGACTTTCAATTCTCAAAAAAAAACAACAATCCTGTCACGAAGCTAACCTCTGAAATTACACATTATTGGCAATATAAGAATTCGCAAAAAAATATGAAAATCAAGTGGACCAGGCCCTACAACCACAAGCTGTCCTGTTGATAGTCTCTTGAGAAGGCCCATATTCATTAGTGGACGTCCTATGAATGATGTGACTTTTGATAAGTAAGTTCAGATAATTCCGTCGAAGAATATGTTGAGCCGTGTGGCTTGCACAACTTGTAAAAAAAAACAAGCTTTCAAGCAGCAAAGTCCGGCGGGATCTTTCACGTTGCAGCAATCGAACGAGGCTTTTTTCATTCTTTTTGCACTAAACTACCGGCGCAAAATAATCAAATCAACTCCTTAATAAAAAAGGAACACAAAATTAATCGCAAGGTAACTAAATTTTTCCGGGATAAATAAAATAGCCATTATACTATTTCCTATACTTCAAGCTACCGAAATATATCGAATTTTATAAAAATTGCATAATTGAGAAAAGAACAGTAGTAAACAAAAATATATACACTTACGCATTTTTATTATTAAATTAATTCATTACTAAACTCACACGACAAGAGAAAAGAACAGTAATAAACAAAAATATACACACTTTCGCATTTTTATTATTATATAAATTCATTAATAAACTCAATCAACAAATTAAGTAATTAATAATAATAGTAAATTCCTACAACACCTCATGCATTGAGCTGACTCCGTGGTTGCTTAAAGCACTTTTGTTTCAGACGCCAGGCAACAGTGGAATCACAATTATACTACTTAAATACATATTTTAACACCTAAAACAAACACAAATATCATCATATAAATATTTGCTCTGGGTGGGAATCGAAATCACGACCTTCGGCACACAAGATAGGATCACTGCCATCTGCGCCATTGGGCCCGTCAAATTAATTAAGTCAGACAACATATAGGAAATTGTCATGGCAAAAGATAAGTAGCTCAAAGTACTTGTGTCACATATGCGTGACATACATATGTGACGGATAACACGGAAAAGATATATGGAATGGAATTACAAATATAAAATCAATTCCTTTATCCATACCAGCCATTAGAAATCCACTGCTGGATATTGGCTTACCCAAGAATGGAGGAGTTTTGCCCATAATTGCCTTACTAAACAAGCGTGTTGGCGAACACAGACCGCAGATTTTGCGACGGGTATGCTGCTACGTATCCCCACCATGTGCTTTTGAGCTGCATTAATTTGGATGGATAAACCGTCATCTGTCAGTCCTAGTGCCTTAGTTGCCTCTTATGATACCTGGTACAGGAGAAGATATTATTTATAGTCTGCCGGTACCTCACGGTAGAGGGGAATATATCACAAATACATATACATTAATATCCAGACGCAAAACAAACACACGTATTAATTATTAAAATTATTATCCTGCGCTAGAGTTGAATCACGACCTTTGGCTCACAAGATAGGAATACTATGAGTCATCAATTCCATCAAAAGGTTTTCGTATAGATGTTTTCAATATAACATATGCCCCATCTTTAACACATCCTAACATTAGCCCCACAGAGACAGCCTATTATCAAGTTATAAAATACGCACACAATATGTCAGTGGTATAAGGTTCAATAATTAACGGTAGCGCATCTACGCTACCATCTGGTAGTGATCCTACATTATGCAATAAACGTGCGTACGTAATATATCGTGGGCGCCATCCCCATCCAGGAGAAACATTTCTGTGATGATATTTGTTTTATTTTTGTTTTAAAATTATAACATCATCATCATCATTCCAGCCATTGTAAGTCCACTGCTGGACACTCCGCACTGGGCAATCGTAGAGCGCAGCTTTCACCCATCCCCACAGTGAATTTGAACTGCACTGTTTCGGATGAGTATACCGCCATCTATCGGTTCCGTACCTCAGTCGCCTCTTACGACGCCTGGTTCAGAGGTTCTACTCCACCGGTATTCCACGGTTTTAAAAAAATTAATTATATTTGTAATTTCTCTGTTGTGTGATGTTCGTAACAGAAGTGCTTTAATCTATTTACCTCGGAGTCGGGTGAATATATGAGGTGCCGTGTGAACAACATTAACGTTTAATGGTTTTGACTATCTGTACATTACCATACGTGATACCTATAGTATATTTTCCTCTTGTTAGTAATGGATGCACTTAATAGTTAAAATGTAATGTAATGTATGCCTAACATATCACGAAGATCCTCTTAGTAACTAACCGAAATAATTGTCTAGTATAATTTTAAAGTTAAAAGAAGCTTAAGACAGCGTGTAATCAAAAATAATCCTACGGATTAGGAAGCGTAGGCAAATGAATTTATCTTCATCTTTGTCTAGCTTTGAATTTAATCTAGACGGAGCAAGCAATCGATTAACAATTTAATTCTCAGTGACAGATATATATTATTAAAATTTTCTTCACCCTCCCACTTCTGATACCATTATTTGTATTCGATTTAAAAAAATACAGATACTCGATTGTTTTATTATGATTTATATTAAATAAAAACTTAAATTTAATTTAAATCAAATAAAATCTTAAATTAAATCTTAATAAATATTTACTACACCAAAAAAATCAATAAAATGTAAGAGTTATTGATGTTAGGTATAGTTTTATGTTTTGACCGTTAGTACTGTATTTAAATAATATTATGACTAAAGTTTCAGTTTAAATCATTCATTAATTAATTTATTAATAATATAATTATACGGATTATTCCAATTACTCAATAATGAAGTTGTAACAAAAATAACATTATTTTACATCGAGCTTATTTATTAATGTTAAATACGCTCTCGACAAATACGCCAAAATCCAGGTGTGACATAAGGAGTGCGTTAAGTGCCTGCTGATGCTGTATAAAGGTGTTACAATTTGACATGGCAGAGGCGTAAACAGGTGATGTCTTCGTCCGGATCTAATGCGCAGATAGTTGTCAGGTACAGAGATACGTGACAATTACTTTACACATTCAGGCGAGTCCATATCTCCACGCAATATTGCTATAGCGGTTGACAGCTCTGCACTAGCTCGCCTGGTTATCAGAGAATTTATTCTCAATATTCCCAGCAAGAATTTAGTTCGGTACATAAAGGGATAATAGCCGTATACCCTTTTATAAAAGCAAGTTTATAAAAAAATTGTGAAATTAATATAGTTATATTTAACGGGGAACGAAATTTCTATATATTTTTGATGGGTCAAAATGAAGAAAAAAATTTAAACGTAAGATGTGTTACCAACGACCAATTTTTGTCAGATCTATGAACACCACCCTGTCTCTGGCATGAAATTGAAACCTACTCCCGAACAACACAAATCTCAATAATATATAATAAAACGAGCAAATAATGGATATAAATAACAGTTAGTTATGTATATCCATTACTTCCTAATAACAGAGTATTTTTCTTATAAATTGGGGTGACGTGACGTGACCGATTCTAAAACTAAGTAATGATCATTTGTATTCCACAAATGGAGTGTTCATTTGTGGTGAGAATTATTGCTACACCATTGTTGGTTTCCACAAAGTAGTAGTTTTTTAAGGTGGTGTCCATCGGTCAATAAACTGCTTTACTTGGGCTTGTACCAAAGTCAAAGTAAATCCAACATAATATACAAATTTAGTCCGCACGCTAATGATATCTTGTGGTATTCCTAGCGTTTATAGGCTGCAGTGTCACTATCACACGGACAGCATGTATGATTATCGACCTGGACCAATAAATAAAAAGAAATTATCATAATTAAATTTTTTTTGTTCTTTGTAAAATTAAGGTGCCCATGTGGATTCCTAGACTCTTAATACAGGTTACCAGGCTCTCAGACATTATGTGCGTATGTGGTAAGTATTAACGTATAGTGATACATATTGTAAGTCGTCGTATCCATACTATACAATATAAATGAAAAAAAGGAATCAAAATTCAAAAGATAAACAGATCTGATTCTATCAAGCTGAAAAGCATTTTTATAATATACATACAATATCACGAGTTAAGATTTTTACATGCGGACTTCTGATAGGGATCGAGGGTTTAAGTGATTTTCTAAAACAAGAAAAATGATCTTTTCGTGCGTATGTAAATTTGTTTAATAAATCATCATCAACGTATCAACCAAAATAAATAATTTGGTTGAATATAGGCCACATCATAAAATAAGACTTTTTTCGCATTTGCACCCGCTGAGCGGACGTAATGGCAATTGATGCTGCTCATCCCCAATCTGTTTCATTTGAGTTGCGCTATTATAGAACGCTGTCCGTCGCTGTACCTCAGTCGCCGCTTACAATACATGGAGTATGAACTCCATGTATTCTAAGCGGCGACTGGAAGGTACTAATCTACTCCGCCCGTACCTAAGGGCACCTTTAAAAAAAATGAAATATATTTTTATGTTATACATCTATGTAAAAAATATATAGGTATCATCGAAATGTTTAGTTGTGCATAAATCCAAAACAACTGAACCATTTAGGATGATTTTTATTATTGTTGTATTTCTATATCAAAACATAATCGGTATAACAGAACAAAAAAGTTTGTATGGAAAAAAGTATGGTAGTTTATAAGTTGGAGACTTAAAACGGAATTAAAAGCACGGCATCTGAATGGAAGGAATAACAATTTTCATATGTACTCAAACACCATTCGGGCTGGTAGCTATTACTGAGTATAATAGGCGACGGCATAAATTATTTAAAAAAACAACAGCGACTTATTTTAACTAATAATTGAAAAAAAATATCACGAAAATATAATCGAGTTGCAGAAAAAATAAATATATATTGAATGTGTCAGCTTAAAAAAGTGATTCAAAACCATAATGTTAATATGTTGCAAGTGACTTCAAGCTAGTAGAAATGTTTCCTTTCCGTGGTCTGCGTTACTGGCGTTAGTGCAGCTCGAGCGTGAAACCGTAAAGCGTCATATCAGATTTATTAAGATACTAGCGGTCCGCGCTGACTTCGTTCAGGTACTAGTTCCCGTTACATTGCAAATTTGGATTTGTTTTGTTTAGACTAATATTGACAATTTACGTCTTTTTGTCTGGGTTAAGTGTAGTTTTGTTCCAAAGAAGTGAAAAAAAATACAAGAACCGCCACGTACATTACAATTACTTTTAAATTACGCTGGCACTAATTTCTGCTTTATAAAAATACTACTCAAATAACTAAATAGATTTAATGATGGTTGTGGCAAAATAACTGATATGTCGAACATAATATTATAATAAATGTAAATAAACACGCATTTTGAAGCCGTAAAACAGTAGTTTTATGATGGGTTTAGCTTTGTATGAAATCTTTAAAACTCTATCCCCAACAAATTAATATATCATTTCTTAAAAAAATAATTGTCGTCATCATCACACCAGCCACTAAAAGTCCACTACTAGTCATAAGGCGCTCCAAGAAAGGAGGTTTTCTACCCATATTTGGGTGGGCTGGGCAAGCATGTTGGCAATCGCAGAGCGCAGCTTTCGCGACGGGAATGGGTGGTAATGGGCCTGCTGCCCAGCAGTGCATTTGAGCTGCACTGTGTCGGATGGATATATCTACCATATATATACTATCTGTCAGTTCTGGTACCTTAGTCGTCTCATACGACACCTGGTGCAGTGCGAGGCACTATTCCATAAACTAGACCTTAAAATTTGAATTCAAACTAATATATCATCCAAAAACGAGCTTAAAACTCCCACACTTTGCACTCCTTAACTTTTACTATGTAACAAGATGAAATTAAGACGGACCACTAGTATGACATAATACTAATTTTCATTCGTGATTTATCCGCAAGGGCTTTACTTTAGATCTCATGTTTGAGGATCACTCGATATTCTGGTAAGATGTTTATGTCATACCCTGACAAATAAACTGGATTTATGGAAATAATTGGGTAAATATCATAGAGAAAAGATAAAATTCAAGATAAAAGTACTAAAAACTATTTTTGTCTACTCAAGATTATCAACTACTTCTGTGCCAAGTTTCATCCAGATCAATTTAGCCGTACCAGTGTGAAGAAGTTACATACTTGTATCCACACACACAAACTATCACGTTTTTTTACTAAGGATTATTCAATCAAACTATACTCAAGATATAATGTGAAAGTAATAGTACAGCCCCCCCCCCTCCCGATAGCAGATGTCACAAGTGGCGTTTAGGCACCGAAACCGACATTTACCGGCACAAATAGACAAGTGGTATCATCACCATCATAGCAGCCGTAAAGCATCCACAGCTGATATAAGCCTCCCTAGATAGAAACTATATAGTTCCCATCACGCCTGCCCAGCGCGAATTGCAATTCCTTAATTTGTAGAAAGGCCAATGTCCAACAATTCTACGCCTATAATGATGAATAATCTTACTAGCAGTCCTTCCTAATTTTTTCCGGGTATATAATAATATTTTTAATTAAATAACATTAAAATAAATTGAAAATTATAACTTTTATTTTAAATTATTTACACAATATCTCAAACGTTGACGATGTTGGTTCTCTTATTTATACAAACTGTCCGGTCGCTTTTTTTATAACAAACCTCGCTTTGACAACAAAAAAAATTTTTGTTTCAGTCGTTTTAGAGTTATGTGCGTACATCAGTTTCAACGATTCATTTTTATTAAGGTTTCATAACAAAAGAGTAAAAACACGACTCTTGTACTAAGACTCCGCTATTGGCCCCTACGGTCTCCATTGTAACTGATGTTCATAGCTAGACCGGAATTTTTTCACAAATTACGTATTTTCCCGCTATAATATAAAATTCTAAACATAGATTGAATTAAATATTACGAGTCATTTAATATGATTTTATAGCCGATTTGGCTTCATATTAACAACAAAATAGATAAACCCTTTATATATCTACTGAATAATTTAATTAAAAACAAATATATTAGGAGGGCTCCTATATAACAAAAACAAGTTGTTTTGCTAAATAATGGTACGGTGCCCTTTGTGTGTGAGTCTAACTCAGATTTGGTCGATGTTTTATATAGATTTTGATCCATCTAATCTCATAGTTTATGGTTTAGCAAACTAGGACCCATAAATTTGCATAAATCATACAAAACTTCACTCTATCTTATTCAACAAAAAGCAAATATAACGATTGCAATATCATATCCAAAAGTTTAACACTGAACTTGTTTATCATGAAATTTATAGGGTATATATAATTTTATTTTTAGTTATTTAACACAACAATTTACAATTTTTCTAATTTCTGCCAGATACATACAGAAAAACCGATAAAATTACGACAAACATATCCTTTGCGATCGTCCTTAACGGAAAGCAGGAAATTAAAATGCGAGAAAGAAATTGTACGGTATCGAAACGCAATCAAATTGACACGTAATCTATAAGATTATGTTTTGTGTTAATGAAATTTAATTATTTTAAATACGACTTTCATAGACTCTATTATTTTTATTTTATATATTCGATAGCTCTTGTAATACTTGATTAAAGTATATTAAAGTTTGAATACATATGAATCTATATATGATATCTTAAAATATTCGATAAAATAAAATGTGATGTTTGATTTTGTTATAATATAGCAAAATGAAAGGCTATAAAATGTCTGAAACATGTTAGTTAATGAAAAAGGTTAGATAGCTCAAAAGTATTTTAATATAGGTGTAAATTACACCGGTCTAAAAATACAATACCAACATAAGTAGCACAAGCAAACATAGTGACAGGAACAAATAGTACTATAGAAACAAATAGAAATATAGCCTTAATAGTTATTTCTACTAGTAACTGAGAAGATCTAAAAGGTTGCTATCTCAGTCTTAATGGACCCTTGTCTTGCAAATGTGCTACCCAGAACTATAGGCGACATTTTAAGCTGTCGTTGTCCAGGGACTTTGGTATTTAAGAATGTTGGAGTAGACCTAAACTTAATGTTGACTCGATCTGTTTTGTACCCTTGTCTCAGATTATATGTACTTATCTATGAACATACGAATGGTATTATGTGAGGATTTACAAAATCCTTTACGCGCTTATCTCAAAATCTACTGGTTTGATTTGAATAATTCTTTTTTGTTGGATAGCCCATTTTAAGAGGAAGGCTTTAGGCTATATAACATTACGCTGATACCAATAGGAGCGAAGCGTCAGTGAGAAATGTTGCAAAAACGGGGAAAATTATTCACATTTGAGGTCTTTCGTCACATGCGCTGCATAAACGGTTTAAGTTATTCAAAAACTATGTATAAAATAAATATTCCTTTTTAATATTGAAAAAAAGTCCGCGACCCTATATGTCTATTTCTCAAGATTTACTCATAATAACATTATTTGTCGAAGAAGGCTTGCTACCATTATAATGTGCAAGCAGGCCGTGCGGCGGCGGGTAAGGGGGAGGTGAGCCTCGCTCCACCGCCGTGCTTGCCACTACCACTTGCGAGTGTATCTTTACAAGGTACCATGCCGCGCGGCTCAGACGCGTGATCGGCTTCCTACGGAACGGTTAAATACAGCGTGCTTTATTTTAAACAAAAGTAAAAATATAATTTATGCCGAAGTATTTGATCCATTATTTTAAAAATTTGTTTACATTTTTAACATATTATTTAAAAAAATCTTATTCACGATTATACAATAACATAACCAACGTGAGCAATCAAAAAATAATCTCGATAGAGTTTCCGACAACCACGCGAACGAAGTCGCGGGCACAGCTAGTTACATAATAAGTGAAAGATATTGGTGTACTGGGAAGTTGAAGTAGTAAAGAAGGACCTAAAAACTGAAGGTCAATGGAGCCGTAGGATTCTGGAACGGAGACCACTTATCGGCAAGCTCAACGAACGACGTCCACTCTTAAGACGATCAGACTAAAACCGCAAGTCGTATATAACTTGTGCTATTAAAAATCACTTCGCTAGGCCTATATCCAGCACTGGACGTCCTACATGCTGATAAAATGATGATATTGTAAAATTAACAAATACTTATTTTGCTAGATATTTATGGTTAATGATGAATTAATAAAAAAAAACTATGTATAACTGAGGAAAAAACGGAGAAGTTTCTCAGTTAGACGCGTACATTTCTTTCTTAAATTAAACTGCACAATACAATTTTAAAAATGAAATTTGCTCCAGTTGCGCAGCTGTCACGGGTTCTTTTCTTGCATACCATTGTTTTTGGTCTACAAGGGATATTTAAGGTTTTCGGTATAATGTAGTGCTGTAAAAAAGTAAAAAAAAGAAACAATCCAAAAAGAAACCTCATATACAAACCAAAGGTTAACAGTCAATTTTGGATTCATCCACAGCTGAGACAGTTCCCTTCCTGGGTCATGAGCAGCATGGCTCATGACCCATAATAACCCAGTAAACCGGCTCCTTCATCATATTATCCATAGTAAGTCCTCTGTTGAACATAGGCCTCCTTAAAAAAGTGAAATCTTTGCCTATAATTGCCGTGGAGGCAATCACTAAACGCTGTTTGGCGACAAGGCTGCAGCGAGCCATGCCCATCTATGTAATTAAATATTTTATGTATACAATAAAATAATACCAATATCTAATTATATTTAAAGGTACTTAAACCTTTTTGTTATAAGAAATAAAATATTATGATTTGCTCGAGCTTTGTAGTAATAACTTGGTGGCACATAAAATGTACTTTCTGCCAGAGCCTTCAAATGTTCTAGAGAAAACTTTTAATTGGTTAGAAATATCAAAGTTAATGTAAAAGCCACACTTCTCAAGTTTGAGCATACTGATCGAACTTAATTTAACATTAAGATGCTAAGTTCGTATTTAATGAAGTAGTTATTGATTAGTTACTTCAGTCATATTTTTATTTCAAGTTTGAGTTCTAGTTCTAATATCGTTATAATAAGAAAAAATCGTAAATAAAACACTAATAAACTTAACGTAGTAAGTACTGAAAAGTTTTTTGACGGGCCCGATGGCGCAAGTGGTAGTGATCCTAGGACAAATATTTATATGATGCTATTTGTGTTTGTTCTGTGTCTGGGTGTTGTATATGTATTTAAGTGTTATATTTATTATTCCTTTGTTATCTGGTGTCCGTAATACGAGCGCTTTAAGCGATTTATCTCGGAGTCAGGTCAATATATAGTATATCACCCATTGGAAGCCGACTGCTGCACATAAGCCTCTCCAAGAAAGGAGATTTTTACCCATAATTGCCGCGCTGGGTAAGCGTGTTGGCAATTGCAGAGCAAAGCTATAGCGATGGCGATGCTGCTACCCATTTCCACCCTGTGCATTTGAGCTGCACTGTTTCGGATTGATATACCACCATCTGTCGGTTCTGGTACCTTATTCGCCTCTTACGACACCTGGTGCAGTGAAATTCTTCTATTCTATTCTATTATGCCCAGTTTCAGTAACTTACGGCATCAGGTGTATGAGATGTGTGAATTTATTTATATATTTTATGGTATTCAGTGGTTGCTTGTATTGATTCTTAGAATAAAACATATAGTTTTTTGTTCTATTAAATACTTGTTCTGGTACCACTATATGAATTTTTAATAATGATTCTTATTATTAATGATTTCCAACTACAACACATTTGCTTAAGATAATATATCTTTATCATAATATTTGCATTAGGGTATAGACCTCTCAAAGAGATTTATAATAGGGACTTTCTAGTCAGATTGTCTATTCACTGACCCACCATAATGGTGGAAGGCCTACACTTACACTTTTTGCGTGATCTGCTTTCCAAAAATTATATGTCTGATTAGTGCGTGCTACGAGTATTTGTCTTCCTTATGATATACGGTACAATATATATTCAGCATTATTTGAAGTGGGCTTATACTTGACTCTAAGTTGAAATTTTTTTTAAATATTTCTTAGAAAAATCTTAAATATAGGAAACTTGTTAAAACTTAATGTAGATTAAGGACATATGAAAAGAGAAAAGAAGCAAAAATATATCTAAAAATTTTAATAAATTACGAAATATTCACCGGAGATCCATAAAAAAAAAACAAAACTCTCGTTAAGCCGTTTTATAATCGGAATCAACATGCTAACATTTATTTTTCTTTATAAGCGTAGTATCTACTTTACTGAGTTCCAGTGATCCGTTGGTTTAAAGGTTATTCTCTATAGAGGTTCTTATTGAAACTTCCTTGCGAGCACTTAATAATTACCAAAACTAAAACACTTAATAGTTTACAACTACTAACCTGTGGTATGCTCAACAGGAAACTTAGCACCCAAGCCACTATAACCAATTTCCCGCTTCTTGTAGCGGTCGCCATACTTTTCATTGGGTACTTCACAGCTAGCCATCGATCCACTCCGATCAGCACAAGGACAAACGTGCTCAAATATAACGCGAACATTTGAAGGAATTTGAACAGTTTGCATCCTATGTTACCCGCGTACCACTGCACTGTAAACGACCAAGCCGCTTCTCCAGCTATACAAAATATCGTTACGAGAACGTCCGCTACACTCAATTGGAATATTAAACTATATATGGCTGTCCATGAAGGTCTCGCGCGACCTCTACTACGTTTTCCCCTCTTCAAACTTATAATCGTTGCTAAATTTCCAAACAATGACAATACCGCCATCGCTGAAAGCACAGTTGCTCTTATCAGCATGCTTTTAGTAAGAACTGGTGCATGCTCCTGGCATACGTAAGTCATCCCGTTGTATTTAATTTCTCGTCCTACTAGGTCTTCAGTCTTACTGCAGTTTAGTATCTCTTGGCATTTTTCAATTGACCATGTGTAGTTTGCGATTAACTCGACTACGTTGAATTCTCTTGGTAGGGTAAGCTCACTAGGGTATAGAGCATCGTCATATAATGTGGTATTGTTGCCTGCGCTGTCCATGTTTCGTCATGCGTGCAGGCCGGCCTCTTCAGCAATCTGCAACAAACAAGCTCGGGATATAACAGAGACTCGCGTGCTTCCTCAATATTTGTTTAGATATCTGAATAATAAATAAGTAACCACTCGATAAATTATTAGAAACTACTTAGACGACTTTTAATGTCATTAATAGTTCAAATAGAAAAAGAAAAAAATGAAATTATAATGTATCATAGGTATAATTATTATATGCTCGAAAGTGTGCAGAAAGTTTAATATTTTATCAAATATTGAGTTGTATGTCTTTGCGAAGTACGTATACATGCATATTGAGAAATTACGTATTGGAGTAGTTTTTTAGGTTTTTGTTGCATTCATATATATTATTTATTATAAGACCGTCGCTTGAGAGTATGCAGCCTCACCGCAACCTATAGACGGTTATTATATCACAAGGATATTACTAGCTCGTTAGCAACCTTGTAACTTCATGGTATAACATCACCCAGTAATTTTACTGCCACTCGTACTCTTCAAGCCGGAACACAGCAAAGCGATCAGTTTTGTTTTGAGTAGTAAAAACTTAATTAGCTTAAAAGGTTAATAAGTAATAAAAAAGCATTTAACTTAAGTGAAAGATGAAATAATTTACAATATACCGTATATTGTATTGGTTTGGCTCCACAAGTTTTGATAATATACAGTTATTATGACGGCTTTCTTAAATACCAATTACGATTTTAAATAACAGGCCCCATTTTTTGTATACATTTTTTAACATATATTTGGTATTCTTTATGACGGATGTTCATTCTCAATATTCTAAGTATAACACTTCACCTAAAACAAAAATCATTAAACACCTCTCACGCAAAAACATAAAATTATATATACTGTTAATAATTCAATTAGCTCGGCAAATTATATATAGATTACGTTTCATTATTAAAATTTATGCTTTCCTACATATTTGATTTACCTTCCTACCAAATAATATGCTTTTTAATTCATAGTTTCAATTGAATTAAATATAATTCTATCACACTAATGAAATTATTAAAGATATTGATAGCATCACGATTGCTCAATCATCCATCTGTAAAATAGAAGACTATAAAAAGCTAATAAAACACCCAAATAAAAGCCTAAAAATAGTTCACCAAAATATTTTGAGGATAAACCGTAACTTTTCAGAGTTTTATAACCCTAACAGACAGGTCGACTTACCATTTCTTCTTCTAGACTTATCATTTCTCAATGGATACAGATATGCCAAAACAGAAAAAAAATCGGACACAAAATGACGGGGTTATTGTGTTTTTCAAAAATAATATGAGAGTTAAAATATTGGAACCTACTCTTGTAAACGCTAACTGTTTAATAATTGAGATTGATAACGCCGTAACAGTAGTTGCCATTCATAGACCTCCTGGCCGAAAA
Source organism: Heortia vitessoides (assembly GCA_020976665.1). Taxonomy (NCBI): domain Eukaryota; kingdom Metazoa; phylum Arthropoda; class Insecta; order Lepidoptera; family Crambidae; genus Heortia; species Heortia vitessoides. The sequence continues at coordinate 6,092,089 of JACJUM010003129.1, forward strand.
TACTGAACAGAAATACCGATCCATTTCTGCAATCACTTGATGAACTTCTCACTATTGTAAGGTGTAACAATGTTATAGTTATTGGTGACACAAATATTGACACTGTGGAAAATAATATTAATAATAGCTCATTAGTCTACTTAAACTTATTGGTTTCTTACAGTATTCTACCAACACAACAATTACCAACCCACAATAAAACATGTGTCGATCAAGTTATGCTCAAATCCAAGCTACCAGCATTATGTTACATCGCTGAAACCTCAATCATTGATCATGGCACCCTGATCCTAATTCTAGAACACAATGTCAAAGGCGACACGTCTATTTCACATAATAAAATTTACTATGTTGGTTTAGACCAGGCCATAGAGAAACTTAACTTTGACGTGATATATATGCAAATCGATCGATATCAAACCGATGCAAATACCGCCACTGCTATGCTACTTTCTGAATTAATCACTGTAATCAATCATAACAGTCATACAATTATTGTCCCAAATCGCAATAGAATAAAAAAACCGTTGATGACTACTAGTCTTTTGAGATGAGTTAAAAACAGATACAGACTCCACCAAAAACTTTAAAAATGTCCTAATAATGACACATTGCTTATTACTTACAAGAAAAACAGAATTTTTTGTAATGAAAAAATAAAAAAAAATATGTAAAAGATTAACTACAATAAGCATTTAGAACTAATAATAAAGCGCAACGGGTGTTTTCCCGGATCAATTTAAGCTTTCTGAAATAATACCAGTTCATAAAAGTGGTAACAAAAACTGTGTCAACAACTACAGACCCATTGCTAAACTATCTATACTAGCCAAATTAAGTAAAAAACTACTAAATGAACGTCTCGTAAAGTACCTTGAAACAAACAAAATAATTTCTAATTCCCGATTCGGCTTTAAACGTAGAGCTTCGACAAATGATGCAGTACATAAACTGACTGATCACATAGTTAATAAATTAGACAAAAAAAGAAAGTTCTAGCTATATTTTTAGATATAACAAAAGCTTTCGACACAGTATCTATCCTATTATTGCTTGACAAACTAAAAAGAATAGGAATTCGTAGCATCCAGCTCCAATCGTTTGGAACTTATTTGAATAACAGATTTCAAAGGGGAGGTGGAGTAGTGATAGGAGTATTTGTAGGAGAAGTGGAGAAGAGGTGGGTGGATTATTTAGTGATGACTTCCCTTTAAGCTATGGAGTGCCGCATGGTAGTGTGTTGGATCCTACACAATTTTTGTCATTAGTTAATGAGCTCTGTGATCTACAGTTTCAGAATGGTAAAATTGTGACAATTGTGTGAAGAAGCTGATAGTTTTGCACAGGATTTAACGTGGTTAATAACTGTTCTGAAATTTCTCATTTTCTAATAAACAATTTACTGAAATAGCAGATTCCTAAAAACCAAACCTTGCCTTTGTGGCAAAATCGCTATCATCGATACAATTAAATATCTTGGTAAAGTAATCGATAGTAATTTAAGTTTCAGTCACCACATAGACCTTCTCTCAGCCGGAACTCACGAACTAATCATTATGTTTAGGAATCTTCGATCAATTACTGAGAGGTCTGTTATAGAACTAGTTTACCAGGCTTTTTGTCAGTCTGTTCTATCCAACTGCATTACGGTATAGGGAGGTGCCTCCAAAACTAGTCTAAAAAAATTGGAAAGAGCACAGCGTACAATTCTTAAAGTTAGTTATACTTTCAACTGTTCTGTTACCCCACGGAAGATCTTTATTCGTTGGCTGATGTTTTGAGTATTCGTCAATTGTTTATCTTTAGCACAGTGATAAAAAAGTATTGCATAACTAATTATGACCCTTCTCTGTATATAAACAAGCATCTGTACGAAAAATACAAAGTCTGTCAGTCAAACACAAAATAAAATACATGATTCTTTAAAAGATTTTTCGGATTCCTGGGTAGTTTTTTACATAATTATATTTTAATATAATAATATTTTAATTTTCTCCTTCGCACTTAAGAACTAATTTACAATAACTTATATATTATTGAAGTACTTAAATCAAGCTTCAAGTGCGGTGGAGACTGGAGTCTGAAACTAAGCTTAGTTTACTAAGCTTGTAATTTTCAAATCACCAGGCCTCCCTACAGGTACAACAGTATATACTTTATATTGTATGTATTACTTCTTATAAAATTAATAAATTGGGAATATTTTTGGTATTGTGACTGTGTTTGTGTTATTGTGTGAGGGTGCGTGTGAGTGTATGTGGCCGTGTTTTTGTGTGTGTGCGTGATTATATGTATTCATTAAAGTTAGTTAATATTGATACTAATAGAAATAATTTACCTATATTATATCTTTGTTATTAATTATAAAAATATACTCTTACTTGGTTATTTATGTTATTGTAGTATTTCTGCACATTGTTTTTAGTTTTATCATATTATATATATGTATATATAAAATTGTTATAATATATATATATATATATGTATATATATAATATATATATATATATATATTATAACATTTTTTTTAGTTTTATCGTAGTTGATACTGTTCAGCCACATAGAAACGTTCTTTTTCAACTCTGTTGCTTTTTGGAATAATTGACAGAATTTTATGGATTTTAGTGTATTATATAATAAATTAAATAACATTTTTTCTCTAAAGTAAATATTAATGCAAGTGTAAGTCTTGGCTAATATCGCTGGACCATGATGCAACTGAAAAATTGTTAACAGTTCTCTTATAAATACACCTGCGCACACACGCCCGCACACCGACACACATACACTCACATTCTTAATACTCATAATTACTTACCTGCATTGACAAGTGCGAGAAGGGAAATAGGAGAATGTATTGTACTTTCAGTCAAATATTGTTTTTTTTTTCTTCAATTTTAATGTATGTACATTTGAATACATGTATTTAACTGCTGTCGTGATAGCTTTGTAATCAAATATAATATTTATCGGTTTGGATGTGGAGAGACTGGTGATCTGTCATGCAGGTTTAGTACGGATGCCAGTCTCTTACATAGATCATACTGTAATAAGTTCATAGTTTAAGCATTTTGTTATTCTTTGTAAAAGAAAAAAAGTTAAGAAATTATTATTATTATTTATTTACATACAAACAAAACCTTTAACAGATGCTCATATATGTATCATAATTATATATACCAAGTTTGTCATTGCATATTCATAAGCGGTAAGTTTGTAAGCACATATCAAAACAATGTTTGCAAAACGTGTATGTCTAAAATGTATAGCTGCGACCTACGTACTTATAAACTACGAATTCAAAGGATTTACTGTTTATGGGAGATCAAAAGTTAATTGCAGAATTCTTAATAACACTTTATTGCATTAGTTGACCAGCTTTTTAGTGGCTCCGCTCTTGTGGATTTCCCTTTGAAATACGTCACGAGGGAACTCTTGTTTTCCAGCTATCAAAATAACAAGTTACAAGTTACACAGTTGCCAAATTTCATTAAAATTGGTTCATGAGCTAAGCTGTGCAAGCGTAATAGTTTTGCATTTATAATATTGCTAAGAATTTGATTGGGATTCAAGAGTGGCAAAAGAGTAATAGTTTATAAAGTACTTTTATTAATTTTAACCTAGTATAACTTAGCCATCATTACTTCATGTACATCAGTCTATTGTTGGATGTAGGCCTTTCTGATAAAGGTATAATTTTGCCTGGTCATGCATGGTTTCGGCGCTGGAGAGGCATGGTAGGAATCTCTTAGCGTATTGATTTACGATCGATTTACACATTTCTTTTAGTTTTGAGAATTTGAATATGCCTATATAGGTTTATTTAAAAAAAAAATATATCTGACTTGATTTAACTTTAGCTTCTAAGCTGGATGCTGTGGCTTATCTCCACCCCGTTGAATTTGAGCGTTGCTGTACCGCCATCTTTCTTCAGGTCCCGGTCAGTGGTATCTTACAATACCTAGTACTATTCTATTCCACCGGAGCCTCCATTATACTACTTACTTCTCAACATATTTAAAACGCGGTTTTTGCACTTTTTATATTTATTTATTCCTCATCTTGGTTTAACGTAGCGTTTATGACAGTTTATTAAACCAAATTTTAAACTTATTTTACAATGAACGCGCAAATGTTTAAAATTAATACCTCAATTTTCCAAAATTTCAAAAGGAAAGTAAATGAATCCAATTAATTTACGAATGAGATTCAGTTATAGACGATTTTCAGCTTAAGCTAACGCAATTAAGACTAATCGGTGTTATAAGCTGAAAATATTCGGCACTCTACTAAATCCTCATGATGAGTCCTCGACGTTAATTGGTACGTTTGCTTAATTATACCCTAATAGTGAAAGTTTTCAACTGCCATTCCGTTTACTTTGAGTGCTTTGTTGGGAAAGACACTATGGATTTTGGGACCAACTCATTTTTGGAATTATCTAAATGGCACATAATGAACTGTCGCGTTTTTGTTGAGTTAAATTAACATATTTTGTTTATTTCTAAAAATGTATTATGTTGTTTCTTATGTCTGTTTTATTTGTTTTAGAAAAAACATAATTTTTCTAATAATTAAATAAACCGTGAGATGTCCACTTTTGAGCATAGGCCTCTCCAATATAGAGGAAATGTTGCTCATAATTGTCACGATGGGTAAGCGTGGTGTATGCCGCTGATCGTAGCTTCGCGGCGAAGATGAGCTGCCTATTTTAGCCCCTTGCAGTAGAACACAGTTTCTGTTAGATCTATCGGTACCTTAGTTGCTCGATACAACCCCTCACAGAAAGGGAGTAAAAAGGGGTACTTTACTCTGCCGGTAATTCACAGCAATTTCTATTGCAGAAAATTTTCATATAAGTAGCATCCTTTGACTTTGTCTGCGTACTTATCTAGACTTTACAGCATATTTTACTTGTTTTTTTAATTTATAGCCACCGTTAACACTATATTTATAAATAATAAGCCTATCTGTTTTCGTGTATTCCAATTATTGTGATGTTTTAATTAAGTCAATACAATAGTCAATAAAAAGAGTATCAAAAATCTATGGTTCACTTTCACAATATTTAACGTTTTACGTATATACGCAAGCTTAGAGTTCATTGGAACATTAATTCAAAAGTATGAGTGGAAATTTATGATTTTAATTCTAAATTATTAGAATTACTATCAAATTAATAGTTATATGATGTCTACTTGACCTCCTAAAGGGCAATAGAATCATACGAGTGCGGCTTGTATACAGCGTGATTCGGCGGTTTTATATTGAAGGGTTTTAGCGTGGAGAGTAGTATTCTTGTAGTATCACTCCATTATATAACGTGTTGTTAGATTTAACTCTCATAAATTATAAATACAACAATATTTTTTGTTTTGTATTATATAATTATGTATGTTTAAACTATTATAATTTTATTGTATTTATTCTTAATGTAACTCATTCAACTTCCTCCAACCTGGATTCGAGATCGAGCATCTCTTAGCGTAGACTGTAGGGATTCGATTGATCTAGTAAAAAAAAAATGATCGCCAATTTTTGTGAAGAAATATTAATTATTTTTTGTATTAAGCAATGTTTTTTGTATTAGGTATCTTGGCAAGCAGTGACTCCACAAGTATGTATGTAAGATATGATAAGTGTAACTAGGAACCTCTTAATTAACAAACTCTAAAATATAAACGTCAGTGTCAGTTGACTCCCGAAATTGAGCGAAATGTCTAGGCATAATAGCTAACAGTGACGCCACATCGAGTAGAGGCAAGTTGAAGTCGAAATGTCGGCTGTGATGACGTCAAGGATGCTTTTCATTTTGCGTGTATATATTCACGACTAGTTGAAAAACTTAAAAAAATAATCTTTGTGGGATATATATTACACATAGATTTTTTTTTCGTGAGCGTCTGTATATTCCGCAGTGGACTTCCAATGGCTGATATGATGATATCTAAGACAATACTTAGTACTCTTTGTTTTGTTTTTTTTTATGGAAATTGCGTTAACGGATGTACATGAACTATGATTCAGTTAAAGTTAATGTGGAGAAAAAAATTATGATGCAATATACGTAAAGCGAAAACTTTGAACCCCTTTTAAAAATATATTAAAGGCATTAGTGAGATAAAACTTAAAAATTAAATGAAATTTCGACCACCACACGTTTTATTTATAAGTCTTGTTACGAGCTATAAATTATTTTATAAACAATTAAATAATTTTGCTTATTTTACTATGTATAAATCGATGTAATTAATTTCGTATTCCCTGATTCTTATTTACTGAAATATAATTACTGACAACCTCGATATTACAGCTCCTACTAACGCAAAATCCAATTATGATAGTTAAGATTTGTGGAGTAAGTCAACTAACAATTAATTGATTTCCACAGTCTTAGAGATGCGTAGTGATAGAGCACTGCACATAAAATTTTTTTTCTTTGTAATTATGGTGTTTGATGTCAACTATTTCGACTATGTTGTTTGATTCACTGCTGAACCTATGTCCAGCCTTATCAAGAAATTTCCAATATGACAGGTTGTACGCATCACATCGCATTGTTTGCATCCAATGCGGTTATTCATAAAATAATCAAACACATATTTCATATAAATAGTAATTTTTAAAATTGCGAAATAATGAGTACAAGTTCTATATCTGTTTGTAATTAATCTGTAAAATACTAAAAACAAATATATCATTATATATACCCAACCACAAATTTAATCACGCAAAAATGTACAAAACTCTTATGTATTGGAAGTACAACAAAATTCAATTTATTATCTTACCCTTCCTTGTTTGTGATGGTACGAAGGATTTTCATAAAAACGTAAAAAGCATAAGCCGCGTTGGCTTGAATTCAGTATTTTGACGTTTTATAGGACTGAGGCTTTTAATATTCAATTAATCGTTTTCCCATGAAAATATATGTAAATTTATGTAGACACAGATTTGAATTGTATTCAAATTGAAACTTGTGAACATTAAATAAAGCTTATTAAACTTTGATTTTACGCATAGATTATTATGTTATTTAAACATACACTAAGTAAAGCATGCTTTCGAATGTTAAAATGACTATGAAAACATTTTTTTCTTATTTACCGGGTCGTTGTTACACGACCAATGTTTAGAGTTCAAGTTAAAATGAGATTATAGTAAAAAAATGATACTAAGTCTGAAGTAATACTTACTATTCACTGGTCGGAGACTTTTGATACCAGATGTTGATTGAACTACAACTAAAGGCACCGTGACCGAAATCAGCCAAATATAATAATTTTACAAATGTATGAATCAAACTTTGCGATAGAGTAGAAACGTTTCAATATCGTATGAAATTCTAATTTGAATAGTTGAAATGGTCGTGAGTTTGTTCATTAATAAGTTTCAATCTCTCCCCATATATCTTCATGCTGTATTTTGAGTAATGAAACGTAGGGGTGAATTTATAAAGAACCTTTAAAATATTTCTTTATACATTTTTTATTTATTATATACTACATTTCATAGTCGATTGGCGTAAAAGGTTGCGTTGGCAAAATAAATAGGTTCGATGAATTTTTTTGTGCATTAGACGTTCACCGTCCTTATAAAGCTTTAACTATGAAAATGAGGATAATTAAAACGTTGATTATATAATGTAAAATAGTTAAATAAACCGCGTCTTAATCACATAAAAGGGGTGTTTTAGTACGAAATTTGAATTTTATTACCTATTATTTTTGTACCTGTTGAGTACCTGAGATTCCTTAATAAATCCAATAAAAAGATAATCTTCATTGTTCTCTATGTTAAGGAAGCCAAACTAGAGTATACAAGAAAATGACAAGAAAAAATAAATTGACAGGATAGCTATAAACCTCTTTACAAAAATATTTTGGGTCAATTAATATAATTAAATGTTTATACTTTCATTACTATAAAACTAATTCTAACGGTTTTCCCAAATAAACTTGAACATGCTAATGGAATGACTACCAAATACTGGTAATGAAGTCATATACCTAGAGATTAAGTGAAGCTACATATATGGAATATGTATTATGTTAATATGTGAACTCTATAAATCAATATTGTACCGAGAATATGGCTAATACGGTCCACGTGTGGCCTTTAGATGTAACAATCTTTTATTCTTCTATTCAATTCTATATTATTTGCATTTAATCATATTTATTAATGTGAGACTATTAGAACAGGTCGAAAAATATGCAGTACGCATGATAGTTAGCTTCCCGCAACCTATATACGCTAGTAATATCACAAGGATATCGCCAGCGCGTTGTCAACCTAAAGACTTGAGGATATTATGTCACATTATCTAGTAATTCCACTGACTCTACTATTTGGGGGTCGAAATAAGTAAGGTACCAAAAGTTAAAAGATAATTCACAAGAGCGTTTAATCTATCACAAGATCACCTAAATTAATAAAAAAGGCTACATACTTGAGCAAAATGAAATTGAGTTCCTCTGGCATTATTCATTGTGCCGTAAGATGTGTGGGTTGTCACGTCGCGAACAGAGGATTCAATATGAAGCGTGTACCAAAATTAAATAAAAGTCTCACTCGTCCTCTTATTCACTTTATTACATGCTAATAATATAACCTTTAGTCATTATATAATATGACTTACATTTTTTATGAAGATTTAGTTTAAGGAATCTTTGTTTTACTCAAAAACAATACCTGAGTATTAATCCTTCGATTACATTTAATGTAAAAAATATTATAGCACTAGTTCACTAATAACTAGTTCTAAGTAATCTTAATATGTATATAAAAATCCAGTTTCATGATGTTAGTTTCCAGTGAACTCTTTACCAAGTCAACCGCTATTCACTAAAATTTGCAGTAATAAGTTCCAACTTGAGAGATAGGATAGCTTTAATTTTCATTAATGGTTTCAATAATTAATTAGAAATAAACTGACAATCAATGTTGTATACTATTGTTAGTCAATAGTTTCGTAAATACCGAACGGATGATGCCTAAAATTTTTTTTTACAGAAACCTGTCAATGCATAAGATGCTTGTGAATGTATTATTATAAAAAATAAAACTTATCGATTAAGTACGTATCTAAAAATTCCTATTCCCTTTAAACATTACGAGTAGTTTTTAGATAATTATTTTAACAATTATTAAAATGCAGTAATTATTATATCAACCGTAGGACGTGAATGTGAATTTAGTGGGTACTAGTTAGTGGTTTGTTCGAAGATATTGCTAGTGTAAGATTGGAAAGATATCGAATCATTTATTAAAATACATAGTAAAATGGTTCGTATTTTAAATTCTCCAATTCATTATCTATATATTTATCTAATGGATTTTCAAATTATTGAATCAAATTTATTTTAACAAAATTGCTGAGTTAAATAAAAACAAATCACCGTGACAGTGCATAAGCAGCCAACAAGAGCCCTTTAAATGAATCACTCGAAAAAGGCTTTCTATGTAAGACTATGTGGTTTTTGAAGGATTGCTCTTTTGCCTCAGATTTTATAGTCTCTAAAAGACGTGACTAGAAATATTAGTATGTCAAGAAACAAATACAGAACATTAATCTGAAAAATTCCAAGTTTTTACGCCTTATAACAAGATTTGGAGTTAAAACTATATCAAAATATATGGCTAGGCAGTATAAAGTTAATAAATGTGTATGTATATGAAAAGCTGGCTTGTGAATAACTTTAGTAGTTTGCAATCTACATATATATTTTTTTCACGAGTAAAACCAAAAATTTGTCTTCTCTATCGTAAAATTATATTATCTACATAGGTCTAAGAAGGCTCCATGAAGGTTTTGATATATAGGTACGTATGTTTTGAAATAAGAGAAATTAAATCAGCCTCGATTTTGTATTAATCAATATCTATACGACAATTTTTTGTAGCTGTTGTTCTTTGTTTTGTACCTGTTGAGTACCTGAGGTTCCTAAATAAATACAATAAAAAGATAATCTTCATTATTCTTAATGTTAAGGAAGCGTTTGGCTTCCTTAACATTTAGAAGTGTACAATAAAATTAATTAAATTTAGAGGTCAGCTACAATTCTTCTAAAAAAAAATTTGGGTTAGTTAATATAATTGTAGTTGGGTCAATTAAAAATATTTTTTTAGAGATTGGAATTACGAAAGGACACTTGCAAGTAAAATAAGCGAAGGAATTATGCCAAGATAATTGAAAATGGAGATCCATAGTCTCTCACCTACCCCAATGGGACACATGCGTAATGTATGTATGTATGTACTTATCCCTATTATATGTTAAAAAAGTGTGCTTTAAAATAATATAGAACGGAATATGGAACGCACTGAAGTCGTATATAGTCCTCATCCTCATATAGTAACTGAACAGTACAGAAAAGTAAAAAGTGACAGTATAATATACAATTAAGTAGAATATTGAACAAAAATAGTCCTCACAAAATCTCTCATAAACTCAATATTTAAAGTAAATATCGACATTATGTGTAAAGAATATAAATATATTAATTTTAAGGAGGGGGAAAAGGGGGGCAAATATCACTAAAAAAAGCTCAATCAAAACTAATTTAGCTAGACCACTACTTTCGGTTCCTCTATTCTAATAAGCTAAAACAATTTCGATTAGAAGAGACATTTGTTTTTATGAGAAAAAAAAAACAGGCATTCTTTGGAACATGTATTGTACAGCGAACAAAATATGTTATGGCGTGATTTCGTAAGCATCGTTAACTTTTCAAAATGAGGCCACGGTTCCTTTATAGGAAACGTTAATTATTACGATTTAAGATTATTATTATCGAAAAAAAATGTAAAATACTTACTTCGAAATTAGTATCTCAACCATAAACTACACTTTTTTAGGAATAGAGATAATTTGAATATTTAGGAGAACACTGGATGGTTGAACTTCTCTTTACCCACATTATAATAATAATAATAATAATAAATTCACATCTCATACAGTGACTTGATTCCGTGATAAATCGTTTAATGCACATGTGTTATGGACATCAGACATTAGAGGAAATACAAACATATTGCTTTAATACATATTTGACAATTACACACAGAACAAATATAAATATTCATCATATAAATATTTGTCGTAGGTGGGGATACCATTTTGTGCGCCACGACCCTTGGTAATATCATCCGTGCCATCAGGCCCGTTAATTACATAAATTTTAATGTTCGTAATTGACGGCGTACCTTAATGAAGTTAATATATGTTTAAATTTGCAGCATATACTGGACTCCTTGAGGCCGGGTTGTGGTTGTGAGGGCTAAATGGCATAAATGGGCTCATAATCGGCTAAAGAGCAAAAAAATTATATTATCATTATATTATTTTGTTTCTGCTTGTACTATTTATCATAATTAACGTCGATTGATAAAAAAACACATGTCATGTTCACAAATTTCCTAGGTTACCGTCAAGTTAATCTTATAATTTATTAAGAATATTAGTATATATGACAGTGATCTGTAATTAAAGTAATTGTGTGTCTGTAATTAAATTAAAGTGATCTGTAATTAAAAATAAATAAATAAAATGTTCACTGCCAGATATAGGCTTCCCCAAGAAAAGAAAAATTTTCCCATAATTTCCGTGCTGGTCAAGCGACTTTGCGACAGGAATGCTGTAGTCAATTCCCACCCTGTGGCATTTGAAATACACCCTTTTAGGCGGATGTACCGCCATCTATCGATGCTGGTACCTAAGTCGCCTTTCAAGACACCTGGTACAGGTGTAAGTATTATTATGGTATCTCGGTACCACATGGCGTAGGACATCTACTATTGGACATAGATTTCACGAGATATTATCTATAAGAACGGTTGTATATGGCCTGCATGCATTAAGATTCTAGACACATACCCTTACTGGTGCATTTTTTATTTCAAAACCCCAAGGTCTCATCAGCTGTCAGCTTGGCATGCTGTGGTTCTTTTACGTACTCGTATATCTTGAACCCTTTATTCGATCTAGCCAAGTGCCTCTAAGGAAAGGTCTATAAATAAAGTAAGAGATCACATTTAAACAAAAATAATTTGACCCTAGACATTAGTACATTGATAGAAGACTTTTGATTTGAGATACTGAGAAATGTATGTCAGGTGAGAAGTTGCGCAGTTTTCCGAATGCTGCCCAGCCAAATCGGATTGGCTAGCTTATTTAAAACTTTATATATTAAAACTAAACTTAAAACAAACTTATGGATATACTTAGTTACATGTATGTTAATAACTGCGGCGAATAAAATTGCATGCAAAAGGGAGTATACCAACATAAATGATAGTTATGGAAATATTATTTTGTAAACATATGCGGGTAGTTAATTAAAAATCACTCCGATAAACTCGGTATGTTGGCTTAAATTACACGGTGCAATATAATTTTGTAATTCATAACTCTTTTTTGTTTCACAACAGTGAAATTGAACTATTGTATGAAATACGAAATATATAATTCACATAATAATACGAAAGCAAAGACATAAATACCTCTTTGCTTGCTTTTTCTAAGAAAGTGTGAAGTTTTGCGTGCAAAAATAAATGTAAATTAAAGAGAAAATTATATTATATAAGGAATGAATGTTACTCTCCGAGAATACAATATTGTCAAGGTAGATTGGCCTTTCATCAAACAAGACCTATATATCAAAAAACGCTCTGAAATAAACTGTTTGGAACCCACAGCCACATCCCCTGACAGTGCAAGATCGGAAATGCTAGATAACTTGTGATCTCGCCTCTCTGCACGTTTGTGCCGGGCAGAAGGTAACTTATACTAAACCTATATCTTTTTTTAGATACTAATACATGCACGGATACAATCATATATGTACATATCAAAGATACATAACGATAAAGTCAAACTTAGAATTATATTAGATTTTGCTTGTGATTGCAAACTTTTGTTGATAAGTGTTTCTTTATTTGTTATCTCAATTTGAATTTTAGTTACAAAACATAAACTTGTTGATTAATATTTATATATTTTCCTATAGTTGGCCAATTATCTAATTTTTGGAATTATTAAATAAACAAAACATGGGTACTCTATAACAACAACATAGTGTTGTTTTCTCATGCGCTTGTTGAAACAAGTCAAAATTATATTATTAATATTGTATTGGTCTATTTGTATAAAACACCAGAGTAAAATTTGTTAGATAATGATCGGCGTTGGTAGCTTTTTCTGACCTCTTTCTACTGCCAAATAGTTACAGTGCCAATACACAGAGAAGCAATGTTTGTATTGCTGCATTTTAGTTTTAAGGGTGAGATAGACAATGATTACCGGCTGATATGTCATACTACATATACTCAAGTCTATTTGGTGACGCGCTACTGATGCTTTGACAATGACAGTCGTATAGACGGTGTGACATACGTAAACATGTCGATATTTACGAACATCTATAAATAATGGCGACGCTTTACATTACAAGATCGTTTATTTGTTCACCAAATTAAATAAAGCAAATAACAACGAAGTATTTTATTTGCAGCTTTACATCGTACTCATTTCATATCTCATGTAATCTTGTTTGTTTTATGCTTATATTATTTATATAATTTACTTGCGTCTTAAGGAACGATTTATCAAGATTGTAAGATTAATTCATGAGTAAGAACCGAATTATCCCTCAGCTTAGATTCCAACAAACAAAGCATTTGATTCACCATACTGGAATAACATATCCATACACAATATCTACTGTGTAAAAACATAGCGATGTATATATACTGAATGCAACACATTAAAATAAACATATACCAATTATGTATTAAAATTATTTAACAGTCTAATGTTAAAAATTTTCTATAGAATCATCAATAAAAAATCTGTCTAAAACTAATCTGTGTAAACAGAAAGATACATTATTGTTAATTAGTTTGTTATTTAGCCCAATTCCAAGACTTAGATTATCTATCTAATCTTGTTCAATTCAACTGGATATACCCGTAAAAACTTTGTTCATGTTATTTACCAGGACACCAATATAAGATAAGCTGAATATATGCAAGGAACAGTACTTAGTAAGCAAATTTGTTTTTAAACAGTCTACGAGAAAATTGAAAATATACTTCCAAAAAACAAAACAAACGAAAAGGAGAAAAAGTATTTCCCATCTAGCAACTACTATTAAACATAGGTTTTGCCATTAATTTTTCTGCTGAAATGAGTGGTAAAGACCCACATTTGGCTTACAAGTCAAATGGTCTACTTTGACTTATTATTAGCTTATATCATAAATAGCCAATTCTGTCTCTACTAGAGGGTCAGTCTGTATGAAGGATTACTAACATTACTATAAATAGAACCATTCTCATAATAATATAAAGGTTTGTATTAAATTACTAAAAAAGATCACCTGCATGAACTTCAGGTGAAGTTACTACTGAAAAACATGTCTCAGTACTACGTCTTTGTCGCAAAACTCGAGTGAATAAAGCCGCAGTAAACTAAACATACTAAAACGCCTTTAATTAAAGCAGGCAACTTTACTGCAATGTTTATTTTTAAGTACAAAATACCGTCATCAAACTGCGTGAATAGAAAAGCGAACCTCAAATGAAAAATCAGTAAAATTTTGTAAGAGAAGTAGTATTTCAAAAATCCTGACTCTATCATATTTATACCACTGTGATAATATCTCCCAACTATGTTCTCTAATTATTTTTTGACTAATATATAACTCTCGTTACATTATCTTACTTGTAACATGTTTTCTAAATCTCTTACAGAAAGGAAATAATAACGAAGTCGGGCGGATTCTCTTAACTTTTTGATAATGATCACAGTGGAAGAACAATGAAAATACATCAAGAAAGCCACACAAATTTTCTCTTAAACTAACTAAATTAATGTTTCCACTTCAAACCTGATTGATCGTGTTCAAATATTCTGGGTAATTGATTGTTTTGTAAGATAATTGTATTGTCGGGTACGATGTCGCAGATGGTAGTTAGATCCTATTTTCTGCGCCACAGGTCGTTGTTTCGATCCCCACCCAGGACAAATATTTATTCTGTCCGAGTGTTGAATATATGTATTTAAGTTTTATATTTGCAATTTATCTGTTGTCTGATGTCCGTAACATAAATGCTTTAAGCGACTTATCTCGGAGTCAGGTCAATGTATGTGTTCTTAAGTAAATTGTAAGAAAAAGACCATTGTCTTGATTGTCATGGGTGTAGTCTTATATTGTATATAAAAAATCTTGTAATAATAGTTAAGAAAGTTGTACTGTCAACTGAATCTAGATTAAATAGTATCTAATCTAGATTAGATAGTATTGTTGATCACTAGTGGTTTGAAAGGCATACCTTACACATAATGATGAATCTGAAACTATACTTATAAAGATATATATAACGGAATCATTGACATTTAAAGTGCAACTTATAACTGGTAACTTCAATGCTAGTTTTAGTTAATATACATCGCGAATTAAGAATAAATATTTAGTTGGTGAAGTCTAAATTTCAAACGCTGGAAACTCATTTATCAACTTGAGTTATATATACTACAACTACTTATATTACAATTACAGCCGACAGGACATAAGTTTTTTATAAACATTATTTTAAGAAGCGAAAGAGGTCAGTCAGTTTGTTTTCTCTTATTTCATCTAACGAATTAAATAGGTACTACTATACAATTACCCAAGTCCCTAAAATAAACGAAAGTTTCAAACCGTAAACATTTGCGTTATTGCACACAGGTGGGTACGAGGTATGAACTATCACAGAATTACATTAACGCATAATTTGTTTAAAGTACGTGAATACCAAGTGTTACGAGAGATACACGTAAAATTTGATAAAGATTAACTACGTTGATAACCCACAACCAACTAAACCATTAGAAAGTCTGTAAGAGGTCTAATAATTAATTTAATTACCTTTGTTGAGCCAAAAATATTACTTTGTCAGTGGAACACAGTGGTTTACATTGCTTCTTCAAAACAAAATAGTACCTTAACCTATACTAGGTGTCGTAAAAGGCAACTGAGGTATCGGAACACAATCACTATCTTAAAGTCTGCGAATGTTTTTGAAAACATGACGCTTGCCAATCACGGCAACCTGTCCTCTTTTTAGGGAGCATTTCCAACACTTGATGTCTAACGGCTGATAGAATGATGGAACAGGGCTACAATTAATTTAACCCTTTTATAAGGAATAATATTATAACGTGATGTTTATTGACATGTAGAGTTATTTGTATTTTTTATTCCGAGATATGGTAGACCAGTCTCACATTTCATTTATGTTAACTATACTGATGCATATCTACCAAATAGTTTTGAGGAGCAATGGAAAGCAATGGACTCAGAAATGAATAGCTTAAATAAAAATGATAATTGGAAAATTGTTGAAAGACCAGAAGACTAAAAGGTTATAGATATGAAATAGGTTTTTAGACGGAAAAGCTATCAAAATAGGTACTCTTAAAATTTATTTTAAGAACTTTTACAGCGAAAAACATGTAGATCTGAAAAATTTTTACTATGTTGAAGGTATTAAGCAAAACCGTTAAGTCTCTCAAAAATAACAAATAATTGCACAATACTAGTAAAAAATAAAAAGCAAAAATGTATAATGGTGCAAGAGAATTAATTGCAGTGGCTGATAGAATAGATAATTTGTATTGTTTAAAAAGTTTTATATCTAAAAATGAAATATTTCATTTATTTCAATTGTTGATATAAATTCATCCAGCATTCACTAAAATTAACTAAAAAAAAGAACTGGCATAGGGCAATTGGCAATTAATAAATAATAAATTAGTAAATGGATTGCCTGACAAGATTGAAGGGACAGACATGAAATGTTCAAACTGTATTCAAAGTAAGCTGAGTAATGTACTGAAATCTTAGAATTAATTTATACTGATAGAACTAATTTAATTGGTCCACATAACACACCAGGTTATGGTGGACAAAAATACTTTCTCACGTTTATTGACGACTATAGTAATGTTTAATGATATTTTGTATTGAAAGTAAATCTTTTAAACAGAATTTGTACACTCAGTAGAATATAAATTGAACAAAAAGGTTGTGAAAATCCAAAGTGACAATGGCAAAGGATATTTAAATAAATATTTTTATACCTTTATCAGGCAGAATGGTATAGAATTATTACCATGTCCACCCTATGTCCATGAACTAAATGGGGTGGAGGAAAGATATAATAGATCTGCTATGGACATGGCTAGGTGTTTAATGAGAGAAGCTAAAATTCACAGAAGGTATTGGCCTGAAGTCATAAAAACAGCAGCATATTTAAAAAATCGAACTATTAAAGTAAGTCAAATACAGTAGAAAATAAAACTCCATATGAGATATTTTTCTGGGTAAAACCAAATGTTGAGCAGTTATAAAAAATAGATTAAGGTTAAAATTAATATAGTTGTGCAATAAAAGGCTATAAAATAATAAATATAAGGAGACGTGTTGTAATTAAGTAAATTTATTATGTATAAGTATGTTCAAATGCAACAAGTTGCGCCATTTGTACGGCGTTGGAGAAAACGCCAGCTTGAACGAATATATTTTTTTTCCTATTTTATCTAGTAACGCCATGGTCGTTTTGTAATAATTTGTGCAATTTAAATAAAACCAAATGTATTAAATTCAATAATGTTTAATTGAATTCACCCATTATAATAACGACAATAATATTCATAAATATATTAGCAGTTCCTATCGAATTATTAACATGCTTCAAGATCAAAGCCAGGATTATCCTTAAATGTCTCATTTACCAGGTACATAATTTAATTAAGCAGACAAAGGATATTATTAGCTATCTTGTCTTGATCTGTCATAAAGAACTTAGTTGTCATGAACACGACGATGATAACAATCAGAGCTTTAATAATATAGTTGACTTATGATGGATAGATAAATGGAAGACAGAGGCGTAAACTGTATAAAGATTTAAGATTTAGAAAATTAAAGTAATGAAATAGTTTGTTACTTTTGAGTGTATAAAGATAATTACCTCTATTACCTACATTATAGAAATAAGAAAAAAAATACATATATACTGAAGTTTCGGTAACACAACTACATTGAAAAGAAGCAGGTTCTTGTTCCACCTCACACCAGCTACAAGTTATGGTTTAAAATAATTATTCTCACAAAAAATACAATAATTAACTTACGAAAGAATATCATTTTAGAAATACTTAAATATAATTTATATTGGATTACTTATACTTTACTTGGACTTAAATATAATTATCATTTATATTGGAAAATGAGTAACAGAAAATAAAGATTAAAACAAAATGAATTACAACACCAAAGTTAGTTCCTCCATCGGTGTGTATACACAAAATCAATACATGTACGAACCGTTAAATATTGGCAGCAAGCGCCATTCAAATAATCGGCGACACATTTTTACACAGAGTAAATCTCACATGACCAGAAGCGGCCTTAATAACTATGCTAAGGTAAGAAAAGATTGAATTCTAAGTACGTTCGATGACTTAAATCGAGAAAAGTGTGTCTGTAATTATTTCATCAGCTTCGTTTTCCGGTACGCATTCTATGTCATTCTATCGCAATTACTGCCCCAACTGATTGACCCGCATATTGAGATCATTAACTTCGTCATCACTAGCTTTTAATTCTAAATTAAAATCTTTATTCTCCTTCTTCATGTCTTCATATTAAGCATTAATACAATTAATAGAATCTCTTGTTTCTACCAACTCATTCTCTATAGGGTTTAATTCCGTGTCAACAACATTACGCATACTTTCTTGTTTTCTAATAAAATATCAGTCATATTTCAATTAATTACATCTTGCGCAGCCTTACGTATATCGTCACTAGTAGCGATTTATTTGTGTTGGTGAAGAAACCGCTCGTCTTTTACTTTCACTGACGGTAGTAACATTGCGAATCAGTGTATTTTCTTTTGTACTGTTATTTATTTGTGTCGGTGAAGAAACCGTTCGTCTTTTACTTTCACTGACGGTAGTAACATTGCGAATCAGTGTATTTTCTTTTGTACTGTTTTTAAAGGTACTTCGTATATACTAGGGGCATTTCCAAACAGTTTGCATGTCAGCGTATAGTAATGTAGCACTGAGAGACATGCCTGCGTTGATATTTTTTTTACAATATATACATGTTATATAATCATAATTATTATCCAATTTAGCCAAATAACATCCCCATTTTGCATTTGCCATTCTTAAATCTTATTAAAATAAACAATTAAAGAATTTCTCACAGATGCACTCGTGACTCATCTGTGACGCTTAATCGTTAGTCGTTACGTTAATCTTTGGCATGCACTTGCAATAACGTCACACAGCATTGACGGTGCTACCGCACGCGAAGTTGATCCTTTTTGCACTACGCTCAGTCGTGAAAATTGCGCGAACACACTCTTAATGAGCCACAGTCAAAATTATTAAACCGCAATCGGGTTAACATTTTCGTGCAGTTAACTTAACAAAAAATATCTTGGTTATTTGTTTACGTTGTTAATTTAATGACATGTGATTAATTAACACTTTGTATATTACCATTGTATGCTAAAACTCCTTAAAAATTGAACTAGTGTTTTGAAAGTAGGCAAATGTAATTTAAAATTGTATTAAAATAAATATTTTTGCAGCAAATCCAAAGAGTAGATCGGGCAGAACTATGTGTAGTAAAGTACTATACATAGTTCTGCCCGAATAGTTCTATAAATAATAAGGTCTATATATAAACCTATGTACATAAATAATAAAAATAAACTATCAACCTATATGTTATCTTTTGCATAAAACGTTTACAATGATAATATGGAACAATTTTTTTGTAGAACACAAGTTTGTAGGTCGAGAGACATAGTAGTTTAGATGGCTATTTGACGTAACATTCTTAGGTAACAAAGCTTGGGACGCGCTAGTAATATCCTTGCGATACCGCGAGCGTCTATGCATAACGCCTTTGCATCGTTAACCATTACATAGGGTGAAAACTTACTTTCCAATCTAATATAATAAAAATATCCTGCATCTGATGTCTGGTACATCAAATATACCCGTTTACTCAGCACCCGTGTAAAAATGAAATATTTTTTGTCATGATAAAAAAAAATTATATATTTTTTTTATATAAAAAGAATACATTATAGAATAGTACCTCCCACTCCAACAGGTGTAGTAAGAGGCGAGTAAGGTACCAGATCCAACAGATGGTTTATCCATCCGAAACAGTTGCCCAGCGCGTCAATTAAGGGCAAAAATCTCCTTCCTAGGAGGGGCTTATATCCAGCATGTATATCATCATCATGATCATTAGATTTCCAATGGCTAGTATGATGATGATCATATAAAAAAACTCAAGTCATTTTATTAAATGATTTATATTTATATATTTGATAAATAATGAACAAGTTAATTTAATATAGTCGTGAATTACTGTCAAGGTAGAATAGTATCTCCCACGGCATCAGGTGGCACAAGTGGTCACTGAGATACAGACCGATGGCGGTATATAATACAGTAGGGTAGGCGGTGGGCAGCAGCATCTTCGTCACTTACAGCACTTGAAACGCCTATGTCTTGCAGTTAACGTTGTATGCTAAGGAATAAGGTGTATTATATGTAAATGTAAATAATCAACTTCGATTACGGCTAGATTACAATATACTTCTCAATAGACTTAAATATACATGACCAGGTAATAATGAGGATTCTATATGTTAAAGTTCTTTACTAGTACACAATTCCGGCGAGAATTTAGTTAGTTACAAACTTAGTTGATGATATTATTCGTACACAACAGTCCCGTCTAGTTTCATTTATAAGTTTAACTGAAATAAAATTTGTTATGCTCGAGCACAGTGCTATTTTAGTATTGTTTAATTCAATACGGAGTTTCAGTTTAAAATCTTAAGTTAGTTGGGCAAATGTCGCCTTAAGTTCTTGCAGTTTCGTGAAATGTTTGTGCTACGATATAAAACTGGTATCCAAACTAGAGCAACTGTTGGGCTTATAAAATTACGACACAGAAATAACAAGTGCTATAATTGAATTTGACCATCAACTCAGCAAAGTGATGGTTACCGGAATAAGACATATAAAATTCACTATCATCATCATCATATCAGAGATTGGGTGTGGACTGCTCAACATAAGCTTCTCCATGAAAAAAGGTTTTTACCCATAAATTCCGCGCTGGGCAAGCATTGTGGCAATCTCCAAATGTAGTTTCTAAACGAGAATTAAGCTGCCCGTTCTCATTTTCTGGTATTTGAGGTACACTGTTTAATTTGTCTCCATCTATCGTTTCCATTACCGCAATCGACTCTTGCGACACTTGGTACAGGGAATGTACTACTACTTACAAGTAGTCCTAAGTCTGTAGTGAGTGAGTATACGTGCTCTGTCGGTATCCCACAGAAATGCCGGATGCCATATCAGGTTGGTTTCCTATAAAGGTCGGCTGCATGTTAATGTATATGCATGCTTTTATATGATACACAAAATAGTAACAATGTATCTCTTAGGCTATAAGAGTGGTGTTTGGCTTATAGAAAGTCTATAGCAGATGCTACGACTGTTAATTGTCTATAATGATGCTCACCATCACCTTTTATTTCAGCCACGTGTCCTTGTGTCTATATATAAAGTAGGTATAAGAATAATAAGTTATAATTGAGACGAACTCAAAATAAAATGATTGTCGAGAGCTACCAGTCGAAAAATATATATAAAAAAAATGATTTTATAAATTTATTTTGAAGAAGATAAGATTTTTTTCACTTTCTCATTATTTAAAAATTTATATAAAGTGTTATGAGAAATTTTGAAAATGGAATTTACAACAAAGATAATAGTAGAACCTTCGATAAGCTTGATTAAGTTGAGCCACTTAAATTTAGGTTATCAGGCTTAACTAACATTGACGTAGTTGCTATAAGTTTACATTATCATTTTTTGATGACAGTAGCCCATCTTTTTGTTTACGATACTTAATCAGTAAACTGGAAACGTCTTTTGATAGCTTAGTAATTTTATTATTAAAAAAATTGGAAATCAATTGGTGCTAATTGGTGCTATGTACCTGGTGATTTTGGTGGTGATTCTCCTTTTTCATAAAATGTAAAACAGCCTATAATTTATTTCCATGTCAATCTACGCTTTGAGACTTATACTCTTTTGCTTATCTTGTTGGTCAACGAACCTAGAAACGAAGCCGAAAAATCCTTATTTGGTCTTTAATAAAGCACGAAATAAATAATAATAATGTACTCTTTATTGTACACCAATGAAAACAACACAAGAATATTACAAAAACATGGAATGGTAGGTATAAGGGGCGGCCTTATTGCTAAATGCAATTTCTAACAGTCAACCTTTGGATAGAAATAATGATAAAGCTGGTGGAAATTTGAGGTGCATTTAGTACATACATACTTAATAATAAACATACATATAATACACATACATTCAAATACATACAAAAGATTAAGTTACAGAACAAGGAAAGTGACAGAATCAAAAAGCAAAATTAAAGTGACAGATAATACTCCTTCACCATTCTCTTAAAAATAGAAAGAGAACGAGTAGATCTCACTTCACATTTCACAAACGAACAGCTTGAACTGTAAAGAATTTGCTATAGAAGCTTTTGAAAAGCAGAGGAATTTTAAGTGATAAATTCTCTGGCGATCTTAGGGATTTTTCATGGATGTCCCCAAGGAACACAAGCGACTTTTAAAATAAGAAGGAGGAAAAGGACAGAACAATAGTTTGTATAGCAAAGTGATGACATGAGCGTTCCTGTGAAGTCAAATAGGTAGCCATTTAAGCTTAGTAAGAAAGTTGGATACATGATCAACTTACGTAAACCGAAAATGAATCTTATACAGAAGTTTTTAAGACGCTCCAGCTACTCAAGTTGATCCTACTCAAGTTGATCCTCTGTAAGGTCTAGATAACAGGCATCGGCATAATCAAGGACAGGTGGAAGTAGGGATTGAGCAAGTGCTATTTTGGTGGCAAAGGGAAGAAAGTTTCGCAAGCGCTTTAAAGAAGCTGCAAAGGCATATAGTCTTCAACTAATATCCTTTAACTGTGCAGTCGAGGAAATATGGATAGTAACTTGTACTATCCATAAGTATTCCCAAATTTTTAACTGTTCTACTGTATAGAATAGAAATACCATAGAAATTAATCTGCGGTAGAGTAATTTTTGAACTTATTCTGGAGCTACCCACCACAATTATTTGTGTTTTACTAGGGTAACTTTAAGGCCATTACCCAAACGTTTATGTTATAAATTAAAATTTTCTGAAAATGTGATTGTAAACTAAAAAGACAATATCCATATATTTAGAGACGAAGGGATATATCGGGAAAAATAATACAAAGGAATGGATTATGATTTAGAAATTAACATAAAATTTCTTTGATGTTACGTTACAATAAATTGTTGTAGGCAGAAACATTAAAGAACAAAATCTTACTTGATTTGTGTTTGTCAATGGTACCGGAAGA
>JACJUM010003129.1:6142739-6346026 GCA_020976665.1 Heortia vitessoides
TTGTTTCTCACCGTTTACACCCGTTTACACTTCTATAAATATTTCACGACAGGAAAATTAGCGATTAAGTCCAGATATTCCCGAGTCATTGGAAGACAAATAAACAGCAATTATTTTTTTTACATATAATTTATTTATAAATATAAGACAAATGGCAAAATATAATTAAAAAGGTATCGTGGTTTAAAATAAATTATTTAATAACATACGAAATGTGTTAGCTACTCGTATTATATATTTTTGTATATACAGACAAATGAAGTGAACACATTGAACAAACAAACACTTCTTAGAGTATGTGTTGGTAATTACTTAGTAGTTGGTAAATAAAAAAGAACAAGTTCAAGAAAATGCACATCTTTTGTTTCTGCTCCGAGATGCATTGGCAGTGCGCCCTGTCTAATTTGTAAAATATAAACCAAATGAGAGACACCGGACTACAGAATTGTAATTTTATACTAAATCAGAAAACCGGGTAAACTTATTATTACTGTAACAGCGATTGACTTTATAACAAGGCTAAAAGATGAATGAATAAGTTTTATTGTATAATTTGTATTTAGCAACTGTTATTGTATTTAATTAATGTTTATACTTTTTTAATATTCTTAACGCTACATACTTATTGAAATCACCAATTAGGACTACCGTCACACCATCAGGCCCGTCAATTAGAACGAGAAGTAATTTTTAAGAAAATATATTGCGTTAAAAACCGGACGTAGAAACAACAGGACGCATCTTCACATTCACTTCTTATTAGAAATTGAAAGAATTGAGTAATTAAAAACTGGGAGACTAAAAATTTTTATTTATAAAAAACATGCATAGGGAAAATATAATTTAACATTGCTGAAGCATCAATTCGGGCCAATTGGAATAAATTTCTTGGCGAGTCCTCTGTCCAGCAGAAGAAAGTTTCAAGACTGATATAATGTTGACAACGCTTCCAATTACTGAGGGCTTCAAACTTTTTCTTTTCAGCTCTAGAAATGTATATATTTGAATAAAAATTACAAATGCTTCAAGAATTTCAACCACTTGTAAATAGTGTCAGTGAAATATAAATATATATTTTTTCTTACGAAAAAAATGTTAAGTATCCTCTTAACGTAATTCTTCATTGGTTTGACCAACACAATAGATATAGAACAACATTACCTTCTAAGGATTAATTAATGAGGATTAGCAATGGCAAACATACCTAGTTCACCTATACGGTAGGTTAATATTACAGATTACCTGGACTTTACCGTATACTAAATGTTAAAATAAAGCAATATTATTATTCCACGTTACAGTAGGGACTAACAGTAGAGAATAATACTTTCCTTCGTACCATATCGTGAGAGGCAACTAAGATACCAGAACTGACATCTTTTGCTTTTGCTGAGCTACGACATTTATACACGTTAAAACAGCAACAGCGCGACAGTTATGGGCAAAATTCTTTTTACTTGAAAGACCTTTGTTCGGAAGTGGATATTCTACGGTTGGTGGATCTTACAAACACAATAAATAATATAATTAGCAACCTTTTAGTTATTTACATAATAAGTTCTCCTAAAAAAAGTTATTGTTTTCACATTATATACGTGTAAATAACCTGATGTGAGGCTCTTGTATTAGCATGATCATTAGCATATTTAGAACGGAACCTCGTAAGGTGATATGTATCAACTAAATATTCAAGTTAAGAAGGAACCGTGAGAGATACGTTACACAAATTATAGAGAAAAATAGTACATCCTTTGTACCAGTTGTCAGGGAACTGGTGTAAAGGAACCGGTATGTGACACGCTATAAACATTCGAAACAGTATTGCTCAGAACTAACAAGGTGCAGACGGCAGTATTCTGGATGCGCTCTGCAATTGCGACGACGCCTGGCTTCATTTTTATTAGGAGAGTCCTACAAAATAGTGGACCTCTTATGGTTGGTATAATGATTCTTAAGCAAAATTAGAATAGATATTATTTATCTTATAAATATGCCAGAATAAGAATTACAACATATTATAAGAAATAGATGGTAGGAACAGTAATTTAAAATTTTATGCTTTACGAGTATTATAATTTTATTTTTTATTTGATATTAAGTCCATGCAGGCTATAAACGCATGTATTAGTGAAATTAATGAAGTAAATTTAATGCCTTTCTTATACTTAAAACTGGAACACAGTAATGCAACCACTGCTAATCGGCAGTAGAAATAGGTGAGAGTGAGGTACCAAGGCAAACAATTGTTATATAGGGGTCTTCCTCTAGTGATTTTTTTTTTTTATGTCTAAAAGTAGAGATAAAATATTGAACCAAATAGACGTACCTTTAAAAGTTTATTTGTAAAAATGATGACTACACCATGATATCTAAATATATATAAATATATACTCTTTTAAACTAAATGCTAAGTATAAACTTAACACAAGTTGTTGCAATAAGCCGCATTACATAGCCTTATCTATCTGTTTTACAGAACTTACAGCGTATTATAAAATAGTAATAAATGTTCTCATGTTAATAAAGTTAACTGTTTTAATTTCTAGTTTATTGCTGTACCCTAAACGTCTCGTCTCGACAGGATTTCTAATTTTTAAACACAAGTTAAAAAGAACTCTGCATTTAATTATCCAAAAGTTTGGCTAACAAACAGGATATACCACTGTAGATAGACTGTTTATAAGTTTTTCCATTAATAATTACCAAGTTCCTGTTTAATCAAAACCACATTAATATTCTGTAGTTAATTACTCGATAGAAGCCATAATTGACCTCTCAGAAGATACTCAATGCGGAAACACATCCTTGTTGGTTATTTCCGGCCAAATACGTGTGTTTTATCCATAATTATTTCCAACTTGCACAATTCATTAAGAATAAATACAAATACATTTTTCTTATTAAGATATAATTCTAACTTATAAAAACTATTAGAGCAGATTAGTATAAAACAGTATTTAAACAATTTAAGCTAACAGTAGATTCTGTGAGCAATTTTATTAAGTTTTTATGTGTGACGTATTTAAATCTATAAACGTCTTTTCCACAAAAAAAATATATTCCCAGAAAATAACTATAACGGCAATGAATTGTAAAATATTATTAACTTATGTGAGAAACTGACAATGGGCTCAGCTACTGATTGGTAATTTACGTAAATTATTTTTTTAATTATTATATACTTCAAGTGCGTGGGTTTGCAAGAAGTATTCAACTAATTATTATTGATTTATAGTGGGCAAGAGCTACGAGGCACTTGACTTTTTATAATACAGTAGTAATTTATTCATTACTCCAACAACATTACTTTTACCCAATATTGGGAATTCCAAAAAACTTAAAACAAACAGTATGTCTATTTTAGTCACGTCACGGAAACCATATTATCAATCACTTTGGTAGATATACTCTGTATGAGCCAGGGATTATAATTCTAATCAACTTAACTTAATGTATTAACTTGCAGTAAGTATTATTTGATAACTGAAGTTAAAAAAGTTTGTGATATAAGTATGAGTTCCCATATCCTTAATGATTATATAAGTAATTACTTATTACTCAATTAAGCAAAATTAATTTGTTTGAAACTCAAATACGATGAAAATACACACTTTTGAAAAAAAGGGAGTACCAAAATGAATTCAATCATTTGTAGAAGTTACTGGCCGGTTTTAAAAATGCCGTGGTGTTTAAAACAGTACGTTCTAAATTAAAATTTTTGTTTGATGCAAAACCACTTTTTATCCTCCTACATTTTTGGTTCGAAGTTCCAAAAGATAATATCGGTTTTCATAACTTTTAGTCAATTTTTATGAATTTAACTCATATTCTTAGTTATCAAAGCTTCATTTTTTGCTGATTAGCTGTCTCAATAATGTTATAAAAAAAATGGTAAAAGCTACCAAAATTATGGCGCTGCTTGAAGAGGGTTGTAGCCAATACTTCGTGGCTCAGAGGCTACGTGTGAGTTGCTCGACGGTTCAAAGGACCTGGCACCGGTATCAAGACACCGGTTCCGTCGAGAGAAAGTCTGGTTCTGGAAGAAAACCATGTACCCAACCACGGGATGATCGTTTTTTTGTGAGTCGCGCATTGAGAAATCGCAAGTCTTTGTATGTGGACCTTAAAAATAACCTCGAGGAAGTAAGAAATGTGCACAATGTCTTTGGTTGGTCAGGAGGAGGCTTCTCGCGGCCAATATACGCAGTTGTTGCCCGGCCCGCGGCCCTAAGTTATTCCGTGAGCACAGAGTTGCTAGGCTTAGATTTGCTTGAAATTGTGAGTCTTGGACTCAAGAAGACTGGAAAAGGGTATTGTTTTCCGATGAATCCAGGATATCTCTGTTCGGTGAAGATTGACGTCGGCGAGTGCTACGAAGACGAGGAGAACGCTTTGCAGAAAGGTGAAGACTCAATTTTTATGGATTACAGCGGTCGTGCCCACCGGTCTGGCGATGTGGAAGCGTTTGTACAAGAGGTCGACATTCTTTGTTTGAATTGGCCAGTTTGAAGTCCCAACCTCAATCCTATGGAGCATGTCTGGGACGTTCTTAAACGACGCGTGAGATCAGTTCAACCGGCTCCGCAGGCCATCAGAGAGCTGAAGAATGTGATTACCGCGGAGTGGGAACGTATTCCGCAAGCAAGTATCCGGGATATCCTCGCTAGCATACCCAGACGAATTCAAGCTGTGATTTCAGCTAGAGAGGATCATACTTGATTCTAAACTTTCTTTACTTTACTTTACTAAAGGAAAAACAAACAAAAAACTTTATTAACTTTAATTTCACGACCATATGCACTACTAGCGAGCATACACTACTAGTGAACTTTAGCATTAAAACCCATAAATTTCATTAAAATTGTATGATAATACTGACGAAAACGATTATGTGCTTATTAATTTACGAAATTGTAAATGTAAAACTACCTATAATTATCAAACAAACTAATAGTAACATTTGAAATGGTTCATTGCTTAGGTGCTCGTTTTTTGTACTAATGATTGTATAAGAATATAAATCGTTTACAGCATTTGTGTTACGGAAATCAGACAACAGAGGAATCACAAATATACTACTTAAATATTATATATAATATATATATTATTTACACCAAGACACAGAACAAACACAAGATAGGACTAGTATCATCTGCGCCACTAGGCTTGTCAAATATTATACATGATTTAATTAATGAATTTGTTTTATACAATTTAAGAAAGTAAAAGAAACCGCAAGATTTTTTTTAATGTAATATACATTAAAAAAAAATCTTGCGGTTTCTAATTCAACGGTAATAAAATATATTTTATTGTGAAAGGTTTGAAGTAAGAAGTCATGAAATACGAAACCCACAACATTTTCAGAGCTTACTTGGCAAAATTTAATTAGTGTTCGGCTTTTAGAGTCAAGTTAATGACTTTCCGCTTCAGTACGTTACATAAGTAACAGTCAAGAAATTTAACTGTTTTCGATATATTGTAAAGTAATCAAATTGTTTGTTTTTAAAAAGTTGGTCACAGAAGCTTTCATCACAATTAAGAAATTATGGGTAGAAACCTTTCCTATTTTACTTTACAAAATTGGAACATCACATTAATGTTATAACAAAAACAACTTCTTAATGCAATCCCTTTTGCTCTCCTGACTGCGATACGCGTGTGGCTAATCTTGTAAAAAGTTTAGAATTCGTAACGGCGTGCCGTCTAAAAAATGTTTCGTTACTAAAGTTATTTGAGGTTCAACTTCATTAAATAGGTTACAATTTGAAGTATCCTCTAGATTGCATTTTGACAATGTTGTACAGATATTTCAATTACATACAGCGTGGTTATATTATTTGACTAATTATGTTACTTACGGTATATATTCGAATTTAAGAGTTTTTACTTCTTTTTTACGTTTGTTACACGCAGTCAATATCTGTGTTCATATGAGCATAATCTACACCAATAAAGGAGCATGTTTTTTTTATTATGTTCGATTTATTATATTCTGATCTCTCTCTCTCTCTCTCTCTCTCTCTATCTATCTTATGTTTGCCTTTTAGCAAATCCTAGTTCAATTTATTCTTTCCAGCCAAAAGTATCCTGGAAAAATCACAATATATATACTCGTTCAATTATTGTATTTAGTTCCTTCTTTTTTGTGTATGGTTAACAATAAAATGTATTATTATTAATTTGTCCTCTCCATAGCTACTTTTAGTTGGAGAGAGACAATGCTCGGAGTTTCTATCCGCGATCAAATCAAGAATGAAGAGATTTGTAACAGAACCAAAGTTACCGACATTGCCCGGTGGATTAGTAAATTGAAGTAGCAGGGCAGGGCAGGGCATTTGGTACGCTGAACTAATGGTCGATAGAATCGTAAAGTTTTAAAATGGAGACCATGTACAAGACAGTGAAGTGTTGGGCAAGATGGACAAACAATCTGACTAAAACCGCATGATCACGCTGGACAACCGCTGCTGGCAGCATACAACCGATCTTATTGGAGATTACTTGGGAAGACCTACATCCAGCAGTGAACGTCTAATGGCTGATATGATGAAGGTGATGATTATTATTAATTTGAATGTTAAAAGAATATAATATTTTGTTTTTTCAGTGTGTTTGTCATTGAAACTAAATATCTTGAATTAATTATAAACTTTCCTAGAAAAATATGACTATGACTTTGCATGAATAAAACATAAACATAAGTAGTCTTGTGAAGACGAGTGTAAGCAAATTTAAAATAATTTATACTCCATTGGGTAACACGATATATTAAATACTCAGTAGGTCATATTTAATGTTTCACTACAATACCTACATGTTCACAGACAGCAAATAGTTATCGTTTGTTCTGAGCACAAGTTTCACAATATAACGTATTTATTCAACGAGAATAACAAACAAAGGTAAGGAAACTACAATGCCGATACGTAATAGACTTTAAATTGACTTCTCAATTCTCCGCTTACAATGTTACCCAATTGAATATATTAAAAATGGATACGTTTTAGACTTCCAGCTATATACTCGTATATTACAGAATAGAAATATGGCACACATATACTAATTTTTGATGTTTATTATTTAAGTATTTGGTGCTTGCGTTCATCCGAGTGTATGTTAGATTTATCACTGCCAATGCTTGGTCTATTTTCCAGAACTTAGGATCCAGAAACCTGAGTATTTCTATTAAACTTGGTAATCCACTGGGATATGTCGATAATTTTGGCCCTTCTAACCTCCTCATTCATGATTCCATCACGTAAAGAGGTTCTATTTTTTATGGTTATGTTTATTTTTATATCAAGTTGTACAATTAATATTTTTATTAACCAACTGTCTATAGCCTCCATCATCGTAAACAGACCTTTTTTTAAATTGATCTTGATTTGTTGTCTATCTTGTAAATACTGCTTATGCTCTAGCTTCCTTGTAAGGCAACTATAGTCTGCAATAAGAGTAACGTTGTTAAAATAGAAATTACTTGAAATATTTAAGACTTTAGTAGCAACAATGGAGTAATGACAGAGAGGACCTCTGTTGAACAATTAAGGTTACAGGTGCGAAACTTGGCTTGAGTAAGCTTGAATCAGGTACTGTAACAAAAACACATCTCTGTCACAAATTTTCATAAATTTAATCCATAATGAAAAGAATACGCACATTATATAGATATTTGTACAAATCTGTATATATTTCAACAATTCCAAATATCATACATTTCTCATCTGTAATACTCTGTTTTATAATTAAGTATTATTTAAAAGTAAAATTAATGGTATATATGACAAAGTATAATTTTCACGTTATGGTGAGTCTAATTGTTTAGTAAGTCATCTCATACAATCGTGACATACGTTTGCATCGTTTTGATGTCTCAACTTCATGGCCAATGGATATTATGTCTCATTACCCAGGAAGTTTTCCGTTCCCCTTCAAACCAGAACAAAGCATTGTTAGAACTTCTACTCAACTTACTTTATTTGTTTCTTGACGTAATGAAGTAAACAATGCAATCATAAACCTTTTTCTTGCAACATTGTATGATAGTTAATGGTCACAAACCAAAAAATAATGTAATAACGATACCAACGACAATTTACTTACCAAACGGTATAAATAAAATATAGCAATGTACCATTTTTATAAATAATATTATCTATAAGTATATTCAGATTTTATAACACACATATACATATAACAGTATTTAAATGACTAGTCACATCAAATTTAATGCACTAATTATTATTACGGATCCAAAGGCACAGATGGCAGTGATACTATCTTAAGCGCCAAAGGATATGAGTTGAATCCCCAATCAGGGCAAAAAAAATGTATATAATGTGTAATTATATACATATATTGTTATGATACACACATATTACTTCAAATTGCTATTTTAAAAATTTTTATAATGACTACAATTAATTATTCAAAAATAGAGGTTACAATTACAACCAATTTTACAAATATGTATCCGTCATTTTTAAAATATTATGCGAAAATTATAATATGAAAGACATAATTTAAATTAGATATTTTAAATCCATGAAACGTGTTGCAGTTTAGTAGGGTTAGTCTATAAATTTCAGAAAGGGGTTCGAGACTCAGAATAAATTGTTTTTATCTCCTTGTTCTAACAGGAGGATATGCCTTTATTATCGTTCATTGTCCAAAAGAGATGTTAATTGAATGGTAAAGGACAATTTATTCTTTTATAATATTTATGTTGATTTGGTACTCCCAGCTGAACAGTAGAACGAGCTAGCTTGTTAAATGTCTGTTTCTGTACAAACATAAATCAATATACAAGAGTTAGGAAGTTAATATACGCTTTTGACATGCACACGTACACTCTCAAGCATGGATGCCCTTATCTTCACACACGACACGTGCACATACTAAAAGTTCTATTAACTCTTGTATTTTCTTACTCCAAGATGTTGAGTTACAGTTACAGTGTCCACTAAAAGATCAAG
The DNA here is from genome assembly GCA_020976665.1 of Heortia vitessoides. Taxonomy (NCBI): domain Eukaryota; kingdom Metazoa; phylum Arthropoda; class Insecta; order Lepidoptera; family Crambidae; genus Heortia; species Heortia vitessoides. Next base: position 6,151,718 of record JACJUM010003129.1, read on the forward strand.
TCAACCATAACACAAGGGGTGAGAGCCTAGTAATTTCTGACACAAACTTATGCTTAGTTACGACATCACTCTCTCACAAATGATACAAAACTTTGTAACTCAGCAAGTCACCGAATCATTCAAATCAATTAATGGTTGGCCGCAATAGATACGACGACATATTGGTATGGAAGTTTTAGTTTTATTTCTAGGTTGTCGGGCCCGATGGTGCAGATTATAGTAATCCTATCTTGTACGCCAAAGGTCGTGGGTTTGATTCCAACTCAGGACAAATATTTTTATGATGACGTGTCTGCTCTGTGTCTAAGTGTTAAATATATATATTAAAGTTTTTTGATTCCTCTGATGTCTGATGATCGTAAACCAAATGGTTTAAGCGACTTATCACGGAGTCAGGTTAATGTATGAGATGTGGAATTTTTATTTATTATTATTTCTAGGTAGTGACTTTAATAATAACCTTTACGAGTTTAATTATAAAAGTGCTGTATAATTGATATGCAAATCAACATCATCTTGTTAGCTGTAGGAGGACCACTGTTGAACACGCCAGTTTTAACACAATCAGAAACCAGAGCCTTCCTGCAAATCAGATTATCTGTCCACTTTTTGGGCGTACGTCCTGGATTTCGCTCCGTTACGACTTTGGATTTTTTGTCCACGGACTTGTTTTTTCTGTGAATATAAACTAAGCAGTCTCATATCACATTTTTAAAGATATAGAGACGACAAATTATAAAATGTAGCAGTTGTTGGACCTACGATTCTCTGTGATATTATGTCAATCACGATACATATCTATAATGTCTAAAAAGTTTTTTTTATAGACAGTAATTAAAAGACAACATATAAAATATTACAAACAGTAATTACTTTGAATTGTTTTAAATCCATATCATGTACTTTCAACGTTACTAATAGTTCGTGGGTTCCAATTTATTTTTCTTTTCTAAAATAGAACGATAAAAGCTTTGTACATCAAAAGAAATATCACATAAGAAAATTATGTAGACTTAGTTTATTTCTTCAATCAAAAGCCTTTTATGATGTCATGCGTATCAATTCTTAACATATGTATCTAAATTACATTACTCAAGTATGCAATATCAACAGACAAAAAAATCGGGTTCTAAATATTTTATCAGATTCAAGAGGAGATATTAAATTTATCTCTGTTGAAATTTTTCCACGAGCATGTCGTTTTCTATTAGAGTTTTCCATATAAAACATTTTATTCTTACTCTAAGTGAGATTTAATCTTAAATAGATACAAATTGAAAAATATATACTTTAAATTTTTATTGCATGTTGTGTTTTGGAATATATATAAAAAACAACGGTTTTGAAAAATTTGACTTCGGTTATACGCATATAATTGTTTATTTTTTATTATTTGATTACATTGTATCGCATTTAAATAATTATATATTATGACAAAACCGTGTATAATTCAGATTTTATCTATATGTGAAAATATTGATGTTTGTTATATGAATATATTACCTATAGTATTATTACGGATTTCTCTTAAAATTTTTGAGTATTTTTTTTTAATGTTATTTAGGTAAACTAGATACAAATAGCTGATAAGTTATAGGCCCTTTAGGTTTTTTAAATAAATTACGAGATTAAATAACACAAAATTAAATAAAAATACCGTTACTTTTTATTATTTAATTTTAAATTTGTATTTGTTCTTAGTAGGCCTTGTAGTGCCCTATTAAACTATAAAGGGTCACTAACCAATTTTTTTCATTTTTAGAAACTTTGCAGGGCTTACTTTGATACTGTACGGAAATAACGACTAACACTGGGTGGCCAGCAAACGTTGGTTTTGACAAATTCCAAGCGCGCAAAAGGACATTGACGTTGACAAACTGACTTTTTTGGGACGGAATAATCTTTTGCGTCTGCCTGAAAGGCCGAGCGTGAATGTTACTGCCACTTTGCAGAGACATGTTCAGTAATAAAGAGCATATTATATAAATCTAACAATATTTCAGTGGAATTTCATTGTTTCTTAATACAATTTATAAACAAATTTTTTTGTTGCATCGTCATTGGTATAAAATACTTTAAACATCCGCCTTTTGATCTCCACCAACAAAATTTATTTCAAGTAAATGTGCTTTATTATCTTTTAAAGATTATTTTAATTTGAGAGTATTTGAAATCACTTGGTAGGTGTATGTTCATTAGTGAGCGTTCTACGGTCGCTATGATGATTTTGAGGCATGTTGTATACAAATGTAAGTTTTATGTATACATTCGCATATAATGTTTGAAGCAAACCTCGGTTTTAAGAGTTTTTGTGAAGTCTTTAAAAAATCAAATCCTACCCAATCACCTCACAATAGGAAGAATTTAAAATATATGGTTTCAAATATAAAATTCTAGTCTAATTATAACACAAATTTGATAATTAATCAATCAATAACTTTAATAATTTTTTCGTCTTTTTCAATAAAGCTAATAAATTTTCTTTGCCAAGAACTGATTACTAAACTTCAAAATATTAAAAAAAACAGCTTACATTATTAATGTATTAACGTGGAAATTTGAGAAAAGACGTTAAAAACCATAAATCACTTCGACATTAAATACATATATGTAAGTGATTGATTATGCCAGCAGGAGTTTGGAAGACTATAAGATTTATGTAAAAGAAAGTAGGTTATAAGACTAACCAGATGCATCATAATAGATACTCATATTTATTTGTTTTTATATTAAATGTTTCTTTGTTTACTATTACCTCTTTCTTGGAGTAAATATATCACGAGTTTAACAGTGTCTTTTAACACATTTAAATTAAGTTTTTATATAATTGTAGCAAAAACTCTTACATGGCTCACAGATAAAAATATCTATCTTCTCTTGTCTATTAATTGTCTGGATTGTAATTTTTGTGTGTTCCAATGTATTTTTTAAATAGTAAAGTTTTGCGATTTATGGGCAAAGTAAAATAGTATCTCCGTTTTTTATGGAACTTCCAAATGGCGTTGTATTTACCGGAAACACTATAGCTCAAACAAAACAGGGCGAGGAGCAGACCACGCCTGTACAGCATATCCATTATCGGTAAATTTATATATCTTGGGGAGGCCTCTTAGTAAAATTTCTATAGCTGCTAAGTTAATGGTAAATAATAATATTCCGATTTTTTAGTTAATAATAAATAAAATATACTGAATTAAAGTTTCTGAATAAAGACTTCCCACAACTTGTGGTTTTATAAGTAGCGCCAATAACATATTGCTAAAAGCCTACGAGTATGTCCTTACTATTTTAATTACCACATTATACTATTCTTCTGTGCCGTGTGATAATGCCGGCAGAGTATAATAGTACAAGATGTTATACAAGGCGTCGTAAGAGGCAACTAAGGTACCAGAACCGACAGATGGCAGTATATCCATCTTAAAAAGTGAGTTCTGATGTTCATGTCAGGGATAGGAAGCAGCGTATCCGTCGCAAAAGCTGCGCTTTGTGAATGTCCAACACTTTACCTACGCAGCAATTTTTGAAAAAAAATCCCATTTCTTGGGGAGATCTATGTCTAACAGTGGACTTCTAATCGCTGATATGATGATAATGATGTCTTTTGTACAAGACTATCAATGAATAGCAAGGTGGATGATTCAGGGGCAGCTTAGCGGAAATTAACAAAAATATTAAAACTTACAACTACGTAGTTTTTATTCTGGTGCATGTCATCATTACTAAACAATTTGATGTTTCAAGATAATCCTTCAATTATTTCCATATTGACTTACAAAACTTAAATACAAATTTTAAATACATTTGTATCTTATAGTTTCTTCTAATCTTAAATTCAACTATGTTTTTAATTATATAAAAAAGTGAGCATTATCTCTTATTAATTGTTGTATCAAGGAGATAATTAGAGTGTTATCAGTTTCCTCAAACTCAAATATGCATTTAAGTCATTATTGCAAAGATTTATTGTATTGCATTTTATTATTGATAGAGCAGGGATACCTTGAAACGCATATATTTTATTGTCATATTTACAATTAGGATACAAAAAAACGCATAATACCTTTTTGCAAGATTTTTATTAATAAATATAATCCGTAACTTTATAAAGCACACTTTTAAATACATAATCTAAGACCATATTTAAATTTTATATGACACATTTTATAAGCATACATACATTATATAATTACGTTTGTGTCTAATTGGGGTATGCAAAGACTATAAATCTCCAATTGCTATCTTGGCATACCACTCTCGCTTCCCTTACTTGCATTAGTCCTTTCATACACGCTCGACTATTTATGGTACTTCTGACCTAGCCCTTCTTTAATGCTACTTCAACCTTGTTAAGATACGTATGCTTAGGTCGTCCTGTACTAACTCTTCCATATACTTTCGTTCTATGAATTTGTACAGTCTATTCTACTTTTATCCATCTTTTCCCAAACCATTCATCCAAACCATCGCAAATTTTTTTTTATACCATCCATGTAAACAATCTCAATATTCTTGTCACAATATTCTTTTGCGTTAAATTGATCTGTCATCACACTAAACTTTAGTCTAACTGCCAAAATCACACCATTTGTTAGTGTTGGAACCAACACACCTCTATGAATAACCAGTCGTGCCCTTTGACACATTTTCGATGCTAGATTGAAACATGTAAGGCTCAACACTTACACCATTTCCAGCTTTCACTCTCCGTTCAATATCTTCTTCATATTTCCCATTTATGAGCAGAGTTATAACTCTAAAGCTTTAGTTTTATAAAAAATATTTTTAAATATCCCTATTTTTTTTAGTTATAATATGCATATATTCACTTTTATGTGATATAGAGTATTTATAACACTATGTGTTTTTATTATTTCATTACAACACTTACAATATTAACACGAAATTATTTGTATTAAACCTGACTTCCTGTGGTAATTATCTGTAAGTGTAATTTTATGGAATGACTATGGGAGAGAAGGATTTTAGTTTGGATTTCAAAAAAAGGCCTGCATAAAAACCAAAATGAATGCCTCATATTACATTGCTTATTCATATTATGCCATTCGGTGATTATGACTTACAAGTGTTTTTTCAACATCCATAATGTTTTTATGAAGATATGTTATCATAGCTAATGATAAATTACTATTATGTTCATTAATTATGGCAAAATAAGTCGCTCGTTAGATATGTTAGTCCTATATGACATCCCTCAGTCAGTCACTCAGTTCTATATGCTAACGTTTATACAAAGACATGTGATCGAGTTAAATATGTCTTTACCGCTTTACACTATCTTAAAATAAATATAATTTTCTAAAATAGTAAAAAGCCTTGGATACAATGTAACAGTATGAAACTTTTATGAAACGAGTTGGTATGTTACAATTATATTCAAGTTAGTATGAAGGTCACATATATGCTTCATAATACAGAATTTTGCAACATTTATTGAAAATCCCTCGCAGTGGATAGCAGAATCATAAAACTTTTACACTTGCTCTTTGTGAATCTCTTTTTTGACATTATTTACCAATGGGCAGTTTGCTAACTAGGCTAACTTAGCACACTAAATGACACAAGATTTTTTTTACAGTTTTTGTAGTATCCTTATAACATATACTTAATTACATAGTAGTTTAATTAATATTTTAAACTCATTTGTAAAGTTTCAGTATTATTTATAATAATTTCGTGTGATATTGTTTTGCGTAAATTTTGAAATGATAACACTCAGCTTAGATAGTTTTTAAATAATACTAGGTATCTCGAAAGATATTGCTGTCGTGTAAATCATGAAGAGAAGACTACGACAATAAAGTGAGATTTAAACTATCCTTTCTCAAGTTGGTCAAAACAGTACATAATAAGCAAACATTAATTAAATCGAACTAATTAAATGGTTTAGAAAATAATCCCAGACAAATTACGCGAAATTTTTATGTACCTATGAAAATCAGAATTTAGCTTTTGTCCAGATAAACCGATCAATAAATATTCATTCCTGATAATGAGGTGATCCTGTGGGGTACCGAATGAATTTAATAGTACCTCCCTTTGTATCAGGTATCATAAGAGGGAACTACAGCAGCAGAATCAACAGATGGCGGTATATCCATTCGAAGCAGTGTAGCGCAAATGCACAGGGCTGGGATGGGCAGCAATATTTCCACCGTGAAAGCTGCACTCTGCAATTGCCTAAATTCCCCCTTTCTTGAGGAGATCCAGCAAAGGACTTCTAATGGCTGATATGATGATTCCTGATAAAGTAACTCTGCAGAAAAAATCTGTCGATATTTAACAGTTGTATCTAGCTGATATCTGTTGCATGTAACAAGTACCTTATCAACAAGTGGTGGAACTCTGGATAAGATACACAAACTACTTCTACAATATACAAGGGAAGTACCATTGTCTCTACCCGATGCCTAGTGCCGGAAATTGCACGGAAATTGTATGTGTGCTGAACAAACAGAACCGATGTCCACTATTGAAATCTACAAGTCTTTGCCAAGTAGTTTCTTAACATTATTGAGCGAGATTTTTTAAGATAGCTGATATTGGTGGAATAGCTTTATTGGGTCCTGATTCCGAACATTTTCTCGTTTTTATATATTACGATACTAATATCATAATAATTATAAATATTAGTTGCTTACATATTAAAAAGCGTTTTATACGAGAGAAATATAAGTCATTTTCTTGTTTATAAATATATATAACTAAAGTATGTACCATTATCTATGCACGTTTGCCATCTCATAGGTAGTTCATTGATCTTTTTACTAAAAAAAATGATGGAGTGGGGAATCAATAAACTCTTTGAGGGCGGTTTGGGCTGCGCATTTCTGACTGACTTTTTTTCCTTGTTCTTGTTGTTCTGAATTCCGATAAAATAGTAATCTCTTGGAGCGAGGTCCAAGGAGTACGGTGGATGTAGCAAACATTCCAACTACAGCTCATCTAACTTGGCGGTTGTTGTGTGAAGCAGTAAAAGCCTGGAGCAATTGATCAATCTTGGTTTTTTAGCAACTAGTTTTTCTTTTGTGGTTTGCAGTTATGAAACAATCCATATTTTAGAAATATTCTAGTGAAAAACAGCGGCATTTATCCACCATCACTCACAAGTAAATTTTTCTGCGTCAATTTTCGTTTAGCGATGGATTTGACTGAGTTCAGCTATCGAAACAAGCACTTCCGATTATTGTACAGTATCCCCTCATCACAAGTAATAATTGGATTTAAAATCCTTTTATTATTGACACAAGCGCCGTTCACATCATGAATTCTTCAAGCTGTTTCTGCAGCACTGTTACCACGGTAGAACGAGTACTTGTAAATATTCCGATATTTCAAGTTTTCTTCTGTGCAGTTATAAGTGATGGCAGTGGAAAAAATAACGAGGACTAAAACAAATGAATTCCGTTTGTAGATTGAAAGTCCTGAAACACTGTAGTGAAAAAGAGTGCAAAGTTATAAAGAAAGTTCTCTGATTTTCAATTATTTAAATAGAATGTCATATCCGTAGGTACACATAAAAGGAGCAACCCACCGACTACCTGATTGTCATATCAACTAAGGGCCTTGCCAAGTTATCGCTCAGATAAATTTAGTATTACATAACCTATTTATCGAGAAAGGTTATACATATAAGATTACGCTAGGAGCATAAATGGTAATAGGTAAACACGCAGGGTGCTGCTAGCTGCTACGGAATACATAGTAACTCCTCCTCTGTATGTACATATATAAAATATGTATAACAATTAATTTTCGACCTCAACAAAGTAAATATAACATTAGCTTTCTCGAGGCTGTAATCCAAAAAAAAATATAGCTTTTTTATAATCCTGCCAGTTATATTGTGTCTTTTTTCTTATACGTATTGTATGAAAATGCTTTTAATAGTCATATTTAACTTATTAGCTCTTATATTTTCTGACATTTACTAGTTCATCACTTGCAATAAAACTAACACTTATATTATAACTAATATACTTTTAACACATTTAAAACCACTATTCATTTTTATTGCTTTATGTTTGGCGCTTCAACGGATAAGAATATATACGAAAGCACCTAACAACAAATGTAATATGAGGCAATTATAAAATTTATTGCATAAACGTCAACACCAGTAAGAAATATAAAACTGCATTATTGGAATCAATTTATCACCAAATATCAGAGCCGATTAAAGAAATTTAAATGGCTAATATCCGTTTCAAAATGGAACGGATATTATGTTAAGCACTAAATGCCAGTTTCTATAGCGACAAAGTAATAAAAAAAATATTGGTTTTTAGTGTTTGATGAGGAGATGGCCACATTTAAGGATTTGAAACTCACGAGACCTAGTAGATACATAAAAATATATAAGTAAGAGAGAAGCATGTAGAAAAGCAATTATTTGCAGGCATTGGAAGGACAAACCCGGATTACGACAAATTTACAATAACAAGATAAGAATTGTAACAAGCTTCTTGAATCAGTGAATATTTCATTTGCATCAATTTACATAAAAATATATACAATAAGGAGGAACATGCATACAAACAATCATTCTTTATAACCAGATTCCACGTTAAAGGTCTAGTTCTTATAGAGTAAGCAAAGGTTAAAAACCGTACAGCCTTACATTTTGTTTATTTTTTTAGATGCACATATTCATATATGAGGGAAAAACATAATTTCGCATTTTACAATTTACATGTCACTTCGGTATAAATAGAAATATTTTTTTATTTAGTGCCTTAGTATTTTATATTGTTTTTGAAGGTAATTTTTAGACTCACCTCGATAATATTGAAATTTAATCAAAGGTTTGATTAACTGTCAATATTATCCGGGTAATCAGAACCAAAAGCCAAATGGAATATTTATAATACTTTAATCATTTAACCATTAATATTTAACCATTGGGAGTCTACTGTTGAACATAGATGTATATATTCCCAAGCGTGTTCGCAATTGCAGAGCGCAGATTTCGCGACAGGGATGCTGTTTCGGATGGATGTATCCATCTGTTGGTTCCGGTACCTTAATTTCTATTATACTCTGCTTGTGATTCAAATATTAGGACAAAATAAGGTAAAGTAGAAGAATAGTACCTTCCTATGTACCATGTGTCGTAATAGGCGACTAAGATGCCGGAATCGACAGATGGCGGTATATCCATACAAAACAACGCAGCTTTTATACTACATGATGGGGATGGGCAAAACTGTCCTCGTCCCGAAGCTGCAGACTGCGATTGTCTCTACGCCTGCCCAGCGCAAAAAATATGGGCATAAATCCCCCTATCTTGGGGAGTCCTTTGTCGAACAGTGGACTTTCTATAGCTGATATGATGAAGTTGAATCGGTTTATCTATAATATGATATGATACACCAGTGATTTCTTAGGATTATAATATTCTTACTTATTCTACTGTCAAATAGCATCGTTGACATTGCTGTGTTCAAAAAGGCAGTATAATTACTGGGTAAATGTGATGGGCTGGACATAATATATTCAGACCACAGGGTTTGCGATACAATACTGATATCTTTGTAATGACACGAGCATTTATAGGCGATCATGTTTACCATCAAGCGGATTGTTTGCTTGTTTACTGACTTCATATATAAAAACAAAAACAAAAAAGAATAATCACAGGAAGATTGCTTGTGAATGATTCAAGAAGCATGTTCCGCTTCGCTGAGTTTTCACGCATTGCTCCAACTCAATCGAAAAAAGGTTTGCGGCAACGTTATTTGCTGTCCCGACTAAAACGGAAAAGTAGGTATACTTCATTTGTATATTTTGCCGTGAAAAGCTCGAAAGAGTTTTATTGAAAATTTTAATTTAGTAAATTACTTAGTAATTAGCATGTTTAAATATTTCCAATCCATAAATAAATAAAGTAAAATCATCATCATTATATTAGCCCTTAGAATTCTACTGCTGCATATAGGCCTCCTCAAGTACTTTCCAATGCAACCTACGTCCAGTGCGATCCTGCGGTTTTATCCAGATCGTCCGTCCATCTTGCGGGTGGACGCCCCACGCTGCGCTTGTCGGTGCGTGGTCTCCATTCCAGAACTTTACGACTTCATCGGTCATCGGTTCTGCCTACCAAATGCCCTGCCCACTGCCACTTCAACTTACTAATCCACCGGGCAATGTCGGTAGCTTTGGTTCTGTTACGAATCTCCTCATTCCTGATTCGATCGCGTAAAGAGACTCCGAGCATTTCTCCATAACTCCATAGCTCGTTGAGCTATTTTGAGTTGGCTTCGAAAGCCAATGGTAAGAGACCACATTTCGCTGCCATAGGTCATCGCTGGTACGTGTAATATACATTGTCCAAAGACTTTCGACTTGAAGCACTAAGGTATGTCGGACGAGAAGATGTTTCGCAGTTTTCCGAACGCTGCCCAGCCGAGTTGGATTTGGCGATTGAACTCTTTCCTGAAGTTGAACTTTCCTAATTGGACTATTTGTCCTAGGTATACATACATACAATTCAAGAACTTCAAGAAGCGACCTCTCAACTAAAACTGAGGTGGGTACAACATATATATGTATATATATATATATAAAAAATCATGAATCTCAAAATGCTAAGGCATAATAATCTATTAATTTTAATACACGTTAAAACTTATAAAATGTGTTAGATAAGAAGTTCAGCTATATTCAAAGCGATCTTTCTAATTTATTCTAGTCAGATCCCTGGGTTAAGATCCGCAGATATCGAGCTGGGGCGCGTGCTTTGCCCGATAAATATAGTCATATTCTTAATCCATTTGTGCTATTTCTGGGAACCTACAGCATAATAATTTTATAAAGATTACTATTATTTTTTATTTTATGTAGGAATCCGATACATATTCGGAGAAAATATGCCTCATATTAATAAAATTTGGCAATACTCTTAGAATGCGAGTAGACATAAGTAGAGAGTTTAAGTTTGGTAAGTAATTAATTAAATATCTTGTTCAAAAAATCGATCGGAGGTGGATATATTTTTTGTTTAATTATGAGGAAAGTCTTTGAAAAAAGTGGACAACTTAAGTTACGTAATTCAGTGACCAGAAAAATTACGTGCATGTTTTGAAATATTAAGGCGCTTTTTAATCTCTACCAATATTATAAAGCTGAACAGAAGTTGTTTATTTGATTGAGCGAACTAACTGGAATTGGTTCGAATAGAAAAAGTCTCTTTGTATGAGGTAGTCCATTTATTCAGAAAGTTTAGGCTATATATCATTAAATTGCGACCAATAGGAGCGGAATATCTATAGAAAATGTCGCAAAACGGGAAAATTATTTCTGAGTGCTTCCGTTGCGTACGCTGTATAAACAATTTCAGTTACAAAAAATCACATATGTTAGATTTATACCTATTAAAAATAAAAAAAGAAGTCCGAAATAATATACATCTCTCTTCTAAGATTAAGTTACTATAATCTTTCTAATAACATTAAATTTTTTCAAAATTAATGTATATTTGCGAAGGTGTCTTATTCACATGATATAAATCCTTCCAATCTAAATGAATACGTTATGCGTCACAAGAATTAAAGTGTGAAAAAAGTTACCTTTGACATATTTTTTTTTCAATCAAGATCTTAGAAGCTAACTCTTTGCACGACTTGCAAGGTGGACTAAGGGACGTGACGCTGGACGGTGGGTAAGTTTAATCAAGGAAGAATAGTAATTTTTATTAAATTAAGATTTACGTAACGAAGTCGCGAGCAACAGTAAGTATAATGTGTAAATACTAGTGTACATGTTATATCGTAATGTGATATGTAAATGCAAAAGCCATGAGGTATAGAGCAGAGAGGCAGAGTAGAATAGTACCTTCCCCTGTACTAAGTGTCGTGAGAGATGACTTAAGTACCTGAACCGACTGATAGCAATAGCAACAAATATGGATATAAAGCAAAGTGCGGGAATGGGCAGCAGCATTCTCTACGCGAAGCTGCACTCTGTGATTGCGAACACGCTTACCCAACGTGGCTATTATGGGCAAAATTTCCCCTCTTGGGGAGACTTATGTCCAGCAGTGGACTTCTAATAGAGCTAATATAAAATGAATAACTCGACACTTAAACTATCTCGGAAGTAAGTATATCGTTAAAATATAACAATATTTTTTTTGCTTGAGAAAATCGTCATGTAAGGTTTTGATACCAAAATGCAGTGTATTTTTCAATAACAACATACTTTTATTCTGCAAATAATATATAAATTGCAGAATTAAAATCTTGCGGTCCCAAAACTAAGTTGACTGCAAATTTAATACGCGATCGACGACAAAATAATCTGCAATAAAACATTAGGGCACCGTGGCACCTTAGTCCGTATAACCATCACCATCAATTTTTTTTGAGAAATTACATTTACTTATACCCTTTATAGATTTAAAAAAGGTATTCGACACTGTGGTGAACAGCATAAATGTAATAATATTCTCGTAGTAGAATAAATTTCTAATGCTTTTCAATACGTTTAATGATATCAAGAAAAACTACTTATGCTACTTCGTATTACCACATTTATTTATTAACTGCTTCATTAATTTTTACATGAACTAAATATATTTCGTTTCGCTTTTACCATTTACCAAATAAAGCAACGTAGATGAAGGTCAACCTACTAGCGGTGTTTGCTAGCGGAATGTGACTAATTTGATTGTCTCCTTGTGAACATTTGATTCTCAATATCCGTCACGTCCGAAAACAGTACAATATTTGCTAGTTACGTGATTGCTTGTCTGAGTTTGATTGGTAAGTATGTAATAAGTTTATGGCATCATATTTGCCAAAGTTTAAATTACATTACAAAGGTTTCAAATATAAGGCACAATACATAAAATCACACATTTTCGTCTATTTTAATAAACAAATTTATTTAAAGAAATATAAAATATATTTCTTTAAATAAATTTGTGCCATATGCTATTAATATAATTTATGCCATAAACTTATTTGAAGCTACTATATAGATAACTCTCTTTTTCATTTACATCCTTTGAAAGTCCACTGCTAGATATAAGGGGAGTTTTGCTCATAATGGCTATTGCAGAGCGCAGTTTTTGCAACGGGGATGTCTTTGCCCATCTCCACACTGTGTGCTGTACACTACACTGTTTCGGATGAATATACCACCATCTGTCGGTTCTGGTACCTTAGTCGCCTCTTACGATACCTAGTACAAAGAGAGGCACTATTCTACTATGCCGGTACCTCACGGCTAATTAATTAAGTTATATTAAAAGGATTGTACTTCTATATACATAATAAAAGCTTGTCTCTGAGTTAGTTCCCGTGGAAATTTTAATGTGTATTCAAACAGCCGGAGAATCAACGTTCTCTCTGTCTATAAAGGCCTTTATTTGTGTAGATAATTTAAAGATGGCAGAAATCATATGTTGAAAGTTAACAATGATGAACGATACTGCCTTAAAAATATTTAAGTATTTTTAGAGTAATAGTACGTGGTCATGGCTTGTTTGAGGTAAAATGTATTTGAAGTAATTTCTCGTACATATTTTATTGACCTTTCCTTCTACTAGGTTATAAAATAATATATATCGTTACTCTGACCCCTAAACTACCTCTATTAAAGCAAAAACACGTATCGACCCCTTGCTATGTGAAAAACAAAAGCATATATCCTACATATTTCCGGTTTAAACGGTAGCCTAGTACTAATATAAAACTTTCAACATCTCAGTCATGGATTAAGCGTGATAAAGCGTTACTTTACAAATATTTAGAAAATAAAAATTATGATATCCTGATTTATTGTATACATATAGATAATATTAGAAAATTCTATATATATATAAAAGAAAAAGCAAAAAAGAATATATATATAAAAGAAAAAGCTGACTGACTGACATATCAACGCAGGGCCAAAATTATAAGGGCTAAAAAATAAAATTTTGCATAGTGCTATCTTTTATAGTATTGGAAATGTTTCTCGGTAAAATGATTTTTAATATTCACCCTAAAGGGGTGTAAACTTTGCTGTTCTTGGAGTTATTCTAATAAAATTTAGTATTAAAGTCATCCATAAAGTAATAATGAAGGGGTGCAAAGTTAGTATGAAAGTTCTATAACTTAACGCGGCTGAAACCATATATTTAATCATCTTTGAATTTCTCTAGTCCTATGTCCTTTGAAAAAACCCAAATATTTTTTTAAATTATATTTTAAAGATCAGGTGGCAAATACATTCATGAAACGTATTCATCATACCATGTTGTATTACTATAACACTAAATATTTTTTTATAGTATTCATTTGCGAAGGTGTTTTATCAACATGATATGAATCTTTATCCAAATAAATACGTTATACGTCACAAAAATTTAAGTTTGAATAAAATTGCTTTTGACATAATTATAAAATTACAAACATAAAATTTTAATCAAGATCTTAAACGATATCTCCTTGCATAATTGCAATTATATTGTAAGGACCACCTGATCCACCTGACCTGACTTATTTATTTATAAAACTGTCAAAATGATTGAAACCGATGTTGTATTATTTATAATTTGCTGCCATCTGACAGAGTATTGGTTGATGATTCATAGTTACTTAAACCTAATTATATTATTTTGATTTCACAGGATTTTGAAATCTTGTCCTTATTGCTTATGTATAATGGTTATTATTCAATTTAACCATACATCAAAAATCTGACAGCAATGAATTTATTTATGATAAAGAATTATTTTATAACAGCTGAACTATACAAATTATAGTTTGATTTTGACATTTTTTCTGTGTAAGTTCGTATTTCACCAAACACCTAGTCTTTTAAATATCTTGCTAAAATACATTTTATGTTCTGATATATAATAATTTATCCTAAAAAAATTGTATATAGTGCAAAATTCCAACGTAGAAATTATTAGGACGGTATCGAAATATAAATTAAAATATAATATTTTTCTTAATGTGTTCGTGATTTGACCTTATAACTCCTTATTTAATGTTTCACAAAGATGTCTACAAAGTAATGTTGAATTATTGTTATGTTTACAATAAATCCATTCGACAAAGTATTCTGAGTATAACATTATCAGTAATAAATGCATGAAATTAACAATTAAAAGGGCAACTAGGTAATTTTCGAAGTTTGCAGCAGAAGCTTTCTTAATTTAATGACAGGCCTGACGAAGGTGCAGATGGTAGTCATCCTATCTTGATCGCCATAGGGTTTTGATCCCCACCCAGGATATACATTTATTTGATGATATTTATGTTTATTCTGTGTCTGTGTGTTAAATATATGTATTTAAATAGTATATTTGTGATTTCTCTATTGTATAATGTTCATAACACAAGTGCTTTAAGTAACTTATCATGGAGTCAGGTCAATGTATAATATGTTTTAGAAAAAAAAAATAATTTAGACATAATAGGGTCTGAAACGGTAAGACCAAATTACGTAATAAGTGTTATCTGAATATTGTAGTTTATTACTAGCTTCTTAACTTAAAAAGCTAGTAGTTCTAGTCTGAACGGAAGCCCGAAACCCTTTTTTAATTAAACAATGGTAGTCCACTTTTGTTGACCGTCATCCTTTTTGTCTTTGAAATGATTGTCTTTTTTACTAGGGTATACTCACTGAAATTCGCTTTTTTCTTTTTGAATGGTATTTATAAAAAATTTTTAATTTTTAAACAAAGCTAGAATTTGCACTCATTTGTTAACAAGAAAGGGTCTGGCTTGGAGTGCCTTCACGTGCACGAATCAGACATGAGTAAATCCGAAGAAGAACCAAAGATACCAACATAGAAGTACGGATTAGCAAAGGACAAAGCGAATAGCAAAAATAATATACTATTTACACAATGCAGAACTTCAACCCAGAAGATCGACGAACCAACTGACAACGAAGTTGCAAGCAACAAACCCTATTGGAAATCTCTTGTTGAGGCCAATGTGCAACAATAAACAATCGACTTTAATATCTATCTACATAAATATAAATGGAATGGCGAATTGTATAATTATATGTGCATGCAAATTCTAAAAAAACTGCATCCATTTACATAATTCTGTTCTTGTTGTGCCCATAACTATCAGGACCAGGTAGGGATCGTTATTATTGTATGGAAAAGAAGTGTTAATGTACGTGCAAATACATATAGGTCGCTTATATGTTTAACACTTAAGAATATCATTAAAACTCCCACGTTTAAATGGTTATTAACGGACCCTACGGTGCAGATGGAAGAAGTGATCTTATCTTATGCGCCAAGGGTCGTGGGTTCAATCTCTACTCGAGACAAATATTTACATGTTAATTTATTTATTTTGGTTCTATATATAGATTACTTTTATACATGTATTCCAGAACACAAGATAGAATAAGAGATTTTGAGTGAATTTATTGATTTTTATTTACTATGTACCCATACAGTACGATACTTTTTTCTTTATTTACTTACATTTTCCAACTATGTAACATGCAAGTAGCAACAGACGCTTGAGGCATCTTAGTAAAAATCTTTTAGAATTTTTCATCCGCTGCATAATGTGATGTAAGAGGTATTGAAACTGTCAATGTTCTAAAACACAATAACACTTGTTTATTGTTCAGAAATTCTCAAAGAGATGAGTTTTATTTCCAAGCTGAACCAGCGAAGGAATGGTTTAAAGAAATGGATTGTTTTCGTTTTCTTAGAACTACCTATATAGTAGAAAGTTCTGTAATATGCAAAAATTACTAAACTAACTACTTTTAAAAGTAACATTAATTATACTTCATATCATTTAAATCTTTATACATAAAAATTTGTATTATGTACACGCGGTGTTTGTCTGGGAAGAATTTCTAAGCTACCACACTGATTTTAATTTTTTTTGCTTACTGTACACCGTTTGATTTAACTTGAAAGATCATCATCATCATGTCAGACCACAGAAAGTCCACTGTTGGACATAGGCTTCCCCAAGATAAGGAGAGGGAGATCTTTGTCAATAATTGCCACGCTGTATCCACATTCTGTAGTATTTAAGTCTTAGTGCTGTTGGATGTACCGCCATCAGTCGGTCCCGTACTTCAGTCGTGTCTTACGACACCTGATACAGAAAGAGGTACCATTTCACTGTACCGGTACCACATGGCTCTTTCGAATGATAGGGTGATTTATATCTCAATTTTTGGTCGCAATATTTTTTTTCATCATATCAGCCATCTGAAGTCGCTTGCTAGACATAATCCTTAATATAATAGGTTTAGGAATTTCGCACATAATTGTCATGCTAAGCAGACGTGGTGGCAAACGCAGAGCGCAACACAACAACAAAAAAAAAACGAGATAACATTAGTTTTGTGATACTTTAATTTAACGCTTTACTCATGTAGTATTCTTTTAAATAGGACAGATGTAACGTATTCTTTCATTTGACAGAGATGGGCCATCGACACACATATGCATTTTGCACCCTAAATTGGTTACTTACTAAAATTTTAAATTTGTATTTTTTCTCGCCTATATGGTTGTATCTAAGTGGTCCCCATTTCACGTCACATTCCTCAGCAATATTCCTTAGGTCATTAATAATTCAGATCCTGACACCATAGCTTAAGCTATTCAGAAATTTCATAGTATATTATTCATCGGTACATCTGTGAAAAATAGACATACTAAATTAGGAGAGCACTGTTATAGTAATTTAAATAGAATATTTTTTTTTTCTTAATTGCCGTGAGGTGTCGTAAGAGGCGACTTAGGTATCAGAACAAAGATCCAAACATGCAAAAAAGTTAACTCAAATTCACAAGGCGGGAATGAGCAGCAGCTTCCCCGTCGCGAAAGCCACGCTCTGCGGTTGCCAACACAATTGCGCAGCGCGGCAATTATGCCCATAATTGGCGTACGGGGAGTACCGTTTTCATGCAGAGGCCTATATCCTACAGTAGACTTCCAGTAACTGATATGATAATGACGATTATACTTCTAGAATTCATTCATATTCATTTCACACAAAACAAGAAAAAATATTGTTATACTTTGTCGTCAAATCACTCAAAATATTTAGCAAAAACAATGTAATATAAAAAAAGGTCTTTAGTGATAATGATCAATTGTGAAGATTGAAAATAATATTAATTGAGGGCATTGACTCGATGGATTATCGATCAGATCCAGAATATTATTAAAGTAAATCACCCAAACGGTGATATTAATCCTGACATTTGCATTTTCTTGTTAAGTTTGTCTGAAAATCAGGCCACAAGTCAAATAATAATAGGCAAAATTCAAAATTTTCTCGCAGAGTGTCTTCGCCCAAAGCCTCGGTAACTTTGTTATCGCAATCTTTCGCAGAACCAAGTTAATAATCCAACGTACATTTGCAACAAGATTTATTAATAAGTTTTCGACAGGAAGACCTTATTGACAAAATTCCGTCATATTTTGGTCGATTTGTTTTATAGCTTTTGAATACGTATATTAAGCTTTAAGTGATATCTTTGACGTAACAATAATATTAAATTCAGTCATCATCTCATATCCTCTATCTGACTTCAAAATAAATAACTGAAAGCACATTGGTTCCAGACGTTGGACAAGAGAGTAATCACATTTTTTAAATACTAAATCTTGGTTTAAAATAACTATAAAATAAATAAAAATAATAAAGTATAATGTTGTATATTATAGATATTTGCTCCATGTTGCTGATTGTATTTCACTATACTGTGCGTTGCAAGGTTAAATAAGTTTCATTTACTTGATTTTTGAGTGTGCTACTCTTTCTTCCGCTTTCTTTTTTATATTAGGTAAACTGTTTTAAAATATATTATTAAAAAAAATCTTGCTTTGTGCATGCTGTGTTCATCTATAAACACATAAATGTACATTTAGACTTATTATTTAGTTCTAAAAGATTATGTTTTGATAAATGTAATAAACATTTAAATAAAATAAAATAATACCGTATGCACCAACGTCGTACCAAAATATCTAAACGTTTTTTTTGCATTATATACTTATTCGCTGTTATTTTGACTTCGAAATCCAACCTTAAGATAAATACATGAGATTGAATTTAACGTTTTAGTTGTAAGGTGCTGCTGTTATTCAATCTTAAACTTTGCTAAAACTCGACTAATTGGTTGAGAAACAAATTTCTTGATGTATTGTGTGGGACGCATTAGTTTGAAACCCTGTGCTTAATTTAACTGAATTTACTCATAGTTCTCACTGAATTCTATGAATGTGAATTATGAAGTTGCTTCAATGTTAAGAAGGTAATTAGGTACGTACATTTTAATAAAATATATTAAAATAAACTTTTGTGATTGATTGAGCTATTTCTTCTTTTATATAACTCTTTAAAATAAAAATAAAAGGTCGATGCCCAAATTCCCACATCATATTTTATTCAAACATAAATTTATTATGCTAGATTATTTGAAAGATTTTTACTTCATTAATTTATTTCAATTTTCGAAATTACACACTTTAGGAGTATTTAAAAAATATAGCACCTTTCGTTGCAATAAGCATTTAAAACCACAAAAAAGTTTGTCATTCTAAAAAAGATGTAAATGATATCAGCAAAGTGGTTTCGAAATAAACCGGTTTGTAAACAGTTTTATGTAATTGAGAACATAATAGATTTTATTGACCTCAAACCACAACATCTGTTACCACAAGATTGGGGTGATCCAAAAACATTTGGATCATTGTATTTCTTTACTGATTGTGATCATAACCTCAATAAATTGTAATTATACATCGTAGTTTATATTTTTATGATTAAAATCTATATTTCATGTAGAACTATTTTTTTAAGTTATTAGAGTGTAATTTTAGGCTTGTTATAGAATCTTGCAAAAGATGAGTAAACTTTCTTTTAAATAAAACTATGCAATGTTAATCTAAAAATTTTTCATTTATTAAAAAAATCGCTAAAGCTTAGAACAAACGGGCGAACGTTTCTCTACATCTAGAATATGTAATATGCAATGAGAACATAAATAAAATATCGAACATTGACATTTTCATCGGCTCCCGATTAAATTTGAAACCAATCTACTTAGTTACTCTCAGTCTCTATAGTTGTTACACTTTATGTTTAATCTACATTTTTGTATGAATCTGTAACGTTTAGGAGAATGTTGTGTTTCCTTAATTGGCGTACATTTTGATACCAAAACTTGTGTCATTTATATTGTGGTTATTTTTCTGCTGTGTACCTTTTACAATACATTTTTTAAATGAGTTTACAGTTTATCAAAATTAAATAAACTGTATATATAAAATTTTCATCCTAATTATACAATTCATAAACATACGATATTGTTTATGTATTTCTTGACAATACGTCTAAAAAACCATTTAACAGTAATTTCAACCTATGTCTCTTAATATGATTCAACTATTACGATAAATCTGAGTACAATTTTGTTATACCTTCGTAATACTTGTATCCGAATTTATACAGATATTCAAATAATAGAATAAAGAAAAGTGCTCATGACCCAAACACAAAGATCACGGACAGGCGACGTATGCGTGCCATTTTTTCAATAAATTACGGCAATTTGGCAAATACTCTAATGTTCGATGGACAATATATCTTTAAGTAAAAGTATCTTTAAAAAAACCGTTGAAGTCACTTATTCACAATAAGCTAATCCGACAATTGTCCAAAATGGTAGCCAAAAATCTTATTATAGGTTTCTTTTCAGCAATCTTCAAACAATGCGGTTTGATGGATGTCTCTCACTCAATCATTGCTAAATGGCACATAGCCTTTTTTATTCCGGAAATTTCCGTTTGCCTTTGGAAAGATGTATTTTAATTTGAGGTAATAGAATAGCAAGCGTTTCAAATAGCAATACGCTAATATTAAGAATGATTTAATTTTTCTCAATTCTTTCATAATTAGAAAACTACTTCTTTACCTTTTATAAAACAACAAAAATTACTAAAACTATTTGAAAAACTCTTACACCAATTGAAATGCACTTTAATGGAAATAGCAAAACCTACTTTTTGTTTATTCCTGTATTCCAGCGGAAACGGAAACTACACGAGTGAAGCCGAAGAGCGCTGCTAATGCTTCTGAGTATATATTGACGCTTCGTTTTAAACTCAATACTCGTGAGTAAATTTGAATAAAACTTCACAATTACTTGTCTTGTACATCAGAATAAAACAAATGTTCAAATTTATCTTATCTACAGAGCTACTTTTTCATTAACAAGAGATGGGTGACCGCAGGTCACAATGTTGTAGTAAGCAAATTCTATTTATATAGTTTGTGACAACTGGCATGAATACAATCGTATTACTAAACTAACGCGTCTTGAACTTTTAGCGACATTGCCTAAATCGAGTTATTATACAAATTTTAAAAAGTATTGGCATTACAGCTTGTATTTTGCACTGCAATTTAAAGTATACTGATGCTACCAGAATGAGTTAACTAAGCTGAGATTTGCCTAAGCGTCTGTTGGAAATATCGCACCTAGAAAATACGCTGGATGGGGGCAATCTTAGAGCGTAGCTTCGATACGGGGATGCAGCTATCTACTCTCGTCCAGTGCATTTAATTTTGAGCTATGCTGTATCGGATAGATATAATTACCACCATTTATCGTTTCCGGTATCCCAGTCACCTGTTACGAAACCTACAGAAAGAAGTACCAATCTACTCTGCTGGTACCCAACGGCTGTAAGAGAATAATAACGATATTCAATTATTTCCAGCTTGGAAAGCTCACATGTGGCCTCAGAGTTTTCCAAGTGGTTCCTGTTACTCACGTCAAGCATTTGTTATTTATAACGAGTGGCGGAGGTACCTAAAAGCAACCATTGGTGCAAAAGTTACACCTGTCAGCCGTAGTATACCAAAATAATTTGAATTAGTATTTAAAATTCTAATATTATAATTGTAAAAGTATGAAGTCTGTTTGTTAAACTTTTATACCTTAGCCGATTTTCAATTAAAATAATACATTCTTCGATATCTCTGACGCCTGAAGCACTCGTATTAAATATAATAAAAAAACACAAAATGTACTTAAATATACATATAACACCTAAACACAGTTACCATATAATGAAAATCCAGAATATGGATTGAACCAAAAATCGCTGACGCAGAAGATATAGGCAGCACCAACGGAATACGTTACCCGACTCATGAATGACTTTGGCGTATATAAATACGCAGATGCCGTCACAGACTCAAAACTTGTTTTGTGTATGCTGTGTCCCTCTATAAACTATTGTACACCTAGACTTAATATTTCTAGTTCTAAACTTAATTTCGTTTTGATAAATTTAATATCGTAGGTATCAATTTAAATCAAATAAAATAAAAATCTGGTATAACCAGTATATTCACTCAATAACAACAGACTAAATGTTTATATCTCTCAAACTCAAACAATTTATTAATTGTTACATGCGGTAGTTCAACAACTACGTAGCAAACTGACATAAACCCAAAAGTTAAGTGTGTGAACGAAAACACAGGAAACCACAAACCAGACAAAGCGCTCGAAATATGAGTCAAATACAGAATCATATAAACTCAATTCCTTCACTTTTGGAACACCTAAATGAGGAGTCACTTAATTTTATGGCGATGAAAACATTCAAGCGGTGAACTGGGCCGTGTTTACAGTTTATGAGTGTTGATTTTTTCCTCTGTAATTATTTTTTAGATATATTTTTTTCTAGTTAGGTGTCGATGAAATAGTATGCATTTCAAATTATAAATAACTAATGACATTTACCACATTTACGGCTTAGTTATATTTGATCATTATTTTAATAGGGCGCACCTTGTGGCATGCTCACTCTCGACGTGGAATCTATTTATTTATTTAGGTTCTCCAGCGTTTTATAACATTAATGCGGTTAAAAATATTAACTAATTACATACAAACATAAAAACTTAACTATTAAAAAGTGTAGTCCTAGTACAAAGTAAAGAATAGATAAGTAGAAACTAAATTAAACAAAAGTAAAATTATTTAACTGAGCCAACTATGAGTCCAGTTGAGTGAAACTGAGACCAGCTGACATGACAAAAAATTATTTAATATATATATGTGTGTGTATATATATATGTCAATCCTCTGTTGTACCACTCGTAGTCAGGTTAATATAAGATATGTTGTGTGATTTTTTTTATTTTCAAATTTTTAATAAATGCATTTTATTATATAATTAGTTTAACTTGTTGATTCATACTACGTTAAAAAGTACGGTTGTAAAAATATATCTGTTTGTTAGTGTATTGGTACACAGAAATCGCAGAGATAGCTGAACTAATTTGAATGGAACTTGATTCTGGACAGATATAATCTGGATTATATCATAGACAATTTTTCATCCAAAAAAGTATACCGTTACCAATGAGATAGACTTGTTTCTGTTATTCACAGAACAAGTAGATGACATATTTTTTGCATAGCATATATTATATAAAATAATTCTCTTTTGAGTTTGGAATGTGTATACTTTTCAAATTGCTTGTGTTTGCTTACAGGAGGAGGAAATCAAGAATGCCTGTCAATTATCTGTTTTATAGTCTTTGCACACTTTACTGGATAAAATGTATATCTCCCATCAAAGCCTCTCATCCACGTATTGTTACTGTGTGAATAATACATGCATCTTAATTGATTCTTATAACAACCACCTAGTAAAAGTACTCATAAAATCGATCGGAATAAACAATAATTAGTTCAAATTAGTTACCACAAACAGAGAGATAGCGGTTTTACAAAATTATATTTTTTAATCTACAAACTTCATATATATTAAGTAAATAGCTGATAATATATAATTCAAATGGAGAATTCAATTTTATTTATATTGATAGACTAATAACAAGTCAAATTTAAATTACTGTTTATATTATATTTTACCGAATTTACCATCAAATTTATCAAGTGTAATTAGGATTCCGACGATATTGGTAAATTTATATTATCCTAAAATAGTCGCCTGAGCAATATTGGAGGTATTTCACGGTATCGCTATTTAAATATTTCTAATAATGCGGTTAAATTCATTTAAGCCTTCTCTGGGGTATGTCTGAGAATTTTAATTAAAAACATTTGACGTGTTGTAAACAAAAAAAATATTTCTCTGAAATAATAGATCATGAAGATAAAACGTAATGATAACTAAATCAATTACTACATAGCTTTCTATTATTTACATTTTTATTAAAACAATAGTGTCTCCCCATGCACTAGATATCACAATAAGCGACTAAGGTACCTTAACCGACATATAACGGATATTCATACAAAACATCTTAGCTCAAATACAATAGGCCGATGCATTCCCGTAGCAAAGCTACGTTCTGCAATTGCCACCACATGTACCGGCAATTATAGCCAATTCCCCCCTTTCTTGGAGAGGCCTGTTTCCAGCTGTGAACGTTATAATGCTGTCTTAATGATAATGATGTTGTTAATATATTATTACCTTTGCTAATTGTGACATTTTAATTTAAGACTGTTACTCGTATACTTGCCGAAGATTTCAACTGTGTCCTCTAACCTGACAGAATTGTATTGCTAGCCTTTGTTCTTAATTAAAGTCGCTTAACTTAAGTCGTTCAGACTGAATTCCAGGTCAATTCCCAGGAAATTGCGGTGGTTTCTAATTTTATTAGCCTCGCAAAATAACTTAAGTCTTAGACGGTGTTCCTAGTATTTTAGCGATTAAGTAAGGGTTATTTAATGCAACAGTATGGATAGTCCAAAAATATTAAACTATCCGTTACAAACCGAAATAAACTCTTATAGGTTATAATCGACATTTAACTTCCTAATTTTTTTTTATTACATCTTTTATTCGATCAAATGTTATAATTACGTCAAATAATTTTAGTTTAAAATAAATAAAGCACCTTGTATTTTTTCAATGTATAGATTTCATTCGAAAAAGATTTGCAAATTACTAAACACTTTTTTATACTTTGTAGCTATATATAGTTACATAAACTTGATAATAAGCCATTGAAATAATAATTAATAACATATTTGAGCTCAAATATATTATTCAATATTTCAATTGCTTATTATCAAGACATTTTTTTGTGTTAACTCTCGTTTTTGTCTTGTTTCCTTGACGTGTTTTACCGCTTAGATCTACGACAACTCTGGGGTAACGGGGGCGGCCGCGTTTCACGCAATCTATTGGAAATAGGGCTCGTTCATCAATAACCGGCTTCCTCCATTCCTCAGGTGGCATTATAATTCCATATATATATATATATATATATATATATATATATATATATATATATAAGCTTTTAAATTTTGGGCTATACATATGTTTCTGGCAATCTTCAGTGAATACATATAAACAGTAAAGGATTTATGTGAGTGGACTAAGTAATTAATATATACGGTTTTTATATAATTATTTGTGTTTATGTACCATATTACCAGCTGTGGTGTATACATCTGCGGCCTTTGCTGGTGTATAATTCTTGTTTACCTTTTTTATTTGCCTCCAACAGTTCGTCATCCAAGAAATGTATTAGAATCTTTAAACAATTTTATCTTTTTTTATATATTACAAAGTTAGTAATTAGCATATGGCCCGCTTGATAGTAAACGTGACTATAGTTTATAGACGACCGTGACATCACAAATATAGATTGTCGCTAACCTTGTGAACTGAAGATACTGTGTCACAATTACCCAGTAATTTTACTGTCTCTTATACCATTTAAACCAGTACATAAGAATACGAATACTATTTGGGAGGAGAAATAGGTGAAACTGAGGTACCAATGTAGACGACCTTTGTAAGAGGTCTAACTTCAGACTATAAACAATTTATATAAAACCATTAGGTTTTATAAATTTATTAAAATTTGGATCTGCATTTAGGAAATGAACTAAAATATGTCTGCGAATATTCTTTATGGACTTGTAAACATTCAAGAGAATGAGATTAAATATTTCATCTCGTCGGCTTTTTGTTGTTAATGAAAAATACTTCATAAATTTTCAAGAACAAATGGTTAGCATTTTTGTTAGTATTGCATTGTTGTTTATTATATCAAAGACTGTAGTAAAGTTACTCTCTCCGGTTGCTACCATGCCTGTTCTGTATGACTCTTAGGAAACCTATGTTCAGCAGTGGACATCTTATGGTTGATGTGATGTTGATGGGTCTTATACAATAGATAAATATACTCAGTTTTTTACCCCACTTTACGGATAGTCGTTATAATAGGTATAGTATTTTACTAAGCTCACGTGTTATTTTCACCATCGCCATCAACCAAAGATCACACTCTGACTCTCATAAAGCGTCTTAAGTTATGGGACCTGAACGAGATAAGAATAAATCAGTCACGGGCTTCTCTTAAACATAGATCTTAGCTTGAGCAGATGCACATGGGGTACTGGTATGGTAGTCATAGATATCACTGATTTGCGCTGTAGAAAAAAAACATGGCGAGTGCACGCATATGCTAGCATAAAGAATATGCTTGGTGATAAGTTCTAGAACGAATGTAATGTACGTATCTTATAACTAGTATTTAGAGAGCTAGTGTTTAAATTAATTGATGTTTTGCATCAGAATGGATGTACAGACTTTTTAGTTAATATAAAATGAACTGAGATATAATTCTATTGCATAATTTTCAAAATTTCATGTATACACAAAATATCTAAATAATTATCAATAAATATTTATTAATCTGTCTTGTCTGATCTTTACATGTTTTTTATCATGCACCAAATATAATTTTGTAATATTTTCCGAGTATATTTTGTATATTGTGAAGTATTAGCTATTTAAATAAATGATATTCCATTTATATCAGTCAAAACCCATTTTGTTTATTTTGTAAGACATATAACAATCCAAACTCGGCTTTTGTTTACTCAGTATAATACTGAAACTGAGAACGGAGTTGTATAATAATATCGTACAATTAGTTGTCTTAAGTATAGTATTATTTAACAGGGAAAGTATTATAACTTATTTTAAAATCAACTCAAGTAAGCTTAATTCTTTAAAACTCAAAAGAAGAAGTTATTATTTGAATGCAACGGCCGATCAAATATCAGGTCTAATTAAGAAGCACTTCTTACTAATATCGTTATTTACGATTATTTCAAAAATCACTTACAGACGATACTGAGCTGTCTACGAATAAAATATTTCCTATAATAGAATCAGCTGTGCAAATGAAATATCCAATAACACTTGAAAACTTCGTCCAACTGAAGCATTGTTACATTGTAGCGTTACAAGAATATTTTGAATTGAACATCTTTTTGATTAAATCACAACTCAGCGAAATTCTTTGTAAGGAACAAAATGCAGGAATTGCCCCGGGCATTATGCCAAATGAAACGTTTTAAATTAAAGCTGCACTTAAAAGTAAGTAATCGCCAAAGACTGTTGAAGAACAAAAACGCTATAGAAGGCTGAATGCGAGATTCGTATTCATTAAATACATTCATCGTCATCCTTTCAGCTGCAATGGTAAAAACTCTTTGGTGTATCAATAATAATAATTCAAACAACATCTCATACATTGACTTGTATTCGTGCTTAGTGCTTATAGCTCTTGTATTACGAATATAAGAACAAATAACACAGGAATTACAAATATAATGCCTAAAGTACACTTATATAACACCCAGACACATAACACATAAATATCACCATTAAATATAAGTGGGGATCGAACCCTCGACTCTTAGCGCAATAGATAGGAAAATTTCTAAATATGACACCTCGTATTCCTAAAGACCTTTTCACTCTAACAGCCGTCTGCTTTTTTATATTTCTCTCCGTCCACGTACATTAAGCAATGATCTTACTTATATAATCATTCTATTAAATAACTAACAAACATGCTAAGTAGAACGCTCTCTCTCTCTCTCTTTATAATATTTTTCCGACTTTACAACAGTATTCACGTACAGCTATTCTGGGATGTACCTAATAGAAAGATGTCTTACCTCATCAGGAAATAAAAGATTAAGAAAGATCAGACCCAAATGTAATCAACCAGACCCAATAAATAGTATAATGTTGTATTACTCCAAATATAGTGAATTTGATGAGCTAGAATTTCATTAATTTGAATAGTTAATTTAGAAAAAAAATCAATAAATGTGAAAGATGATCTGGGGTATGGGTAAAATATTAGATAGATGGCTTTATATTCCCGTTATATACCCGAAACTGTGAAGCTCAAATGCAATAAATATAGATAACAGGATTCCAGATTTATTTGACGCTACTGTCTGAAATTGCTACCACGCCTGCAGAGCATGGCAATCACGGGCAAAATCCTCATTTTCTTGTGAACGTCTAGGTTACGCCGTACTCATGATGGTGATAAATTTTATACATACATTATACAAAACAAGTATATAAGGAAACTAGTAGTACCCAACGGTTTCGTCCGCGTTAAATTGTAGAACTTTTACACAAACTTTGCATCCTTCTTTTACAGCCTTGTGGGATGATTATTTTTCACGTGTTTCATGATGTTCAATAAAGAACCTTCTTCCTGAAATTCTCAAAAAATAGCAAAAATTCATACTAACTTTTTATCACCCCCGTTTCACGCTTTTTATGGGAACATTTTCAAAAATCCTTTCTTAATCGTCCTCAACGCCATAAAAGCAACCCCTTAACAAACTTTAATTTATTTACCGTTATAGTTTAGGCCCTGCAGTGATATGTCAGTCAACTTCTCCTCATATATATATAGATGTTTCGTTATTATTTTCACACCATCAGTAATCGAACCACATATACGTACCGAACAAAAAGCTGCAGATAAGTCACGTGTCATTTGATAGATTTATAGTGATATCTGATACGTTGTCATATCAAAAGCAGGCGAGCTACTCGTTGAAAAAGTAAATGACATCATGTGCCAAATGATTGATTGACGTTTCACTCAATACATCGAAACTTTGGTATTATTAATGCAAAAATAAGTTTGTTACCTCTTCACTTTTTGTAATTATGTTAAACTAGGTTGGGCTACGGACCCTAGTCCGTACATAGGCTACTTTTTATACTGACTAAACGTATTTCTTCACAAAACCAATAGATATAGCTGAACGATTTTAAAATGCGTTATCGGAAAAAGCTAATCTCATCAGAATATCTCAAAACGGTCTTAGTTTTTCGATCTCAACTAATCAATATTATAAATGGGTTATCTTCGTAAAACTTTACAATAAAAATTAGAATAAAGCCTTTTATGCCTAAAGTACTTTAACAGTTTCTGCGCGGGCCAAGCTGTGAGGAAAATATAATAAATACATTTGAAAAAAATTTAAGTGTCTGTTTGTATTTTTATTTTCTTTTTTTTTAGCTAATAACTGAAATAGCTTGACTGATCATAACAGGGCTTTCTCTGGCAGATAAATAATATCATAAGATGTAACTAAGGCTACTTATTTTATTTATTATTCTACGAGAACCGGAACTACGCGAATGGAACCACAGAACCACTTTTCCGGCACATTATAAAAACTGACTCTTAAAAATGGTTAGAGCAAGGTAGTTAAAACATCGTGCATAAAGTCTAAAAGTAGAATAAACCTCGTTTTAAAGCCGTTAAAGATTATTTTTTATAACTAACTAACACTGCGCCCGCGATTTTTTAAACCTACATTTCACTTATATCGACGTTTGACGATGACACGTTACGTTTGCGGCTTTTTCGGATTACTAACTTTGGTAGTACATATACAAAAATATTGGATGTACACAGAATAACAGCTAACTGCAGTTAGAGTTACCTCAGCACGTCCGTTCTTACGCACCGGAGTAGACTTTGTGGGTCTATCCAACTACGTTCCGCAAAGGGATGATATCAAAAATCATGCCTTTTCGTGTGCATGTGTACAAGAGCGGTACACATCAAAGTCATTACTGATCTTTCAACCACTAGCTTTTTACAAGCGTCAAAAAGATTTGTCGCAAGACAAGGTGAAGATATTTCGAGCGATAATCCCACCAATTCTGTTTAGGCTGGCCTAATTTTGGAAGCTTATGAGAAGCAGGCATCAAGTCAGCTAAGATGCATCTTAAGCGGGTCATTGGCACTTAAACTCTGACATATGAAGAAGATGTGAACAGTTTTGTCTCAGAACGAAGCATGGCCGCTATAGCGATTACAGTCAGACCAGAATGACGTTGAGGTTTTGACTCCTGGCCATTTTCTAGTGGGTAGTTTTCTATGAGTCATGTAAGATTAGCTCACTCAGGAGATGACAGTATACGCAACATATGAGTCAAGAGTTTTTGCATAAGTGGTCTAGGAAATATTGAAATCAGTTTTTTCATAGGTACCGATGGGCAAACCAAACACCGCAGCCTAAAATTGGGGACATTGTATTAATAAAAGAAGACGGTCTACCCCTATGTCGTTGACTTTATGGTAAAGTTGTTCAGGAGAATCCAGGTCAGTATGGGATCTCCAGGGTGGTCACGGTCAGGAGCAAAAATCCTTTAATTAAACGCTCTAGCAACAAGCTTAGTATTTTACCAGTGATCGGATAGATATACAAAATGTTGTACTTTGTAACTCTGTATTGTATGTTAGAAACGCATTATTTCAGTTAAAATTGCATGATACTGTTTTGAATGATATTTATAATAAATATTGGTTCATGTAAAATTTGGTATCTTGATAAATTGTATTTATATTTAAGTTCAAATGTCAATTTGTCCTTGGTGGGCGGTAAATGTACGGTAGCAGTCTTTTAGCGAATGGTTCTTGATTAGTTTAATAGATGGCGCCTCTAGCCAATATAGATGATGCTAACAACATTCCAAGCAATATACCGTTGGTGAACAAACTTTTTTTGTTGGCGAACTTGTCACTACCTCGTTTTCGACCCGTGAGATCATCAAATCAATCTCAAGTAGTTTTTACTTAATGGATAAACTCAGTAGGGTAGATAAACCTGTATTATACATATATAAATAAATTTATTAAAAAACATCTCATTTGTGTTACGCACTTGTGTTACGCACTTGTATTACGCCCTTGTGTTACGCACTTGTGTTACAGATATCAGACACAAAAGGAATCAGGCACATAATTTTTGATTACATATTAAACACAAGTATTCACCATACAAACATTTGTCCTGACTAAGGATCGAACTCACGACCTTTAGTAAACATCTATCTATCTACGAGATTCTGACCATTGGGCCCTTCAATTTATTTAGTTAAGTATCTTTTATTTATAGTTTATATTTTACGATCTTAACTCATTTATTTACATGTCATCTGATTGTTATCGTTTACGTCGACTCCTGCCCGGTTTATGTACCCTTAATGGTATGTGTTTTACGAGCTAAGTACGCATATAAATTATGAAAAGTAACATTAGCAAAGAATTCAAGAGTATCATATTAGATTTTAATTATTTTTTTATCGCAGACATAAAGGTGTTGTAATAAATAGAGAAGTGTATTTGCAATCGCTACTAATATTTCCAAATAAATTAAAATATCTGATGATTTAAAAAAACAGGTATTTTTTTAACGGATTTAAGTTCTTTCTTTGACGTTTCGTATATCTTACGCAAAAATTTTTAAAAGTGACTAAAAATTTTAAATAATGTATAATAAATATTTAAAATCAGTTATCAAAAATTTAATCATTATTTTATTCATTATGACTGCCATAAAACGTCCACTGCTGAAAATATGTCTCCACATCAAAGGGGAAATTAGCCCATAATTGCCACACTGGGCAAGCGTGATGGCTATCACAGACCATAGCATCACGATGTTTATACTGCTGCCCATACCCGCCCTCTTGCCTTTAAGCTACGCTATTTCGGGTGGATACACCGCCACCTGTTGGTTCCGTTACCTTAGTCGCCTCTTACAACACGTGATCAAAAGAAGGTACTATTCTAGCTTGCAGCAAGTAATAGAAGTTGTAGAATTATCAAACAAAGATCAGAGACGAACGGAATCTCAACATTTCCGCTTAGAAATGCAGGTTCCTCTGAAAGTTTTCACTTAAATAAGAAATTTCATATCCCCTACCACCTATATGTAAGTTGCATCTCCATTATGCTACCAACGCTTAATGCGTATAAATTAAAATAGCTTAAGACTTAAAACCTTAACCAAAATCACAAAAATCAAAAAAAAAACCAACATATATTTAAACCAACCTAGCAGTTAAACAAATTGACACAAGCATTCCTTAATTTTCGACTATTTCAAAGCCACAAATTACAAATCTGGAAAATAAAACTGCGCCGACATGTGTAACTAAATCTAATTCAAATGACTTTAATTTGGAATGATCTGTGCCTGTAAATTAGCTTAGCGGAGATAATTAAATATTAGCCCCGGATTATGAGGACAGGGGGGATGAACAATATTTATTTACTAACCAGTTTTATTGAGACGGTAGCGTCTCGCCTTTTAGTCTTAATAAGCCGTAGCGTGAAAATTAGTTGCTTGCATTTTAGAAACAATATAACATGCTGGATATCCTTCCTTAGGTTGAAAATAAAATAATTTTGAAAGTAGCTTACATAATTCAAAATCAAGACTAAATTGACAAGATATTCCACTACTGTAATAAAGTTTGTAGAGGAAGTATGGATAAGTTCTATGTTAAAATGCAAAATTATATGGATTTTAATTAATATACTATGGGCCTTAATTCAAATTAGCCTAAAAAGTATAGAGACATTTATGTTTAGTGTCTAGCGCGGTCAGGAATAAGAAGCTTCGTTTATAAAACAAATGTCGAGCAGAAGTGGCCCTACAGCTGATATGATGATATTGGGTATGCTAACTTTGCATTAATATAGATCTCATACAAAAGTCGTCATCATTGTTACCTAACTCTTACCTTTTTCTTGAGCAATCTTTCTCTTGCTGTGTTCCATGTGTATGAAGTAACCTTGCTGTGTATGAAGGATGAGAGAGATAGTGACATTATTAAGGAATGTGACATAATATCTACAAGTCACAAGGTTGGCAACGCGCAGCTGTGACAGTCGGTATAGTAGAATAAAAAAAATATAACAAATAATTAAACTTCGAAATGACTGAATTCAAATCGATTTATCACGCTGACAAACAAAACAGCTTAAATACTATAAGTTATTCATCAAGTACAATTATTTTAAACAACAACAAATCATTAAGAGTTATAATCATAGTTTTGATGATAACGTTTTCGCAAACCATTATAGTAGTAGCATTATAAGCAGTTATCTCATGCCTGCGGCTTCGCCCATGTTATACAGTTTTAATTTTCATTTCATTTATATTTTTGTTGTACATGTATACCACTGTTGGACGTTGGCCTTTCCGGTAAAGAAGAATGTTGCCCATAATTGCCGCGCTAAGCAAGCGTGGCGGCATTCGCAAAGTGGAGCTCGCGACGGGGACGCTGCTTCGCCCATTCTCGCTCTGTGCATTTGAGCTACACTGTTTCGGATGCATATACCGCCTATATCTGTCGGTTCCATTACCATAGTAGCTTCTTACGACACCCAGTATAAAGAGAGGTTCTTTTCTACCGGTACCGGTACCGGTTTTAGTTCAAATTCCTTTATGCACCCATATCCATATATCCACATCCCATATCAATATATTAAAAATCATATAAACATATATAAAACGTCAGTACAAATTGACAACCAACACACAAAACATTATAATTATATAAAAATGCATGATAATTATATTACACTCCCGGTGCGCAAGGGCAACACCAAGGCTACACAAGGGTATAGCGAAGAACAGAGCATGGTTGGGTTGCCTCAAACTCGTAGCGTAGGTACACGCAACATTTGCTAACACGTCACTTCGTCAGGCCAGGAATTACAGGCAAATCATTGCAAGCAATTTAATTAAAGAACTAAACTGCGGTCAATGATCTTGAATAGGTTTAATGAACGGTCACATCATAGTGTGAGTGAAGGGATTGTTGTCGGCTTGATAAAGGGGATTATTTTTACTTTTATTGCTAGGAATACAACGATTGACGGCTGCTTTTTATTCGTAGCAAATAATTAATCTTGTATTTGAGGTCTCATTGACGGAGCCAATGGCGTATATGGTAGTGATATTATCTCATGCGCCAAGAGTCTTGGGTTAGATCTCCACCCGGGACAAATATTTATATGATGATATTAGTATTTGTTCTGTGTCTGGCTATTAGAAATATGTATATATTTCGTGATTTCTCTGCTGTCTGATGAATGAATGAGATGTTATTATTATTATTAATTTATTAATTGTTTATATTATTTTTTTATTTGCCTACATTTATTTGCTATCAACACGGTAATGAAGATTCTAGCATAATTAGAAAAGAGTAGGTACTTAATGTTTTAATCAAATTTGAGCATGCATCCATTTTTGAATATTTGACTAGAAATAGGGTTGGAATAAATCGAAATTCAAAGGGTTGTAACCCTTTGAATTTCCCATTAGGACAAATATAAATAAAATAACTTAAATTAAACCTTTCATATGTAATGAATAAATAGTCACGTAGCATACATTCCCACGTAATGTTACATTTATATATTTAGATGTTTTTGAATCTCTCGCGTTTTTTTAATAACTTGACAGTCGAGGGTAAGCAAATAAGAAACGTAACATGTTTCAGAGAGCTGACTCCTTAATGTTAATTTGTGTAACACACAATAAACGTTGCTTAAATTTAAAATAAGGATCCTATCGCACCGACGTAATGAGGGTTCGTTTTATCTTTATTTTAATACTTTTGTTCAGCATTTATGCAGTGATCGTCTACTTTACATTTTTGTGTGCCATCGTTGACATTTATCCGAGATTTTATTAAAAATCTTACGACAAACATTGAAACCTTAGGTAGTGATATTGTTTCGTTAACGGCTTTTGATAAGTTATTTTAAATAGATAGAGTGATTCATGAGGCAGGTTAATATGCATAACATGAGCATAATATATATTTATTATAGTAGAGAAACATTGATAATTTCAGAGGTTTCCAATGTTATGTCGTGTATGAACACATTTTTTTGCGAGAAAGATCCAAATAATATACTATAGTATTGTACTCCATAAAAATATCTTTAAAAAGTTCACGATGGTAAATATTAGGATAAAAAATGGTAAGAAGAGATGACACACAATAACCATTTTAATCCTCCCGTCCTAATTGTACCCGTGCAAAGCCGGGCCGGGTCGCTAGTTTAGAATAATTTTACTTAACCTTAAATTTCTAAACTAAAATTTTAATTTTGTTTTAATTTGATAAAATAATACTCTGGCACAGAAAAATTTAAATAAGAAATTTCTAGTAGAATGGTCCATTAATAATAACTTAGAGTCAAATCAGATTGAACTAAAATGAGGAAACACTATTATTTCATATTGTTCTAAAGAATTACCATTGTAAAAATAGAAAAGTATTAAAAAAATTAGGTGCAATATCTATCATATCACATATCAGTACAGTTTTGTAAGAAGATCTTTAGTTTATAACCACAGAAGTAATTTAACTGACTCGACAGCAAGAGGCCCGACTCAACGCTCTTGAAGTACTTCAGTAGGTCCAGTAAAGTTTCCCAAGCACATACGCTTATATTCGCAAATACTTAAAACGATATGCGTTTTAAGTAAAAAACATATTTCTCAGAAACAAATATCATTTAGCCAAATCAGCACGGAAGGCATACTAACTTTAATCACACATATTGTACAATATATTAAGACCAAAGGGCACTTGAAATGAGCTAAATGAATAAATGCGTGTAATTAAGCTTTTTTTTTATTACTCCAGATCAACAAACAAACCTACAGTACTAATAGAAGTGTCACTGCAGTTTATAGACGCTCGTA
Source organism: Heortia vitessoides (assembly GCA_020976665.1). Lineage (NCBI taxonomy): Eukaryota > Metazoa > Arthropoda > Insecta > Lepidoptera > Crambidae > Heortia > Heortia vitessoides. Next base: position 6,187,610 of record JACJUM010003129.1, read on the forward strand.
ATATCAAGGATATCACTAACGCGTTGCTTGGAGACAGATATGTCATATTACACAGTAACCTTGCGACTTGAACATTGATATGTCACATTACACAGTAATTTTTCAGAGTTTCTCACCCTTCAAACCTTAAGACATCATCAATGCAAACACAGTTATACTTTTTTAAGTGTGTCATTAGATGTGAACACGTTTATAGATTGCTTTTTACAATATTGATATTTCTCTATATTAACCTTCACGTCAAGTTTCTCATTTACGATATTACATACATATACGATATGTGTATATAAATAAGTAGATAGAAGAAGATTTCCTTACTTAGAAAACATATAATATATTTATTGAAACAGATGAACGCTGCGTTTGCATTATAATAAATCGTCTTATTGCCCTGACAGTTTCAATTGCAAGACTAATAGCTTGAGAGAAGTAACTGTGAAGTGGCTTAGTTTTTGCAATTTGTGGCGTGTATAATCTTTTTGTTTATCTTTAGCTTAAAGAAAAGATGATAAAACTGTTTTTAGTTGTGCAATAGCAGGTCAAATGGACTATTATGTCGGTGACGTCGCATTCTTTTCTTGCATTAGTCCTTTTATACTTTCTACATGTCCGAAACTATGTCAATATCTTCTCTCTAGTTGTCACAATAATTTTTACACCACAATGATCTCTTAGCATATTATCTTTGATCTGTTTCTCAAACTCATACCATGCATACTTCGCAGCTGTGTTATTAGAGGAAAATAAATTAATTAATCTGATTGAGGTCAGATTGGGCTATTGTAAAGTATACAATTCGGTAAGTTCTTTTAACATTGTACTTTTAAAAAAAAATTGATTTAATCTGTAGGATGTATAAATACTTATATAATACATTGTCAATTTCTTCATAGATGAAGGTTATATAAATTACCAATAATATCAACCCCAAGAATTTAAGAAACAGGAAACATGATTTATAACAATTTGGCTTATTATTATTTTTTTCTCAGCTAAAGCCTTACAGAAAAATGCCTATGTAGCTAAAACTGCGCATTCAGATGTTGTTTTCTTAATCAGATATTATTGTATTTTCATAAGACCTACAAATTAAACCTTTGCTCTATCAGAAGTTTACTCGAGGCTGTCAGTAAAACGAAAAAAAAGTTTGCATTGAATACGATTAAAACTTCTTGTGTTTTATAGTTTATAATTGCTCTTATATTTTCTACACCTTAGTTTTTATATACTTTCATAACTAAACGTATGGATATTATTGAAATGATTATTTAAAGACCAACTTTTTAAGAGTTAAATATATAATTAGTTAAATATAGATTATATAATTAGCTGTCAAATTAATGAATCAACTGTATTATGTTTATTTCATACGATATGCTTTATTTGTGAAATAACGAAAAATGTAATTGTAAACAACATTATTAACAAAATATAATATACCATAATACTAATTCAAATAACTCGTGCGACAATGATTGCACATTAACATCTGTCATTCTAATCAAGATGTATTTAAAGAATAATACAGGCCATCGTCTGCATGGATCCTCATCTATATTTATCTTGTGGCAAGCTGCAGTATTCTAGTTCAATGATTAAGACAGAAAATTTACTCGATAATATAGTTTAATTATATTAAAGGTTAGCCACGTGTTTGAGGCATCCTAACATTGTCGTTCTATCGTCTGCATACTACGGGTACTATGAACGTTTATCTGCGAAGGATAAGCTTGTTTACCATCCAGGTAGAATAAAATTAAAAGAAAAATACAGACAGTCTCGCAGATTTTTGATACAGATAACAAATATATAATTAGGATTAATTATATCGGCACAAGGAAAAAACAACTGAAACTCTTTTCTAAAAAACTAAATTTTAAAGACAGCATCTTGGCTCGTAACCATCAATCATCATTTACCGTTAATGTCAACTCATCAAATGTCTTACGTATTAATCAGTTTTGGCACTGAATTTATTAAACGAATGATTTAAACATATTTTCAAATCAATCATTCTTTATTTACATGACTTAATTTAACTGCTTGCGCACGCAGCTTATTATTTTTTGATATTATTTAGGTCAAAGGATGCATGTTCTAATACGGGAATAAAGGCTACGGGTTCATATTGCCATAAAACTATTTCTTGAATTTTTCAAGTGTACCTAGTTGCTATATGATCACTATCATAGCACCTACAGAAAGTCTACTGCTGAAACATAGGCCAAACACAGGCCAAGGTCCATAATTGCCGCGCTGGGCAGGCGTTATATCAACCTTAGGGCGTAGCTTTGCGACAGAAATGTCCATCCCCCCTTTTAGCCATCTGTTTTTTTATCTTACTCTGTTGGTACCCACCGGATGGTTCTTTATTTTAAGTAAATATAAAGTTATAAAAAAAAGATAATGAATTCACAAAGTTCAAAAACATATTTAAAGATAGCAAACGCGTAAACAATGTCAAATTTTAAATTATGTTAATATGATGGTATTAACAATTCATTACAAAAGAATTACAATTCATTACAAGAATTTACAATTCATTACAAGATAATTTATTATACGCAAAAATATAACAAGTTCATTCACATAATTACCGACAATGCCATTTGAAGTCATTGAAAGTGCACTGCACCCCAAAAAAGGGGGAAATTGATGCCCTGGGTAGGCGTGTTGGCAATTGAATTTTGCAGCTTTGGCGAGGGGATGCTGCTGCCAATTCTTGCCCTGTGCCTTTGAGCTACACTTTTTTGAACTGATATATCGCCATCTGTCAGTTCCTTTACCTCAGGTCGCCTCTTACGGCATCTGGTAAAGGAGGAGGTACTATTCTACTCTGTCGGTATCTCACAGCTATTTCGGTACCTCATGGTATAATGTAATTAGATGTTATTTATTGTTTACTGTGTATAAAACATAAACTACATTGAATTGTATATAAACATAAACCAATATAACCTTAGTTTAATATGATCAAGATTCTATTAAACAACTCATCTCTGATATAACAAGATAGTGATAGGTAGTAACCTATACTGTACGTAATACTACCTACATTTTTTATTTAATCAATATAGTTGAGTAATTCATACATCAGTGAAGTGTGCCATATAAAACTATTTGTTACAAATGTAAAATTTCATATATTTTACTTGCATTGCACCCTTTACTCGAGCTAGCAATATTTTCCGTAGTAGGTATCACTTCTTCTTTGTAGAACTCATTAAAAATATTTGAAATAAAATTATTTTTCTTATTTAGTTTTACTACTGGCTACCATTAGCCACCATTAAGAAATCGATACTATTTTATTTAGTGACCAGTTGTGTCCGCGAGCGTTCAAGTGGAATAGTTACTTTAAGCAACCTAAGTTAAGCTAAGTTAAGCCAGTGAAAGTCCCTTTAAAAATGAGTCCAACCATTTCAGAGATTAATTTAAACAAACAGATAGACAGATAAAAAAATGTTATTTTGTTATATGTACCGTGTATCCATGCATTTAATAAAAAGCAATTCTTTTTCTACTACAAACAAACACTCCAATTTTATTTCTGTGTATTGATGACTCAAAGAAAAATATTCTTTCTTATTTACTTGAACCCATTCGTATCTATATAAATTAAACAAAATCGTCAAAATACACGTACGCGCTAAACTCTAGAACGACTGCATCACCTTGGCTAATTATTTTTTGTGTTTATAATGGTCTAGAGAATTTTGAATAAAAAATATAACGCATGCAAAGTTGTGGGATAAAAAGAAATTGAACTTTCACTGTAAGGGGATTAACGGCTCATAATTTTACTATGTATCCGGTCGATGTCAGGTCGGGCTACTAGTATAACACAAATAGGACATAAGAAAGATATATAATATAATATTTTATACCTAATGAAAGTATTATTGAGAGCTAGAGGACATACGTTTTAATGAAAATAATATGGGAATCTCAAAAATAGCGTCAGTCTTCATATCAACCGTGTCTAGCTAGACCTAGGATACCGGGACCAATTATAGAGATATATATTTGAACTATACTATTACCACTATATTTTGGTTATTGTACCTGAGCTGCTCATTAACAAAGTTAGATTCCTATTAATTAGTCATATTTATTCAAAAAAAGAAACGCCTTTGAGATTAAGATACTGCGATTAGTAGATCATCTAATAGATTGATCCAATCATAATAGATAGCTATAGATAAGTGCATACACATGGGATTACGACCATCATGCAACTTCGGATGTGCTTTCCATTTCTAGCATCTGGATTAGTACTCATTGAATAGATAACAAATCAGCTTTTAGCAACATCATAGTGTACGAACATCAAGGTACAGTAAAAGCATTCACTTGTATATGCATATAAAAATAATGTACTTAAAATAACGACCTTGCAATGTATGGTATGACATTCAAAGGTTGTCCGCATAAAATTTGAGGAAGTAATTGGAGCATTTACGTTCTCTCCCCACTGCTGCGCATAATATTTTCAAGTTTCTCACAAATTTTAAAATAATATATACATTCGAATCCAGCTTCGGAGGCCATAAATATTTATTAAAACAATTGACACTCGACATTACTACACGATAAGATATATTGTCCTGGAACGTGTACGGCTTACGAAAATATATAATGAAATAGCAGGATGACAGAAGTCAAATGTGCGGACCGAAACGCTTTTGTCCACGTCAACCTATTTATCGAAAAGGATCAATTCAAATTATTACGCCAGAGGTTATTAATTGTTATAACGCTATATCTCTTACTGTACTGATAAGTGTTGATCTATAGGTCGATATTGTGTACCAAATATTTTTGTAAATTAAATATACTGGTTCAAACAAATTAATCAGTTTCTATCTAATCTATTGATGATCTATATGCCTTTAAAAATAAATCGTTATGTGCAATTAAAGTTAATATTCATTATATATTTTTATTGTATTCTGTCGCTAGCATATTTATGTTGATTAACTAATGAAATAAATTAAAGATTTTGCTACCAAATTGTCACCATGTTTGAACAAATGATAACAAAATGTAATAAACACAAATATATTAAACTCCCTTTTTGAACATTGAAGTTAAAATAAAATTACGAGTTATTAATAATGCGTTTCGCCACAGAAATACGCACACACAATGCTATTCAAGCAAGACGTTTCAGAACTAATTCTTTTTAAACCCGGATAACGTATGACAATTGTAGCGTCTGAATCTATTTAAAATTTGTAATCGTGCTTCATGGTTAGACATGCGTGTAAGGTAAGATTTCTGCAGGTGTCAGCAGGCTTTTCTCTGAGTTGCTATTGTATATAGATGATTTACTAAATTGGCAATTGTACTACATACTAATTAAAAACTTTTATGCTGATATTTACTTTAGATATTAAACGTACAAATAAAAATATATATTTTTCTTCATTCTTATGCTATTAATAAAAAAAATAATTATAAATATTACAAAATACTTACGATTTTTTTTTCGCCAATTAAAAAACTTAACAAAATACTTAGATCCTAAAAGTTAAGTTTGAACTTCATCAAGTTTTTGTCACAAACTCATCCAATTATTTAAGCATTAATCCAATTTGCTCACTCGTTTAACAACCAAAGAAAACTTTTCATTATCCGTGTAACTTATCACCCATTTTCCCAATTGCCCGACCGACGCGTCGAGGCGCCACGGTATTCAGAAACTGACTGGCTCTGCCTGCCAGTCCGTGAAGATCTCTGCGCTGAAATTTTCACTTCACTCTCGCACGTAAAATATCTCACCATAACACCTTCACCCTTTATAATAAAGTTCGAATTTGAACACATGGCCAGAAAAAGTCGCATTGGTATTCATTTTTTTTTTTCTCAGATGTTATTGGATTTTTCTGCCACGATTTACTAACGTGTTTATTATAAACAATTTTCAAAGGTGCGCTAATAAATTAGTTGGCAGATACATCAAATGAAAACTGTGTTATTAACATTTCACCTGTCTATCATTGTTATAAAATTTTGGTTATCTACATTTGTTTATTATTTTTAAAAGCATAGTAGAAATATTTACTTGAACCAATGAAAAAGGAATTATATATTGAACAACATCTTAACTTATATTATAATGTTTAAAGAGTTCGTATATAAAATAAATTTTTACACAAATATCCAATCCACAAATAATACAATAAATATCGCCAAAGGGATCTGGAAGAATAAAAATGGGTACTGATATAAATATTACCTAGAGTCACTACGTGACTACTATCCAATACATATCCCAATAAATGTACAATTTTGGTAGGTATAGTTTAGGTTCAATTTTGTAGTTAGATATGTTTATTTTTCATAGAAGTTACAATATGCATTATTTTTAATTCAGTAGTTAATAATAAAATGTTTCCTAGTCATAAATATAGTGAATTTCAAATAAAAAATCAATACATTGCAACTTACAACGAAGATTAATTTTCATAAAAAAACATCAAATAGTAATAATTTATTTATATTTTTATTTTTTAAATTATAATATAAATATGGGGATAAAGGTTTATGTTTATTTATTGTTAATTTTATTAATATGTTAATGTGAATACTCAGAAATATTCCTCCCGTTTTTGGATATTGTTAACGTGGAAGAAATAAATGTCCTGGTACTACAGATAAACCATAGAGGTTAAAAAGTACAAAATGTCAGTGTCATGCTGATTAAACGTACTGACGGTGAAAATTGTTTACGGTTGTGATTTTAAGAATAAGAGGAAAAAATTAATATATTATTATTATTAAATACATTAATATATATATATTTATACATATTATTGTTTTTATATACACAGTGAGAGTCCATGAGTGCTGATTCTAATATCATACGTTAATATGACAAGGTACTAAAGTGTCTATGTCGTTAATACGCTGAATGTGCGTACATGTATTTATGTTACAGTTCATTAGGCACCAACTGGCCGTATTCATTCCTAAACAAAGCGTGTATTAATTAATACAAAATGTTGGTTATAATCATTTACTTCGGGTGTTTATTTAAGATAATAGTTTGCCATAGGGTACCGGCAACCTGAAATAGTAATCCACCTGAACCAGGCATTGTAAGTAGAAAAATGCAATGGGGTGAAGATAGGCAACAGCATTCCCATCTCAAGCCATGCTTTGTTATTGCTACCACACGAGACCTGCGTGGCAGCTATGTGCATAAGGTGGCTCCTATAATTTTACTGGCTTAATGGCGCATCAGGCAATGCTCCTATATTGTGTGGTCGTGAATCGATCCGTACCCAGGATAAACGTTTTTTGAATGATGAACAATTGTTATCGGGCATCTGTAATACAGGCTTCAAGCTAATTATCTCGGGAGTCGGTTGTGTTGTGTCAGGAGGTGTTGTTGTAATTTATTTTTAGTTGTGGTCGAAACTAGATTATATTTTTTTAATATATTACAATATAGCTATTGAGAATAAATGTTAACTTCATTTGAATACGCCAACGTGCTATTTAATCAATAGGGTTTTTAAAAGTTATTGAAAATGTATTTATAGAATATTTTTTATGAAAGAAAGTTAAAAAAGAAATTTGCTTCATATTAACTTAACTATATCAAATTTTACGTTAATTTGTTAGCGCAATTTATTTAAAAAGGCTAAAAACCATTTGCTTCACGTATTAATATGTTTTTTTTTATTATGGTGAATATAACTATTAATTTATAGAAACATCTCGCAAATTATCGCTGGATTCATTTAGATACAAGCAGATGATGTATACCGGCCTATTTGGCGTCAATTTACTGTCTCTTTTCTCGTCTCGCAAGAGTCAAGGATCGATATTGTGCTGGGTTACACAAAAAAAACCCTTTAAAACGTTAATTATTTGTGCAGTGTGATTAGTAGATCAATGGTAATCTGTATTTCCATACTAATATTATCAATACGAAAGAACTGTACAATAAGAGAACTATTTTTCTTATTGTGCTAATATTTAAAAAAAATTCTATGTTCTTGCTAACTTGCAACTAATACTTGAAAAGGTATGTAGTTTTCCTAAACTGCAGTTTGGCCTGTATTAATTAGACTTTTTATACCAGGAAGCAAAAATTAAAACTTTCTAATCAATTTAATGGTGTAGAATGGTGTTTTGAAATTGTTGTGAATTTGGAAAGGCAAATTTGTAAATAAGCATCTGTCTACTACATTTTGACCGAAGAATATATATAAAAATGGGCATGTGGACAGGTTAAATACAAAAGAAGGACTTTAGTAGCTCTTTTAGTTAAATAAAAGGTAAGCCCACGTATTGCAATATACAGGGAAAACTATATGAAGAGGCAGACAGCAAAAACTATCTAAAGAATTTGTTATTAGAAATTGCACAACAAATTGCATTTTTAATCTCCATACGACGCGTTTAATATTTAACATTTTTTTCAATAATTGGGTACATTGTGTCCTTCAATTATACCCATATAATATGCTCGTAATCGTCTCGATTGGATATACCGTCATCTGTTGGTTCTAGTACCTTAGTCGCCTCTGATGACACCTAGTGTTGTGAGAGGTACTATTCGATTCTACCTGTACCTCACGGCCTTGGTGATATTATATTAATTTAATCAATATAAAATCTAAGTAGTCGTTTTAAATAGATTTTCATTCTTTTTTGTAATATTGGTATAGATGTTATCAGGTTAGTTAACAAGCATATACGGACTACACAATAGCGAGCGTCGCCATAGTTTACAAACGTAATTCAAAACGCAAGGACATCCAGCGCGTCGCCAACCTTGTGATCTGAAAATATATCATGTTACCCAATAATTTCGCACCCTTCAAACTGGACAATACCAATTCTTGTACTACTGTTGGACGATTGAAAAATTCATCTGTTTTCTATTGCAAGATATTTTTAGCATTGCATGTGTTTTATATTTCCACAAGCCAGAAGAGCCATTTCGCACATTGTATTAAATTTACGATTGCTTAAGCATTGATCATTCTTAATGGCTTTGATCTTATTTTTAGTGTGAAATATATGTATAGCTTTTGCGGAGCCAGTTTAACTTGACCTTAAAACCGCTGGTTCAAGTTGAATCTGTTTCCGAATAATAAACAAATTGCGGGGCTTGGACAATAAGTCGAATTTGGTCGCCTGCTGTGTTGTACTACAATACATGCATAATTTTACTGAACTCGTATGGCATTGAACCCAAAAATTGCTTATTTTTTTAAACATCTTACTTGAGGTCGCGCCGCTTGATAAGGACCTTTCACAAATGCAATTAAACCCCATACATATATATAAGTACCGGTCCTAAAATAAGTACTTGCCTTTGAACCGATGCGTACCTGGCCATATAACGTTCATTTTGGTCATATCATATGTATTTATTGCGTTTATTTGTACAAATGTGTATGTAAACTTTGTCTCTTTTGTATATATATTGTCTGCACCACTATATGTATTTTTTTCTGTTTCGTATAATGGTTGACTGGGAGATAATGCTAACTGGCATTAAGTCCACCATTTGTACATTTTGTTAATATTTTATGCAATAAAGTTCAATAAAATATTTACAAAATAGATTTGGAATTATTTAACGTTAGAAGTTTTTTTTTTTAGCATTAAAAGTAAAACTTTGGTAAATAAAAAACAAGGGTCACCCAGATGGAAAACAAAGTTCCTTTCGATTTATAGGTGAAGGAGTTGTAATAAAGTCCATATCCAGAACTTGTGCAGAAACACTGTCAGGATTTATTATTGTGATTATTTTTATATTATTTATATACGAAATAGAAAGATAAAACGAAAACTACTAGCTTTCTTTCTATGAGAGAGAGAGAGAGAGAGACAGAGGAAAACGCGTACGCCGCACCGCGTACACCTATAGCAAAAAGTGTGACAACTTTTGATCTTAATTTTTTTCGTCTAACCCCCCTTTTGCAATGCGCCATATGGGAATTCTCTTCAAAAGCTCGTTCCAAAAACTCTTATATTTTATATACCAGTAATAGATTTTCGACCGCATCTTTGTACCCGTAGCATCTGTTCTTTCCAAGAGAAATGCACATATTAAATTAAACGAAAACTCCAGAAACTTAACAAATAGAATTCTTTCTCATTTAAAGATCTTCTGTCATTGGTACCTCACTATCACCTATTTCTTTTGCCAAGCCGCAGTATTTACATTGCTATATTCCGGTTTGAAGAATGAAAGAGGCAGGGAAATTACTGTGGGTTACTGAAGAATGTGACGTAACCCCGCCCGATAAGATTACCGCGAAAATCGCAGCCCTTCCCCGCCCTCTCACTGGCACAACACGATCATTGACACTGCACATGTATTCGTATAATACAACGCAGTGTACTGCGCGTTCGCAGGCAAACGCGTGCAGTCCCTGCCCCAACGGATAACCGGGCCCACTCCGTCCGTCCTCTTTTGCTGAATTTCATAATTAAATTCACCCCCAAAGATGGCCGCCCGAGCCTAGGTCGAGCCTCTAGAGGCGCACTCGGGCGATCGCTGTCGATCCCGCTCAGATCCCGCGAGCCCTGCGGGCGCGACAGTAGCAAAACGCGCGGTCGCGGCCGCGGGGTAAGCAGGATAATTACGGTCATCGGACCTCTCATCTATAAGAGCACCCCCCCCCCTCTTTTTTTCAGTGGCACTGGAATTGACGTCTGATTAGTCCAACAACGGTCCTAAAGTGACGTCATTTTCAAGTCACAACGTTGACAACGCGCTAGTGATATTATAACAGTAACCAGTTCGATGACAAAATATATGCATTCTAAATTTGTACGAATATCTAAAATAAATTCTTATAATAAACAACGATACTAATTTGCATGTGTTTAATTGTAATAGCAAAATAACAATATTATCAAATTCATATAAGTATAATATTATGTATATATTCACCGTGATGAAACTTTATAACAAAATACTATTTATATTTTAAATAAGTCATTATCATAGCAGCCGCGGGATGTCCACTGAATAAAACTAAATTCTAATATTTTTTAGATATTTCAATAAATATCAATGTACACAATGTACACAACATCTCACATATTGACCTGACGACGTAGTAAGTCGCTTAAAACACTTGTATTAAGAACATCAGATAACAGAAAAATCATATATGTACTTAAATACATATTTTTAACCTCCAGTTACAGGAAAAATATAAATAGCATCATATAAATGTTTTTCCTGTGTGGGGATCGAAACCACGACCCTTGGCACATAAGATAGGATCACTACCAAAAGCGCCATCGGGTCCGCTAATAAAGGATACCTAATATTATAAAATATTCAAAAATACTGGATAGCCTTTAAATTATATATCAATTAGGAAGGTACATCTTCACCAAGTAAGGCTAGATTAAAATTTTAATCGACCATTGTAACCAAGTGTTGTATTATTGTACGTTTGTTCATTACAATTGTAAAAAACTCAACAGATTTCAAAACTGTTTTTATTATTAGAAAGTTACATTTCAAAACAATCAATCAAATCTATCAAAACAGGAACAAGAAAAACGCGACAAAAACCGCGGGATTCTATTAGCCATCTATAGTTTGAGGTCATAAATAATTAAATAAAGCGGCGATAATATTAGGTACCTAAAGTTTTAATAATAATAGCTTTCTTATTTTACAGCCGTTACACATTACATGCGATGAAAAAGGAGATGAAATTATTACAAAAAAACTGCATAATACCTATGTTAATTAAACACATATGGCGTATTTAATGAAAACAACCTTGTCGTCAACTTCGACTATTGTTCAACGTGTTTAATATATAAATAATGATTAATTGTATTGGAATTTTTAATATTTAAATAAAATTTACTTATTTTATATTAAATGTTGGTATTAGACACTCAGGCTTGGTATTCAAACCTATCCAACTACGCAGTATATGCATAAAAGTCAAAGATACTATAAACCTATATAATACCAACGAGCACCCGACCGCAACTTTTCCTGTGGGAAACTTCTCTAGTAAAATTCTTACTAATAGCTGCCTGCGTCATTCTTGGAATCCCAGAATATCCTCGAGTTCCCTGCCATCCAAACTTTCGGACCCTCTTTTTGCCTTTAGATGTCAATTGTGAATAAGTGGAATCAAATATATGTATGTGCAAAACGTACGTTATTTGTTTCAAAGTAATCCAAAATAAGTGGACGAATTTTTAAAGGAAGTATTTAGAAACTATTCACGTTAACGGCATCTTTATAAACCTGCGCAATCAAATGGTATAACGATATTAACGATCAGTCATTTTTATAGCTTGCATAACCTTCGTATTCCACCTTATTTGGTCTGGAATTTTTTTTTGTTTAATTATTTCCTTGCATTATGCTTGAATTTTATTCTGGTTAATATATAAAGCCTTTTTGTCAAATCTTATATCAATATGCTGGTAATACCACATGCGGTATTTCATAACTTTACGTGTGTATATAATGAAGGCATAATACTACACCTGAGCTGAATTTATTCCGGAGGTTTCAGCATGAAAAAGTTATAATAGCACCAATAACACTCAACCTTCAGAAGACAGCACCCTTAGAAATTAATGAGGGGAAGAGTCGGGGAGATACGAAGTCATCTTTTCCTTATATATGGTTATCAAATAAATCGTTTATAAGGTTTAGAAGCAATATGTATTACTCTATTTCAATTAATTATAAACAATCTTTTTATTATTATTTAATCTATCTAGAAATCTACGTGTCCACTAAGATTTGGGTAATACAATAGTTGTGCGACTGCGCTACCGTTTTATCGGGAGACATCCCTAGAAAAGGTAAATGCAGGTTTGAGTCCTACCTAACACCAGAGACACCTTAATTTTCTAGTGAATAGGAACTTCTATTTCTTTAATAAATTTATATTAATCAAATATACATTATAGCATTGTTCCAGTAATTATTAAGGTACATGTATATATTTATATGCTTAAAATATACGAAATCAGAGACATACCTTGTCATTGGCCAATAAAGTAAGAATTTGATTATGTAAAAGGTTTTACCGTTTTTTTTGTCCGTTTACCGTCATACTTTTTGGGGACAATCTCTTGAGGAGTCGGTAAAACTAACTTCGAGATCAACTAATTCAAGGAATTTAATTTAAAAAACTTATATTTTATATAACATAATCACATTTCATATCCCATAATCACATTTTCAATAAAGATGTTATCACGAAAACAATAAAGCAAACACTCCATATGTTGTTCTTCCCGCAGTTAATGGACTGAAATGTTGGTTTAATTTAGTTGGTGCCAATTATCTACGTAAACAAAACTCTTAAGGAAATATTTGGCTTTAAATATATGAGTAATCATTCAACTCAACAAACTCAATTGGTTTTCTCGCAAGTATTATATACGTAGCGATATAATCCAAATATCTTCTAAGAAAATTAAACTCTCTTACGCAAGTTGTAGCATTTACTACAATTAAGGTATTTCATTTTATTATAACTGTTTTACGATAACTATATTGAAGTTTAGACATATATCAGAGAATAATCAAATTTAGTAATAAATCATTCTAAATTAAGACTAAAAAATATATGTATCAATCTAAAATATTAGATAGATCAATACAGTATGCATGGAAAAAAAAATAAAACTATACGAACTACTAATTTGTAATTGTAATATCATAAAAGAGTTACGCTTAAAATTGAATAATTAAGACTTACTTTATTAACAAAATTGTTTCATTATACTAAACCACTTGGAGCAGATATCTATATCAAAATGTTGGCAACTGTTGTTTACCACCCAACGCTGTTCTTTTATTCGGAGGCTTAAAAAGAGGTATCGGATAGCGGGGGAGACATGTGAGAACACAAAAATAGAATTTGTCTAGAAAATTACTCAGCGGATGTAATAAGCAATAGTTTTGTGTAAGCTTATCATATCTAAGAAATCCCTGTGATTTTCTGAACTCACCATTATTTTTAAAAAATTAGTCCTATTAGTGTAACGAAACGATTGTTAGACGTGTGTTTGATACTCTTTTATTCAAAAACTACTAAATGGATTTTCATGAAACTTTGCAAGAAAATCGCTTATATATTAAAATAGTATATAAATTATAATTTATAAATATTTATTAAACATCTAAGTATATGTTTAGATGTTTGATCAACATATAAAATTGAAGTATTTTTTGTAATACGTAAAGTATGTACGGTACTTATAAAATAAAGTTTTAAAATTTTTGTCTATCTGTTTCAGGTAATCTACGAATTTCACTGACAGATAGGTAAAACTACTTCTATTAATTATTATAGGTACAAAGTGTTGCCAATAATGACTAATAAAAGTAGTGTGAGGTTTGTATTATTGTATAAATATTTACAAAACTTCACAGTTCGTCCAAAAAGTAAGAAATTATAATTATGCGCAATTATATTAATATCGTTGAGAAAAATCATAATTTTGAACAACGTGTCAAGGTCAGAACTATTGTACTTTGTGTAAACTTATAGTATTTAGAAAATATAGGCAAAAATACTGACCAACAGGACCCAAAACATAATTGGTTTATAAGCCAGCCTACAATGGTAAGCATCATTTTTCATCAATTTTTCATTCAAAAGAGTATCTTTGCGATTTTCCGTTTAGTGACATCACCGTCCAAAACATTATAACAATATTTAGCAAGAATGAAAAATCAAAGTACGACCAGGCTCTTCTGTCAGTTGATTAAAAGAAATAAATAAAATAGATTATTTCGTGAAAATGATTTAAAGTACGTTTGTACGTTACATAAATATATCTGTTCTAAGTTAAAATTATTAGTTGTACTAAGTGCAATATTTAAGTACTATCAGGTTTGAATATACATGGTAGACGTGGTCTCCATTTCAGAACCTAACGACTCTATCGTCTATCATTTCTAAATGCCCTGCAAACTGCATCTTGAACTTAAGAACCCGTCGTCGTAAGTCGGTAACTGGTTTTTTTATGGCTCTCTTCACTTCGGATTCGATCTCGTAGAGAATAGAAACGTTAAAGGTGTTAAAAAATGTGGTATGTTATGTACAAACTGAATAGAATATTAGCTGATGTCATAAATTGCGGCACCGGATAGATTGTAATATATGCGGTTTATATATTGTTAGGCATTGTTACTGGCAACCCTGACATGGAGCTAAGTCTAATAATTGCCACCAAATCTGCACTATATATCAATTAAGGTAAAATATCAAATATCAGTCTGCACTATACATCAATTAAGTCAATCTCCAGCAGACACGGCGCTTCAGCTAATATAATGAGTAATATCACTGGACACATACAAGATGGTCTTTGAGCAATGCTGTGACAGAAATAGGTGAAAGATAAGCATTCATCCAAACAATATTTACGAGCAGACTACGTATATACACGTCGATTATACATACCTAGTTTGTTAACATTTTATAAAAAAAAAAGCAATAAGTCTGTATTTAGGTTGAAAAACGAATTGCGATTTTCACGTGTGTATATTTAAATTCAGCATATACTGAGGCCCTTTGAGAAGCTTGCAAAAAAAATTCAACACACAAACTTTGGACTTAAGACGAGCAAAAGTTCCAATATTACATTCTGAAGTCATAATCAGGAAGTAATTCTCTGGTGCTTAGATAACTTTGTTATATATTTGTCGTTTATTTGTTTCAAACAAAACATTGCATATTTTTTTAATTTAGTTTAGAAGAATAGTGAAAGAGTACTTGACCTTGTAGTTCGTACTTTTCTTTTATCAGGTATACTTTCTCCTCTATTTTAACTAATTATATATGTGTGTCTGTCGATAGATTTATCCGTTCATATATATTTTAATTGATCAAATTTTCTCATTAGTTTAATTTATTTAACACCTCATACTGCAAAATTTTCAGTTTTATTTCTTCTACATCCAAAGAATGCTTGAAAGAACGCTCTTTGCGATAAGGCTGCTCATTGTACTGTACTATTTTATCATTTCCATGTCAATAATATATATATATATATATATCTTTAAAGTACAACGATTATTATTTCATAAAAATTAATATCCAACCCATGCTGCTAAAAGTGGCTTTATATGTAGGGATAGAAGTTAGAGATACAAAAATCACATACAGTGCCAAATTTTCTTCGAGTTCATTTAGTTTTTTTGACATGACAAATAAAACATTAAAACCTTCTCAATTTTGTCTAATATATTGGATAACGAAATAATATGATGTAAATCGAATAAATCCTAGCATTAATATAATTAAAAATAAATCTATTGGTTTTTATACCCGCTTTGAAATCAATTGGTCATCAAAGTCAAATAAATTCATACAAACCCAATTTGTTGTATAAGAAACCTTTAAAGAATACAAGAAACGAAGTGACTAAGAATAAAATAAACGTAGCACGCAATTAATCAAATTGCGTCGTACTGCCATATAAATTTATAAAAGAGATTCAACTGTCGATATTTAAACTATACGGTGTAGTCAAGTTAAAATTATTAATAAAAAATTTTAACATCTGTATGTTTATTTCAAGGCAGGTATGTGTGACCGGAATTCCATTCACTAATAAGTCAATAATAACAGAAATAGTTTTAAGTATCTATATTAAGAAGTAATTTATTAAAATAAGGTTTATTTATGTATGTGCTAAGTTTCTACTGAATATTTTATAATGATTCTTAAGTATATAGTGTAGTAACACGTTGTGGCCAAAAGATATCACTTATTTACCTAAAATACCTACTACTTTTAAATTTTCAAACTATATCTATATTGTGAGCTTTAATCATAAGTACATTATACACGTTATGTACATTATATATGCAGATATTTGTAGTTTGAGGTGTATTTTTATTCTCTGTACCGATATAATATGATTCTTATAAGTACGTACAACAAAATATTCATTGTTCAATTGCGTATAACCTAAGTTTACTCGATTTGTTTCAATTAACCAATAAAGTTGGTGTCGAGACCAACGCCTAGTATACAATAATACGTTCCAATGTCAAGCCTTTGACTTTGCGAACAATATGAATTCCTTGTACTGTATAGACATAGAAATATGGTTCAAAATCGTTAACCAAATGTGTTGTTGGTATCATCTATGCGTCTAATTGAATTGAGCAATTTTGGTTCCAATGTAGTGACACGATGATTGAATGGGCAACCTCAATTTCATATTGACATTCGATAAGTTCCCTGCGATAAGAACGATAGTGAGTGGGGCTATCTTTACATAATACTTTATTTATTATATTAATAAATGATACAATTAAACCCAACACCTTAATAAATCAAATAGTTTTCCATTTTACCTTTTAAGTAAATTTACAAGACTATAGTAAATTACACAATGTCGCATTCCTATCTTTTGCGCCGTAGATCGTGGATATACCCACATAGGAAAAATAAAGTCATGATCATTTATATTTAGCTCAGTCTGGGTGATTTATGTATAAATTTTCGTATTAAATTTTTATTTCCTCTATCGTCTGATATCCGTAATAAGCTACTTATCTTAGAGTCAAGCCAATATATGAGATGTGGAGATGATGTGTGAAATTATTACTTAGTTTATTATTACTTCTGTTAATAATACTTTAAATATTGTTTATTAAAAATATTACATGATTAAATGTAGTTCTACGAAAGCATTAAAGGAATGACAGGAACATGTTGCCAACCTTGTCACCTGGGTGCCTTTGAAAACTTCTGTATTCGATTCACTTTGCGTTTTGCGTATCTTTATTTACATAAAATTAAACTACAACAATTCAAGTTGGTTTATCAATTATCAGGTATTGTTTATTGATATTTTGATTATCCTACTGTTATCTTTGTCACATAAAAATAAAATAAGGTTAGTTTTTTTAAAGTGTAACATGAACGCAGATGGCAATTAAAGACAATGAAAATCCTTATCCTTAATTTCATTTAGTATAGCGTGCCATGTTCTGACAAATATTAAAATTTAGCAACCCTAAAGACTTTTGAACCAATTAGAAGTCCAATATATAAAAGTTGATGTTAAAAGAAATCACAGAATACTTTCCGCATATATCTATTACGAAAATATCATACAAAATAAATGATCCAAAACTTCAACCCCACGACCCGTTTTTTGTGAAGATGTTTACATAGGACCCTTTTAGTGATAAGGTTTAGGTAGCGGTACTATTGAAAAAATCAAAGTCATAACATAACCTTTACCTTTAAAATAAATTCTATGACTTTTTTATCAGCACCCTATGTAGGTTTTATCGACCTAGCTATCACATTAATTTAATTGAAGATGCGACATATTCTATTGATATAATAGATACAGATGCTCCGCTTACAGTTGACTAGTGCAGTAAATAGTGTCCAATTTGATTTTTTTTCATGCAGAATCACAATGTATCTACGTGTACTATACCGACCCATCTATTTTTACAGTTCAGCATTTTAATTGATTGTTAGGTACCTGTTTTACATGCCAAATAAATAAAACAAAAAATATTAAGTGTTCTTCAACTATTTAATTTGATAAATTGTAGTATGAGTTGAAAACTTATGAATTATTAATGACCATAGTCTTTTAAAACTCTTTTCAAGCAAATACCCAGAACTATGCAGTCACTATCCAACAATTTAAAAAGGCTTTTGAACTATTATAATGATTTCGTCTCGACTTGAATGCAAATATTTCAATATAAACATAGTGATAAAGTGTTTAAAGTGTCTCAGTACGAGGAGAAGGGACAGACGTGTTGTTTATTAATGAAGTAAGTAATCAAGGCGCTTGTAATTTGATGTGCTATTCTTATTTGAACAGAAATTCATTCATCAATTCAGAAATATGTTTTAGATAATATAGATTTATGCCGCAATGTCTACTTTCTTTATTTAAAGTTGTTTGTTTGATAGTTTTTGCAAGTGCTGTTGGGATTTACGAATTGGCTTTTACGACAAGTGCCTCAGAGGGAGGTACTATTTAACTTGGTCTATCACCACGGTATTGGAACCAATTGATTACAATTAGTAAATGTCGTAGAAATATCAGCTTTAAAATCTCGCTGTAGGAACGACTCGAGCTGTAATTTAAATGATATCTTATTTTTAACTTTTATATTAATATTTTTGAATCAATTTAACTAAAAATATACAGTAAGCTACTCTTAATATTTAATGTCGCTTTAATTATTAATTTTCGCAAATACAATGATTTGTTTGTGTAAATTTAGGAATAATAGTTAAATATGTTTACAGCTAAGAAGAACAATATAAAATACATGATTCACCGAAGTTTCTACCAAAAACATTTCACACGGTGTAGAAAAAGCTGGCAAAAAAAATTTCAATTAAGATCCAAAATTGTTAAATAAAAAACCTTGGAACATTATCAAATATAAATCAAATAATGTAAATAACATTTGTAATTAAAAAATAAATCACCAGATATATCAACATCAATGCTCTTATTGTTATAAATGATCATGAAATAGTAACAAAAGTATGGTTAGGATTATTAGTTTTAAAAAAAGATGGGCTAAATTATTTTAAATTTAAACGAGGGCTTATTCAATTAATACAATTTAGTAAAAAAAATGGATTAATCACTAGAAATTAAGTCTATAAATATTATAAATTATAAGTCTCTAATCATTCGACGATATGACGAATATGAAAGATTGCACGAAGCGTCTTTAATTCTAGATGCGTATGATTTCTAATTAATCACCTCAACTATATTTATTAACACGTGAATACTACATCTTAGATATATTTTCTAAAATCAAATTTACGTAATCGTTATACTCGGTCTCACAAAAGAAACAGACATCATCATTGTACCAGGCGTAGTAACTATCCAACAGTCCACTGTGTACTTCCCCAAGGAAGAGGGAATTTACCCATAATCGTCGCGCTGGGCGATCGCAGAGCGTAGCTTCGCGACGGGAATACTGCTGCCCATTACCATAGTGTTGTATTTGAACTACACTGCTTCAGGTAGATATACCGATATCTGGCGGTTTTGGTACCTCAGTCATCTTTAGCGACACCTGGTACAAGGAGACGCACTATTTTCTACTCCAAAAGTATCATACGGCCAGAAGATCATATGCCCTATAAAATGGTAAAAATGAGAGATAAAAATCAATTTACCTTAGTGTTGTTTATAGGGGATTGATAGAAAGAGATTGCCAGCCGCTTGCATATAACGGGATGATATATTATTTATTAGATCGTCTAGCCACTTTGTGGTAGACATACTACGAGGCGCGTGCTTGGGCGTAGTGTCTACTCGTTCTCGATCATTATGACCCCATCTGCCTGTTTTGCGTGCTATGTTTGTACGCTAAGGTACACTATCTAGAGGATCTGCACTAATTTTCTTGCTTATTCTGTATGAACGCAGTTTATTGATGATTTTAAATGATATTTTATACGAGCTATACAGGTAAAATAACTTAATGCATTGACTTTTCTTTTGGTGTCTATATAAAAATATTGTCTTTTTTAAGTAACATTGTCGCCATTTGTAATTTTGAGTAAAAGTTAGAACGATTATATTTCAGCCACGTATCATCACTTGATTACAGTCTGATAACTAAGAGTATAAAGATAGTTAATTTTTTTCATACAATCTATGAAACTTTATTTAAAAAATGTTAATGTTAAATGTTATTTTAATGTTTTCCATAAAATAACGCAATCATTTATTATTCTATTTCTTTTCATGCGTATCGATAAATTCTATTCGCGTATATATGTAGCACCAAGCTGAAATTAATGGAAAATCCCTAGCCGCTAAGGTCTTACAGTTTTATCTTATATTTGCATTATTAAAAGCTACAATACTCTTGTGACCGGCGATCTGGTATAGGCTTTCTGTATTTGTAACAAAATACTGCAACAACCTTTTTATATAACAATAAACAAGAAACTGTTAGGAATTCATTACGTGTTAGCACGCAAATACACACATAGCAGTGCGAACGTTGTTATTTTGCGGTAGAGATAGGTGAGATGTACCAATGCAGACAACCTTTTAATGAAATCTACCTCATAAAATGCTCTAATTTGGACCTTGTGTTTATATATTTTATACATTTATATTTTTGTATTAATTTAAACAAATATTATTGTAAAATGTTGTATATGTTCAAAATAAAATTACTGTTTTTTTGTTTATTCCTCTTAATCAACCTCATTGTAATTAAAAAAAAAACTTATGATTGACTAAACTTTGCGATTCTATCTGTTGTTATATGTTTTGTTTATAATGCTGTTGGTGTATATCAGAATAAAGTAAAGATATTGAAGTTATAAGAATGTTGCAAAGCGTCCTACCTAACAATTGTTGTAGACAAGATTGATATATTACATCTGTTTTGTCTGACCAAATAGAGGAACCCAAACATTTGGGACTAATACAAAGCAAATGGGACACAAAGTGTAGGAGTTGGAACGTTAGTTGAATTTGAAGTAGCCTATAAAGTGCTTTTGCCAATACAAAAGTAATACTCACATCTGTCACTGAGGTATTTTTCATGGTAAAACTCGTATTCGAAATTATGTTCACCCAACTCAACTCAAGAATGTACTCACTGAAACTTATGAAAAAAATATGTTTTATGTTATCTCCACTATGAAACTATAATTTTTGTTATAGAATATATCTCTTTTAGATTAAATTACTTTCTTCTTAGCTTTACTTTTTATGCTCTATTTAGTGAATTCACTCATATATATACGAATCATATACTCTTATAGGTAGGTTTAAGCTACCTAAATAGTCAAAACATTTGTTATTGCATATATAATGTTAGATTGAATACACTAGCTGTAGCTGAGAGAACAAAGTCTACAAGCGTTAGAGAGAAATACATGCTTTAATATTTATCAAGCTTCAAGATCTTGGTAATTAGTAAAATCTTGTCAAGAAATAATATATGTACATATAACAGATATATTAAATGTATCAGTAATACTTGACTGTTGGATGATTTATTAAACGAGCCAAAACATTGATGACCTTTTTGATGTTTGAATGACTAATTTTAATACTTCACACTTGACTTTTTCATAAGATTATTGATTACTTTTTTAAAATATTCTCAATTTCTGATCGCTTACCATCACTAGTAAATACGTTTAACCGTCTATATATTTCAGTTGTATTAAGAACTATCATTTAAAAATTTGCATAATTCCCTAAAGAAATTCCCTATACAGACCTATTTTACAAACTTTAAACGGTAAATTTATAAACTTTCGTTAGCTAACATGGCATACTTTATTTACTAAATTTGATAGTAATATATACAACAATACTAAGTCAAAATCTGTACAACTATAGCAAAAAACAAGGCCGCGAAGCGTTACGCTTAATCAACGTCTTTCTTCATATTTCAATCAATTTGTTCTTTTGATGCCATGGGAAATCTAATGCGTACTTTTACACCACTTTCCTTGGAAACGCAAATATTTTACCTTCGTTTAAATTTAAGAATGACGGCGACGGACGTGACCTTTCATTATTAAATTTTCACTTACTGAGCTTACTTCTCTTAAGACCAGGCTGACATCCAAATACCTACGACGCTTTAAATAATTAACATGTATGCGACAACAAATTGATTTTTCTATAACATGTTCATCATGAATCATATATAAACTAGAGCTAGTTTATATCCAATTTTAAGATAACTAACTAAAAGCTATTATTATTTTCTACAAACATACATGAGGTAGACCTAGTTTAAAAATATATATTTACTTTTTATTATTATTTTTACTGAAAATTGGACGAATATTACTTAGCATTTTAACACATTTTAGTGTGATAATATTATATAATTCAGATATTATATTCTCATAAATCTTTACAGCATATGTTCCAAAATGTTACTTGAATATAAGCAAAAACAAAAATACATATATTTATTCTAGGAACCATAATCTCTGATCTTTTATGTTGGACTGTTAACAATTCAGCGGATTAAAACGGAAAATTTCCGAATCCATTGATATCACCATAATCTCCTGACAAAAACTTAGGTATAAAACAATATTTTTTTTCCAATAATTGAGAGAATGGATTTAACAAATCGATTATTATTGGACTACTTCTTATATTATAAATGTAAAAGTAAGCCCGTTTTGCTTTTAGGGCTAAGCGGGTTAACATATTAAATCATATTTGGTTTACTGAAGCCCAGCGAAACAAGAGCTACATTAATATTGCCACGGGAACAAAGTCACGATAAAATTCATGAATTTAATACCTAATTACTACAAAAATCAAACCCAAACTTAGTGACACATATGGACTTAAGCGTCACCCTGGAATAAATATTTGTAATACATAATAGTTCAGAACTATTACTATGTATTACAAATGTTCCGGTTTAATTATATTTGTATCATCATTATCATAGCAGCTGTATTATGTCCACTGCTGGACCTAAGTCCAGGGCTAACCCTCCCCCTTCCCCAAAAATGGGGGAATTTGTCCAAACTTGCTGGGTAAGCCCATCTACACCATTTTGAATTTCAGCTTTACTGTTACGGATGGATGTACCGCCATTTGTCAGTTTTGGTACCACGGTCGCCTCTTACTACATCTGGTAAAAGGGGAGGTACTATTCTAATCTGCTGATATCCCAGGGCAAATATATACGCAGGTATGTAATTTTTCTGTAATCGTAGAATAGGGCTTTAAGTCAGGAATCAGGTTTTTGTTTGAGATTTTATTTATTATTTGATTATTGTTATATTTATAAACCTTTGGTCTTTGTCTAATGTATTTATTGGTCTGATACATAAATAATACAAGGTCTTTAAGTCAGGAGATTCGTCACTCTTTGTGAATGTATTTATTTTTATAATATTTGTGAACTAGTAAATAGTAAGCATATGTGTACAGGCTTTAGGGTAAATTTGATCAAGGAAGTTATATTCATATTTTTTTTTATTTAAGTATACATTTTACAACAAAGTATGTTTTTGCGTAGTATAAGGAACAAGGAAGTGTTTATTGCCTCTGTTAATAAAAATTTGTGCGGTTATATTTTATATTATTAAACACTTAAGTGTTATCTAATATTAGTGTCAGATTTGTTAACGTTTATTATTGTAATGAAAACTTACCATTGAATTATATTATTGGAAAACTGTGTTAGTATCATAGCTTTCCAACCTCGTACTGTAGACGGTTCTTTGAGATGGAAAGTAGCTTTTGTCTGACGGATTAACCAATATTTTTCAACAACATTGATGTACTGTTTCACTGTAAGAGCGAATATAACATAAACAGTTCATCCACCAAATCACTGTTTCTCATATATTCCATGGAAGTACCTATACATCCATGCCGGACTTTGATGTAGAGGCGGCAGAGAGAAAATGTCTCCCTCATTTACGAAATATACGGTATACGAAAAGGCGATCAATGTTTTAAAATCTGTGATAGGAGATACAATCAGTAGATAACCTATCAATTTGAAATCCCATTTACATTTCATACCTTGCACTCTAATTAAACTTGGCGGGAGTGGTTTGAATCATACTCAATAAAACACTACGCTCAGTGATTGCCACATTATCAGCAAAATCCCTCAAAATTACAAAAATAAATTGAACCCTGCTGTTGATCTTCTTTAAGGTCTCTAGAAATCCTTTGTTAAACAATGAACTTTCAATGATCCCGTGCTAGAGACAGTAGAGAAGTTAAAATAAATCATTTGTAAAGTAAAAACTACACTTCGTATTTCAATAATAGAAAATCGTTCGATTTAGTTGGCTTTTACCCGCATTATATAACTTTTCGACAAGAATCCCGAAACAGATTAAATTGTAATTACCAATTATAAACTATTTGGTAACTGTAAATTAAATTTCAATCACCCGACCTATCGATACAAAGTGTTTATGATCAATTATCTGTGAACTTTGTTTGTTCCATGAACTCAGCTCTCTAATTTAGTTTCCGTACAGCTTGACCTAATTATGTACTCAGTTAATTGTTATACTTGTCTTCATTTACAAATGTAGTCGGATTCATTGATAGCTGTTATAATCAGTCACGTGACTGGCAAAGTGCAAAAGCACCTGTATTAGGTGTCGTGGAAGTCGACAGAAAGCGATATATCTATACCATTGGTGTAATACATTAAATAGAGTAGGATTCATAGGGTATGGTAGAGTGGAGTTCATCTTCACATAGGCAGCAACATTCTTGTCGTGATATGACTTTCTGCGATGAATACTACGTCTGCTCAACGTGGAAAATATATCCCTCTGATTAAAACCTCTTGATGAGGTATAGAGATGATTGCTGGATAGCAGTGGCGGTTCCAAGGCTGATATGAAATATAATTTACTGTTCAATATAATCCTGTATCTCTGCCACCTAATATATGCGCTCACTTAAGTAATATTAAAAAAAGCCTTAAAAGGGATCCGAACAACTAAATAAAATTTGTAATCGAATTTTTTTTGTACTGCTGAAGTAATAATATGGCATAAAACTTATTTATTCATATTTATTAACATATTGTACACTAGTTGTCAATTTTGTCAAACGCCATAAGGCTATATTAAAAAAAATCGTAATGCCTTCTTTTGAGTTTTTTAAATTATCTGCGAATCCTTTCATTTTCTTTCTTTCATAATACAATGACCAACATCTTTGACATATAATCTCTGGCAAACTACCACTAAAAATATGAGAATGACTCGAACTTATATTGAAAAAAACAAAATACTTAAAAAGCTAATGTAAGATATAGAAGAGGTAACAAACGAATGCGAATATTCGAAGAAAGCGAATTCCATACAAAGAAACGTTGTAAATACCGGTCATTTATGAATTAGTAATCAGTTATTTAATAACATCAGATATCTTTGGTTTTTTGATAAAATAGAATAGGTTAGGAAGCATTTCAGTAAAAGTAAATAGAAACCTATTAAAGTAGCCGTAGAAATTCGGAAACGCTCTCATATATATCGATCTCCTTGAATATGTCCTCCTTAAGATTTAAGAACCTGGTATCCATGAAGGATTCAAATGGACAATGAAATGAGCGAAAAAAAGAGATTGTATTTGCTTTTGTATAGGTCTTAATACAAGAATGCGATCGTTTTAGAAAAAAACAATCAATTTTTAATCAATCTTGAATTGTCTTTTATTAATTTCTGTCTTTTAATTAGAATAAACTTGGATCCTAACCTCCTACTCCAGATGATTAATGATACTTATAGCCTCATAAAGCTTTATTTATGTTACTGTTGTATAATTTAAGGTTTGTCTGCGTAAAAGTCAGCCACCTTAATGCAGACAACGAAAAAGTTATTGGAGACTTTATTATGTCGATTCTGAGTACAGCTGCCGCAGCACCCATTTTTACATCATCCTGGACGTTGTAAAACCAGTCTGAATTAGAAGCCAGAAACGTCACCTGCAATGTAAAGGTCTATGAAGGACATAAAATAAAATACTAACATTGAAATGAGGTTCCTAAATTCGCAATTTTACATTATACAGAATCTACAGCTTAAACAATATTTTGTATAAAAATTAACGATAACTTTTTAATGCGAATTGGTACAAAATACTTCTTGACGTACTTTTTTTTCTCAAGCGGTCTGTTATCAAAATTGTTTTTTTGTTTAGTAATTTAACATATCTGTTTATTTAACTATGTCGTTCTGAGAGAATGATGAATAATTGCTGCGATAAAAGCGTTTCTTTATTTTTTAATTTTGTTTCATAAAATCAGTATATACGTAATTTGAATACAAACTCATTCGTGTTGTTCACTCCTTTTTTTCATTTCATTTATTAGTTAATCTACGTTTATTTGGATTTAAACATTATACAATAGAAAAGTCACAAATATAATACTTAAACATACATACAATAACCAGACACAGAATGAACATCAATAGCCATCATATAAATGTTCGACCTGGGTGAATCTACAACATATGACACACAAAAGAGAGCCACTATCATCTGTGCCATTGAGCCCATTTTATTCTTTTTTATTGAAATGCATATAGTTTTACTTATCTTAATATTATTTTTACTATAGGAAATTTAAATTCCTATGTACCATCATATCAGCCATAGGATGTCCATCAACATCTCTACCGGATGTATGTATGTCCATGTATGTCCATCTCATCTCATGCTCTACCGGATTTCATACCAGCTATTAAGTTCACTTCTGGACATATTCACCTCCAAGAAAGGAGGTTTTTTGCCCAAAATTGACGCGCTGAGCAAGCGTGTAGGCAATCACAGAGCGCAGCTTTCGCGACAGGGAGCTGATGCCCATGCCCACCCTGTGCATTTCAGCTGCACTATTTACGATAGATATACCGCCATCTGTTGGCTCCGGCACCTTAGTTGCCTCTTACGACACCTGGCGCAGTGAAAGGTATTATTCTTCTCCGCCGGTACCTCAAGGCTTTTAAATTACAGCCCTATCTTAATTATTATCCCTAATATTTAACAATGGTTTACTCTTATTAATGTACAAAAAGTTTGCAATATGTTTGACACAATTAGAAGTAATTATCAACTATTTGGTAAGAATTTAATTTTAACATTAATGAATAACTTTTAATAATGTGTCTGGCTTTGTTTTAGTTGTGATGAAAAACATTTAAATGTTATTGACCTTTGCGAGTTAGTCCAATTAACCTCTTTCAAGTGTCATTATCCAAGAAAAGAATAGGATTCTGCGTTATTTTTGAAATGATAATTGAGGTTTTGTGACTGTGCTCATGGCATTATGTCACCATCACATATGATCCCATTAAGTATATTTTTTTTATAAATTTGTTGAAAAATGCCATATACATATATAGACATCAGTCTATGCCTTTAAATTTACTAAAAGGAAAATAAAGGTTGTCATTAAGTTTATATTTTAATTTGAATATTGCCCATGCGTAAAGACGAAAAATTTTTTTTAAAGGATATCACCATCGCTTATTAGAATCAAAAAATTATCACTTTAGATTAGTATATTAAATTTTAAGTAAATAAGATGAAGACATTATTTATTTTAGATAAGTATTCTTAAACTAATCGTTTTGTCGAGCAATATCTGTGCGAGAGGTATAATGAAAGTAAAACGAACACTAAGTCGCTGCAAACTTGCCGTCAATTTACCGCTGCTAGAGTTGCCCGTGAGTTTGAAAACTTAGGTATTAGTATTTAAAGTGCTTAGGTACTTTTAAACTAATTATGTTTTTAATGAGCGTACATTTACGACATTTTCCAAGCTAAGCTTCAACTTACAGTTGTGCACCAGTGTGTCCAAACCACACTGAAAATAATGAGGGTAAAATGCCAAAGCGTATGTAATTAAAAATAAAGGTCACGACTGCTTTCAATTCTGATTACTGTTTACAATGTGTAATATTATAAATATTAAGTGCATATGGTATAAGATTAGAGATGTTATTTGATTAAGAAGTGTAACTTTACTAATAATATTGCAAAATACTAGCACGAATTCCACAAACTAAAATCAACTTTAAAAAAAGAAAGTTCCCACGATTATTTGATATATAATAACAATTTTGTATCTCCGATGAGCATTATTTACATTCAATTGACTTATACAATTAATCAAGTAAATTATATTATAAATTAATTTATATAGTAATATAGTTCCAGAGAATAGATTTAAAGCAATTACGTCAAATATTCGGATATTACGCAAGACCAAGTTAGGGCGTACCAAATTCGTATCCAAAGTATTGTAGAACCAAATTTAATTTTCCATCTGAGCAAATTTGTGACAGGAACCTTACTTTTAATAAATTACTTGTAGATCTAAGACCGATAGAAATAATCAGCTACGAGAATCATAATGTCGATTACCCTA
This sequence comes from Heortia vitessoides, assembly GCA_020976665.1. Lineage (NCBI taxonomy): Eukaryota > Metazoa > Arthropoda > Insecta > Lepidoptera > Crambidae > Heortia > Heortia vitessoides. Next base: position 6,216,534 of record JACJUM010003129.1, read on the forward strand.
ATGGCGCTTAGCATGACTCACTAGGCATAATCACCATACGCCATTTTGTCTCATATATTTTCTCCGCATAATTTTTAAGTATCATTTAACAGAGTATACAATCACAGAGCAAATTAAATAAATCTCTTAGTTTAATGTGGCCTAATACATTTAATTCCTTAAGTATAATCAATGAATTGTATAATTTAAATGTAATTATTATCATGATTATGATTGAAATATATTATTGTGTTCTAGAATGAGAAAACTCAGATAAAGTATAATAGCTTTTTTAAAATAATTTATACGTTTTTATTAATATATTTTCTAAATTATGAATTAGAGTAATTTTAAATATTGTGTGGCATAATTTGAAATTATGCCACACAATATTATGGCACAAAATGATTAGGAAAATTAAATTCAAGGAACATCATATTATGACAACTCATGTTATGCCTAAAATTAGTAAACCATCATAAAATGGGGCCTTATCTCTATCTTTTAAGCCCTAAGTACAACATTTCCTAAGTACTCAAAGCTAGACTCCTCGTCAAGTGAAGTGCTGATAAATATCGTTGAAAAATATATGTTTATCCTTATTTGTGCAATAAACCCAAATGCTCATACGGGTTCCGTTGTGATTGAGGTCAGAGATTTGTTGTTGAATACTCAACAAAATACATCGAAACTCTTAATTATTTCCAAAAAGTTAAACCTTAGAATATCCAAGCGCATTCCTATTTCTTAACAATCTTGTCGTCAGACCTCAATGTCTAATGTTGTGTTTTACCAGGGCAAGTCTTTGGTTGGTTGGTAGTCCTACGACTGCCGGAGAGCACTCCCTGCCTCGTCATGACTATAGCACCTAGGCATAATGGAGCTACTGGGGCCTAGTCAAATTAATTGGCTCTATTTTGTAGATTTGCCCAATTAACGGCATGCTGGGCAGACGTATTGGCAATCGCAGAACGTAGCTTTGTGACTAGTATACTGCTGCCCATTTTTGCCAATTGCAGTTGAGCTACACTAATTAAATAAATAAATTTACCACCATCTGTTGGTTTCGGTACCTTAGTCGCCTCTTACTACTCGTGGCACAAAGTAAAGCACTGTTCTATTCTATCAGTACCCCAAGGCGAAAAATATTAATTTATTAATTTTATTTTTAAGTTATATTTTTAACTACCTTTACGTATTTATCTACCATTACATACATCATATCGCGATTACATACTAAATGGGCTTTTGTATCAAATACAGAAATCTAAGACAAGTTTTATTTTCTAGAAAACGTGCTTTTAAAATCAATTTGATTGAATTATGTTACGAGATTTTATTGGCGTTCTTGATATATTCTAAAGCACCAAATTATATTTTCATTAATAGATGGCATTGGAGTACGTGAGAAGGTCGTTAAAAGGGCCATTGAACCCGGTTCGTTTTGGGCCAGATTCATTACTATAATCTCACGTTCATCCCAATAGAACATTATGAAGATGAATTGGTGGTCCATTGGAAAAAAAATGAACAGCAATTTTCCTTTTTAGAAGAGCCAGGAAAAGTGTTGGAAATTTCATTCAAGTCCGAGATAACAGTTATAACTATGGTTGAGTATTTTATGGATCAGATAAGTGTAAATCGTCGATTAAGGGTTCCTTAATGCATTGTCGTATACATCAATCCAATGTCGATTTGAATGTGTCACGTTAACGATATCTTTGATCTTATTGGATTGATGGATTCTATTTGTAACAAACTGAAAATACCTATATTGTAGTTTAATGGAAATATTCTATATAATACTGAGATTTATAAAGTAATAGTGCTGACTCCAATATAAGTTATTTAATACTCATTATCACAAAGGATATCAGACAACAGTGGAATAACAATGGAACACTAGAATAGCTAATAAACAGCACCAAGATACAAAGCTAACAAACTCATATATCTATCTTTTTATTTGTCCTAGGGAGGTTTTTCTTACTCACGACCATTGTCGCATAAAATAGGGACACTACCGACTTCGCCAAATCTACGGCAGATACACAGATAAAAAGTGGAATTATATCCAAATTTAAACAAATATAATTTACACTGTAGTAAATTAAAAAAGGTATGCCCATTTATTAAATAAAATTAAGTAAAAAAAATATGTAACTATTTAAATAGAATATAAAGACAAAGCGCGTTTAGCAAAAAAAACTTGACAATGAGATTTTTGGAAATAAACCCAGGTGTACACTTACAAGTATTCGTATTTTATGCTGAGTAACAACAGCTTTTTTATCTCTCATATCATATTTTCGTCAGGACAAAGGATGTTTTGTCTGGAACATTTTAAGCGCTTCACCAAAATTTATAGTGCTTTAGCTTTTAGCTGAAGAGCCAATTTAGCCAGACTAAATTAGTCTTTCCAAACTTATGCCGTATGTATTTAAGATAATAATTATTTTTTTAATGTATTAATCATTATATTTTATGCCAAACAAGCTTGTGCCTATTGATAATATTTTGATAAAAACATATTTGCAATAACTGTTGAAATCATGGTATAGTATCACACTGCACCTGATCTAGCTACTAACAAGATCAACGTAATTAGATTAAAAAAAAAGAAAAATACATCTTTTAAGAAAGTAAAATTATATATTTAACACTCAACAATGAAGGGGGTTCCTTTTTATTGTATGTATTGTTATCATATGGGCAGGGAATGTATTAAGGGTTACTCTGTGCCAAGCTCCAACCGCAAAGCGGACCTAACCTGCCGTAGTCAGGAAGAGAAGCAGTCCGCGCTAGAGCAGGTAGAGCAGTTATTTGCCGAACTCGGTCGCGGACGGGAAACCACTCGTAACCGCCAAGTATTTGAAGAGAACTTTTAATGGTGTAGCCATAATTATAGGTATTGGCTATTTGGCACTAATTGGCACTAAATGGCTGGCGGCTTTAAGGTTTTAGGAGATGATGAAGTGCTCTCTGAGCACATCGTCTCGGACGAGACACTACGGTTTTTAGTTGCAAGCAAACGCCTAAGAACTGAGGTTCCTGACAAAGGCTTTGTTGGTGCCGGTGACTCCACTCGTAGCACCTGCCATACCAGCGTCGGTTATTTTGCCTGCAATGCTGACTGCACCTACGCCTGCCCCAGATAAGGTAGCCTTAGCCCCCAAATCCTCCTCGACTCCTCTCTTGTGCCTGCCCTTTCAGAATTAACTGATAATTTAGAGCATCGCAATCCTCCATCGGAGGCCGACGTGTCCCTGCTAGGGCACTTACACCACCAATATCTGCTTCCGTGCCCTCAACTTGAGTCGAGCTGGATAACGAAAACTGGCTAACGGTATATCAAGGGACATAGACCTGAATAAAAAGAAAAAAGGCTTTGTTAAACGCCGCCATAACTCCACAAACTAGTGGAAAGACGGCTGACACCACACACAAGTCATCCAACGTGGTGATTAGGAGGAGCGGAGCGGGACCTTGCTGGGCTGGGCTTGCTGGTTGCAGCATTGGATCTGTTCACATTGGGTGGATGGAAATGTCCCCAGACTCCGTCTATGTCACCTGTGGTCAAGGATGAGTTGGTAGTGGCAAAATATAACCCATCCATCACGGAGGCAAAGGTGGGAGTGGATATTATTCGTATCCGTTTAAAGAATACCGTCCCTGAACATGATAAGATCCCCGCCCGCGTATTGGCCTGGCTATGGATCACATCTAAAACCACCTAAGGGAACTGATAGATGCTTGTCTAACGTCTGGACTGTTCTCTGACTGCTGGAAAAATGGGAAGCTGGTACTTCTGCAAAAGCCCGGGTGGTCCACGCACTCCGCTGCAGCCTACAGGCCTATAGTATTGCTTGGCGAGGTGGGTAAGTTATTATTAAAGAAAATTCTAGCTGCTTGTATTTTAAAGCACTTCACTGTGGTGCTAGACGATTGGGCTCGACCTGTCAGACGCTCAGTATGGTTTTAAGGCTGGACGATTAAAGCAATCTTGCATATGACGATTGCTGCCGAGGGAGCTGTGAGCCGCGGTGGAATGTTGTTAGCGGTGTTTTTGAACATCGCGAATGCATTAAGTAGTCTGTCGTTCAGCTGCATCAAAGAGACGCTCCAGAATCACGGGGTGCTCGTTTACCAAAATTGGCTGGAGCAGGCAGGCTATCTGTCGAAAAAACCTGTCCTGTATGAAGACTAAGGAAAATTGGCTACAATTGTGTGCTTCACGAAGTCTTTCCCCTTAGGCTGGGCGTCTACGGAACCTACTACGCAGATGACACTCGACTACCCGGGAGAAAGCTTCGTAGAGGTAGTACAGCTGGCCATTGTGGATTTCCTAGGTGGTCGGAAGTATCGAGTCTGAGGGCCTACGGATGGTGTTGGAAAAGACGGAAGCCATGTTCTTCCACGGGCCTTTATTGCCGCCCACCGTCTCACGCTTCGATCGAAATCTGTCCAATTCTCATACAGGTGGAGGCCGAGATGAAGTATATGGGTTTTCATATCGACTCCAAGTAGCATTTTGACGGTACGCACTTACCTAATGTCGCCTCAAAACTAGACGGTAATCGTTATCAAGATTGACAAAATGTCAGGATGTCAGAAAATTTTATGTCAGGATTTAAAAATTACAATTAATACCTTTACATTTTTTTATTTATTATGGGTTTTTAATTATGTTATTTATGTAATTTGCATCCATCTATGCAGTAGGTCCTGACAGTATCTCTTAATCTGGCTGTGATGTGATATTGGCATTTGTTCCTAATCAAATTATAACTTGATGTAATAAAATTTATAATGCGTAAAGGTTAGAAAAGATTACACAAACTACCGTTTCAGGAAGCATTTCAGAACTCTAATTCCATGTTTTATGAAAAATAATACCTAATATTTTCAGCATTCTTAAAAATTGAAAATTTAATCGTAGCTAGTTGATTGCGGCTACGTACACCTATACGTTACCAGCCTTACTGCTTCAGCACCTCTCTGGTCAAGAGGGAGTGGTTTCCGATTCACGCTAGTTGGTATTATGAGAGGCTTGAAGGCGTATTGATTAGTAAACGTGCAATGTTATCTTATAATATTGCACAGCTTTAACAGAGCCAGTTAAGCGAATATGACCAGCTCCAAGTAGATTATACCAGTTTATATTATTTTCAGGTATAAAAACAATGAAACGTAATGTTTTAAATTCAATGTCTCCCATTAATTTTGATTTCAATTTCTTACATTAATCACCACAAGTTAATATGTCGCTTTGTGTACTTAAATATAACCAGAAACGGAATTAAATATTTTCATTTATTTTAAAAAAAAATTCATGTCAATGTTTGTTATTACGAAGCCATTAAAATTTAGAATATTACGCATTACAGAATGGAATGCCTCATAGCCTTGTTATTTACAATGTGATGTTACAGTTGTGCATACAGTTAATATTCAAGTGTGAATTTAATATTATATTTAACGATTAATATCAAGTACTTACCTACAGTATAATGAAAATTAATATGCATATTAATTTTAATTTTATTGGCATACAATATTAAAAGAATTTAATAATTATGAGATCGATTGTATCTCAAATATATTTTATATATACTATCAATTTAGGTTTGACATATCGGTCCTAATCCTATATATGTATATTTTTTCCCCTTGATCAATTTCCCTAATTTTTTTTCATGGGTTGGATAAAGGTCAGGAGTAGTTTTTTATAAAAAAATATGGAGGATGTGCAATTAAATAAAAAAATACTAACGACCTTGTTATTTTTTATAAACAAATGGCTTTTAATTTAAACTAATGGCGTTTGACATAACTGTTAATCGTTTGACAGTTGGCGCGATTGATAGAGATTTAAATATATTTTAAAATAGATTTATCAGTAGAAATTTTATTCATTGTTCAAATTTTGAAATCATAGCTCAGAAATAGCGATGTCTATCATATTTGCTAGTTTTCTGTTGAAAATATACTTTTTCAAAACTCACTGCACTATGCAGAAGTGATATCTATTATACAAGTGTTATTAGTGGGAAATGTATAGTGTCTTTACTAAAAAAAATAGCAGATCCAATGCTTCACGCTGCTCTTAGCGAATGTAATTACGCAAAAAAACTGGACAAGCAAATCAATATATTTCGATTTTGCTGGTTATGATAAAGCAAATCGATGTGTAGCTTAATGATGACATTGTTACACAAAGCAGCCGTTTCTCTATACGCACTAATGAGGTTCTGTTCGTTAACACATACTTAATTATTGCTGTATACTCAGACGTAAGACTAAAGTTACTTTCTCATTCTTAGAAAATTACGTTACCGGTGTTTCCTAATTGCATTATTTAAGCCCCGTTGCTTTTGTGATATAGTCGTGGGAAATCAAAGAGAATCATTTTTTTTAACAAAGTTAATTCATTCATTTGACAAATGCCACACGCAACTCATCAATCACTTGGACAGGCCTATTTGCAGCAGTGGACGTGCTATGGCGGATACATAGCAATTTTAACTTTTCTTGGTAAATATAATATTTAGATAAGTAGGAATATATACGTTTTGTCAAAAGGACAAATTGGATGGGCCCGTTAGAGTAAATCGATGGATAATGATGATCCTATGTTGTGCGCCTAGAATCGCGGTTTTGATTCCCACCTAAGACTAACATGTATATGGTAAATATATTTGGTTTTGTTCGGTAACTAAGTGTTAAGCATGTATTTTGATACCTCTTTAGAACACAAGTGCTTTGCGACTTATTTCAGAATCAGGTCAATTTATGAGATGTTAAGTGAACGTATTACTATTACTTAAATATTCTTTATTAATTAATGTATGCCAGAGAGCAGCGTGAAGCTTTTAGTTCAAGATTCAAGCTGTTCTATTATATTATATTTGAATTCTATTATAATTTTTCAACATCTTTTTCGGTTCGGCAAAATTGTTATGTATAAACAGACAGAATACATCTAGCTCTGTCTGCTATTTAAAATGTAAATTGCCTATTGACTGGATACCTAAGTGGCTGACATTTCGCTTTGGACTACTAAAATAGTTAATTAACATGATCCCGCATTTTTTTATTCTTATTTATTTTATGCTAACGTTTAGAATAGTCCTTTAGCTGATGTTACTGTATGGAATACATGAACATATATTCCAATTATTCACTGTACTACTGACTGTATACAGTACAGTCTATAAAGTCAGTAGTACATAGATACAAGAATAGTTTCAAAACTGTGCTTATGAAAGTTTGTACCAGCCTGCCAATGGATGATTAAGAAAATCTATTATTCTAATGAAACATTCGCTATTAGTACCTACAAAAATAGTAAATTTTGTAATTATTAGAAAATAATTTATAAAAAGTTAAAATCATATTTCTTAAAATTTGATCGTTAATTGTCCGTTTTTGGTAATTTTTATGGTTCTCCATTATCTCAGTCACTTAAATAATTTTTTTAACAAAATTACTAATACAAAAATTTATCATGAATAGGTAAAATATTAATCTAGAAGTGATGTATCACTTCTTGATAAATAATTAAGTAACGTAAAGTCTACATGGACGAAACCACAGGTGACTAGCATTCCACCTGTGGTTTCGTCTATGTAGACTTACTACTACTATTATAATTTCACGGTTTAAGATATGCTATACTCATAGTGTATCTAAACAATGTGGTTTGTTTAGAGTCATATTTTGATTTGGGCACATGTGCGCCAAGAAATCATAAATAATTTATATAGTAACTGCTGTTTATGTTCTTGATCTATAAAACGGTTTGATTCGTAAATATTTCTTAATGATTTGTCTACACATTTATCATTAAGTTATAAATAATTAAGAAATAGTCAAAAAGCATTACTGTCAACGCAATGTGTAAAATATATCCAAGTCATGTTTAATGTAGTGTTTGTTTTATATTATAATTACGAATTGACGTCGCACGCTATCGATTTATATCTCATAGAAAACATCATATACGAGATAAAATCAAAATACGTCGTTCCTATCTATACACAAATTACGTCAATCCATTGCTTCGTGAAAGTAGATTGGAAAACATGTCTACAGTTTTGTTGTTTTGTAAGGTTTCGTGGTCCGGTCAAGCTGGAAATATATTTTATAACAAGCATGTTCTTACTTCAGCCTAAATTATAGACCGAAATATTTTGAATTGCTTATTATTACTAGAAATAATTTGCAATTTTTATTTTGAGATATGGCCTTACCTTTTGTGTTTAAGGACTTTCTCTCAGGACAGGTCTCTGGTTCTATATATAGGATTCGAATTGTCACCCTTTATTCCGGAAAAATACAAGAGCAATTATGCTACCTAAACATTAATTATTAACCATTATTTCTTACTTATTTCTAGTTCTTTTGATTCTGAGAGGTTCCAGTGGTCAGTTATTCAGTTTTGTCAAATTTAAATTCAATTGAAAATATGTGTAACTATTTATTCTAGTATCATGATAAATATAAGCATTTGACGGTATCTTAGCTTAAAATTGCCCACGTCATGAAAAAAATTGGTAAAACGTAACTTTTAATATACAAATAAATAATAATTATTAATAATTTTAGTCAATAGCGGTGCAGATACTATCAGCCTTGGAAAAAAAATTGTAATATTACAACTAAATAAACATAAAACAACAATATCCGTATTGATTTATACAGGTTTTGCCCCGCGGTTTTACCCTTGTAAGTTGTAAAAACAAACTTAGTGTCATTTATGCCCGGCTGTTTGTTTAACGGCACTAGACTAATTTTTATAGTAGATAGACAATACATGTACTAATTTTGCACCACCCTTTATTTCCTTAATGAGTGATTTTCGAAATACTACTTTGCACATGTTTCATGACTTTCAATGAAATATCTTTATTCTGTCCGAGTAACTCGTGAACAACAAAGTTTAATAATGGTTTGTCCTTTCCTTTTATCTATTTTATAATAAACTAGCGGCCTGTCTCGGCTTCGCACGGGTAGATATAAATAGGTACAGATACTTGAGTTATGAGCATGCTAATAAAAACGACCATGAATCACTAAATTAGGAAAACATTGTTCGCTTATCTTAAAGCCTCCCTGTACACTACGTTAACTGTGGTATTTATAGGTGACAACAAAACGTATTGATTTTCAGGAGATCCTACTCAAAAAATGAAAAAGTTACTCAATGCGCTGTGTGGCGGCCCCCGCCGGCATTTTTTTTATTTTAATTTTATGATATCTTTTCAATTAAATGCCCGATTTCATTAATTAAAAAAGTAATCATCAGGTATTGTGACAGTCTTGAATATTAAATTTATATTGATAACACGGTCTGATTTTGATTGGCATTTCTATCAATTTTATTAAATGTAAAAAAGTAGTTATGGTGACGTAACTACAATAGTTAGACATATGGTCTTGTGAAGTTATTGTATATATTCTATAAGATTGTTGAACATTTTTTTGTCTTATCATTAATACTCATCGCAGTGTATGCGATAAAAAACATTTTATCGCAAATTTTTGTACACCTTTAGTTGGTTTTAATAGGAATTTCTAAAGATTTATATAGTAATCTAGTACTAAATATAGCCTATATTATACAGTGATAATGTAGTTTTCTAATGAAAAAGAATTATTAATGTCGGTCCAGTACTTTTTGAGTTTATTCATTACATACAAAAATAAAAATCTTTCCTGATTTAAATGTTAAAGTAGATTTATGTTATATATTAGGGGATAATTAAAAAAAATCACTGTTTAAGTTCGCTGTTCCGTTCTTATTGTAAAAGGAAACCCAATTAAAAATCTCTAGTTTCTAGCCTTTATAGTGAAGGCTCTGCATTGTGTATATTTATATATTCATATATATAACTATATATATATATATATATATGTGTAGTTATATATATGAATATATAAATATATATATAACTATATATATGTATATACATATATATAGAATACGGGGCATAGAAAAAGTTTCTGAGCTTAATAATATAACGAAAGTCTAAATATTGCAGGATCTTTATTTCTTATTATATATGAGGAAGTATCTGTCAGCCTGTTACGCTTTTACGCCCTAGTTTCAGAAGTAATTATGATTAAATTTAGTATTTAGTACGGGACACTTGAACTCAATTAAAGTACATAGGTCATATTGAAACCGGGAATATAATAATTTTCAAACGAATTCAAGTGTATAAAGTCGCATCCGAAAGTTTTGGTTCATTTTTGTAATTAGTAGTTTCTATTAATTTAGCTATTATTAATAGCATTATAAAAATAAAACGAAAGGTATAACCAATCTAATCAAAGTTAATTTAAAGTGGAAAATTCATCTTTCTTGGCATTTATTTTTAACCATTTCAGAGTAATGAACGCTAGTGAGATGAAGCCTTTGGTAGATTAAAGCCAAGTTAATAATAACTCGCCACTTCCTTCTCTGTGGTTTAATTAACCGATTATTTTGTTCGGTGGCTAAAAATAGTTCATTGTAAATTAACTACTAGGTTATTAAATATTCCTTTGATGTAAAAATATGTCTGATTTTTCTCAAACTTTCTAATGGGTAACAAATCGATCGATCCGCTAACATTAATTTTTATAAAAAAAACAAAGATGTGTGTTGTATTGGTTGGCAATATAAATCTTCACGTTATTCGACCAAAACGATAATCAAATATTTCTGTACCAAATTTTATTGCACACATTACAATAAAATGCACAAATGGCGTACTAAATGCCAACTGGCATTATCTCCCAGTCAACCATTAGACAAAAACGAAATTGAATATTACGATGGTGCTGAATCATTTGGGGTTGAAAAATGTACGTACATTCAACAATAATAAATATTAAAAGTACATAATGTATATAAGAATTCACTGGTTAGATAGATAAACTGATAATATAAGAGTACACTTTATTGCTGCTATCGTGGAGTCCCGCATTAGGACCTCCTTCTATATCAGAAAAGTACCAAAACCATTTTCTCGAAGCAGCGCTCTACAATTACCACCACGCATGCCCAGCGTGACAGTTATGGGAAAAAAACCAATGAGGTTCCAGAATCAGGAATAAGGAAATCCGTAACAGAACCAAAGCTACCGATAGCCGATGGATGGATAGGCAAGGCACTTAGTACGCAGAACCGACAGCCGATGGAGTCGTAAGGTTCTAAAATGGAGATCACATACCAGTAAGCGCAGCGTAGGTGCACCCTGTGGATGGACAGATGATCTAACTAAAAACCGCAGGATCGCGTGAGACGCACGCCGCACAGGACTGGTCCTATTGAAGATCACTTAGGCCTATGCTCAGCAGTGGACGCCTTTTAATTGATAAAATGATAGTAATAATAACCATAAAACCTAAATGACTTTGCAGTGGGTTAATTAAAACTCATGAAGTGGTATACAAAATCCATGTATAAAAGTTTCAATAGTATTGCAGTTCAAGAAAATATCTTGATATCAGGTTAATGCATAAACAGTGGTTCACTTTACTGTTACATAGCTTAAAGCATTTTTTGGTAAGATAATTGTATTACTTGACCTCCAGTTGGCTTAATTCGGTCACTTAGCACACGTATTGCACAAAGGTCAAGTCGTCTAGGGATAATATGGGGACGGGTTCAGAGCGACAAAAGATGGGCCTCTATCACTAGTAGGCAGTATTCGTTTTTCTCGAAAAAATAAAGCAGTATACACGTCGCAGTGTCTGCCGCGATGGCTTTTAACACCATCCGGATCTATGGTAATTAAACATAATAATTTAAAAATAAAATATTTTCTATTAAATATAATATATTTCTAACTTCTAATTTATTTATATGTAGTAAATCTTCCCATTCGTATTATGGTCATTTAATAAATAATTGAACCTGTGACTTGATTTCACTCAATCTGTTTAGATCATAATATTGGAATAGATGCTAACCAAAAAAATATAAAACCTTAATAAGCCGTACCTGTTTGCTTTCTACAACAATAATTTGAATTCATTGTAAAATAAATTAACAATCTCATTAACAATTCCAGAGTAGGTATGTGTAACAAATAAAATATTGAAAGTATGAACGCAAAAAACAAGTGACCTTATTAACTCTAATCAACATGTCAACCGCAATCTCGGATGCAGTAGCAATTATTTCATTATCTATTAAAGTAGCTTTATTATCGATTAACACGTGATTGGTTTCATAATACAATTTAAAGACAAAACACTGGGTAATTGACTCTGATATGTTCGTTCAAACATATTTTTATTGATTGAATTGCTAATCCAATATGTGGATAGTCACAAATATACGCTGTGTCGTGTAGTAGATAAATAAGATAATTAAAGAATATACTTCTCTCATTAAGAGATCCCGTTTATTATTTCTTTAGAACTTTATACTGCAATAATCAAATTGGATCAATTTCAGTACCACTAGACGAGTAAATACTCCTTGAGCATTTCCAACTTACTTTTTAAGACTTCACGCTTGATGTGAAACCTCCGTCTGTCGGCTATCAATCGTTATCGTAACGTAACCGACGGGAATTCAGTACAGATAAGATAAAATGAAAGTCTTTTTTTGAACCTCCAAAATGCGAACTTGGCCTCACTAGTGCGATTACTATACGCTCTCGGAGCAGGAATGTCAAGAAGTGCGGTGATTCATTTTTGATTTTAGTGGAAAAGTAGAAATATTTATAGATGTGATGCTTTCGTTTGGGTAGAGATCCCATTTTTTATTATACAAACAAGCATAGAGTCCGCGTAATAGTAAGCGTCACCGCAGCCTATAGATGCTCGCAATATATACATGAAATCAAAATGGAATAAGTAATGCGTAACTGCTATTTGGCGGTAGAAATATGGTAACAAACATGAATGTTAACGTTTCTGTCTTCAATTTAAGAATTCAATCGATTTTGATAGCAAGTATACTTTACACTTATGGCTAAAATTATGTTGCTGCTTGCCTTGGTATATGTTTGTGAAGCGATCCTTATTTGTTACATGGTTCCTAACCGTGGTTGCTTTAAATGGTTCCATCTTTACCCACGACAGTACTTACATTTTATTTATATTATTACTTCAATTTTTTAGCTAGTTGACTTGGTGTTATATTAAAGTAAATTATCTGGACGGATTCGTATTTACATATTGTCTTCATATTTGTAGACGCTCTACAAGGATTTCGAAGCCTAAAATAAAATAACTACGAACCCAACTTCAGACTTAAATAATCTTTTCAACTTATCACGGATCTTGCCATTGATCAAGTTTGGTAATAAATGTTATTACTACATATATGTATTTATCTAATTTAAACAGAAGCCTATAAAACTATACCTGGCGATTACCTGATGGTCGAAATTCAACCATAAATAAATAATTTTGTATGAAGTATCATTTGCTTGACATTTAAAAAGAAAACCTTTGTTTACTTCATTCAAGTATGTCAACATGTTATTCAAACAATAGTGTGTGGTGGGTATTTTATTGAATTTAATGTCTTTTTAGTACGTTTTATTAAATAGTTTTATAAAATTTATTAAAAGCTTTATACACTTCTTCTCCAACAGTGTCAAATATCACATACACTATACTATACACACAAAGTAAAACATCACACGGACAACATACTAGAAAACTTTTTTAATTAGTCCAAATGTTTTTTTTTTGTTAATTGTGTCATTTCATTGTCCTATAATATTCCTTTATTTTAATGTGACTTTATAACATCTAAATATAGGTTCTTACTCTTGTGGGTAATTTGTTCATAGCTCCGAGAACAATTTTTATCAGTAGACCATCTCCCAGGTACATTTATGAAGCTTCCCTGATTAAGCTTGGGTAAGTTGTATTACGTCTGTTTAATTACGTACCTTAAAATAAGTACCTTTGCCTTTTTTTATAAAGTCAAAAATTGGTAAATAGTGTTCTTATCTGTGTAATAGAGAACGAATTAATTCTAATACCTTAAAATCGTATTCTAAATTTTGTCTATTAATCCGATGATACAACGATTCAAAAATATTATATAGCGCCTTCATCCAGCGCAATTGCAGTTATGCTACCTATGATATCGGACATAGTGTGAAGGTCCTAGAATGCGGTTAGCGGTACATTATTTACCGGTCTGATTTGTAAGTTCTTTTTTTAAGCAGTGGCCAGAGAACGTCCTACGGATGGTATCAAGTTGTTTATTGAAATAATTAATTTATAATTAATATATAATTTTATTGAAATAATTAATATATAATTTTTATTGAAAAAATAATAATTTGTATGGCGCAGATGATAGAGATTCTATATTGTGTGCCAAAGGATAAATATTTGTATGATTATATTTATCTTTGTCTGTGCGTTGGTGTTAAACATATGTATTTAAATATTATAAATGTAAATACTCTGTTGCCTGAGGACCGTAACACAAATGCTTTAAGCGACGATAATTATTTAGAGTTTTATTTTTTGTATAACTTTAAGAGACGTCAGACAATTATAAGATGTATATACTCTTACGTTTTTCTGAGACAAATGGTTTGACAGCCAAACTAAAAACCGGAAAGATGGACTACAAAGTGATCCTACAAGGGTCCTGTTTATCCTTTTTAGGTAAGTACACTAAACAAAAAACCTTACATAAGAAAAAAACCGTGAAACATAACAAATCAATAGACTCATTTTCTCATAAACTCATAGTTTGTTGAGTCTATTTTTATATTACAAAGTCAGCAAACAAACATACGGTCCGCTAATGATAAACGTATCCGCTGCTCATGTCATCACAAAGATATCACTAGAGTGTCGCCAACCATGTGAACTGAAGATACCCACTACACACGAAGATATCACACTTACCCAGTAATTTCACCGCCTCTCTAATCCTGCAAACCAGCACTACCACACCAAAAATACTGCTATTTGGCAGTAATAATAGGTAAAATGGAAAATACCAGCGAAGACGACTTTTGTAAGAGGTCTACCTCAAGGTTTAAGCATATGTATATCCAATTTGTTTGAAATTACATAATGTTCAGTGATGAATTTAAAAGAGGTATAGGCCAATTAATCCGTCTATTCCTGGGATTAGTTACTTAGTTACTAATTATTATGTAATAATAGGATAATTATACTTAGTCTATATACTACTAATTATACTACGAAGAAATATTAATAGTCATTATAAAGTAAATATAACTATAACTTTAGTAGGAAATAAGGGAGGAGTGAGCAAGGCACAGATTTTATATTATTGTAATAATTACAACTTATTAAATTTAAAAAAATTGTCCAGTTCACCTTCAACTATAGTTGAAATTTGCCACAGGCAGAAAATAATATAGGGCATTAAAAAATTTAACACTTGAGACTATCAAAATCTACATTTGATAAATTTAAATACCATATTATTCATCATTAATGACTACTGACATCTCAGTGGGTATTTTACGAGACAAATTGTATTTTCACTATCATTTTATATTATACTCATGACCAAGAATTTAGTCATACAAACTGCTTCTATTGAGCAGAATTATGACATATAGTCTATCTTTGAAATATGATCCAAATTATTTAAATTAAGTTATTAGACAACGGAGGTAACATTTGTCAATTAGACATCATGCTATAAAAAAGACAATATGTCAATTAAAAATAAGAACTGTAATAATATAATAACATTTTTGAACCTGGTTCAACAGAAAATCAAAGTACGAGAGGCAGAGCTTTAAATTTAATTCTTTTCAATTGCCAAAATATTGATACAATATGTGTAATAAAGCACTAACTACAGTCTAAGGAATTAACATACAAATTAAAAAAAGATATTAGGTTCGTAGTTCATTTAACAGAGTAAAATCTAATCATGTCGGCTCACTAGTAATAATCAATAGACATATAAATTTAAAGAGCGAACAGATATTGTGAAACTCTCTGTTAAACGGACTATTAAAATTTCTTCAGTAAAGTTGGAGCAATTCATTGTTGTATCTGTGTATAGGCTACCATTAATCGATTTTGATATGTTGAAAAGCAAATGGAACTTGCTTTATTTAAATTATCGCATAGTTCAAAAGAGATGGTTATATGAGATGGTTGAGACTTTAATATAAATATTTTAACCCCAGAAAACAGCTTATAAACATGGCTCAGGAGCGAGATGTGGCGATAAATTAGTAAATGAATAGTAAATTAATACATGAGCTACCATTCTTATTCATAGATGTAAGTTCATATTATATAAACAATGTTTTTTTCAGTCCTTTATCCGTCACTATAATTCAATACTCACTGCAAAATCGGTTGTGGTTGCAGAAAAATGGCGATTTGACATGAGTGACGAGGTTAAAAAATACGACAAAGAATATTCCAAGTAATTTAAATACGATTTCTACCCAGGAAAACGTAATTGAGTTGTAAAATAAAAAAAGATCAAATGTTATAAAAACTACTTGGAACATAATAATTTAGGAAACAGGTAAATCAAAACATAGTAAAATAGATAATAATCTAAAATTCGGTGATAAAATTGTTGATAGTGATTAAGAAGTTGCTGTTGAATTTGATTTTTTTTAATAGCATACAAATATTATGGATATTTATATGCTATTAAAAAAAATCAAGTTCTTTTAACTCCTAATCTTTGTCAGCATTAACCTTGCTTGAGAGCATGTGCCTAAAAGTAGAAATAACTTCATATTTGGAAAAGGTTATGGTCCCAAGGTGGTGTCAGATTTGCGATCCACAAGTCTTTCATTAACAACATTATTACTATCGAAAGTATCTAGTAAGGTTGTATACCTAATACTCAGAATTTTCAAGAAACATTTGTTGAAGACTATTCCACCATATTTATATAAAGTACGAACCGACCTCGTCACATCCAGGTGGCGAAGTTGGAACTGTATATGAGGCCATAGACCTAAGTCGAGTCATACATATGTCTAAGACCCACTTTATTATTGTTTTGGGAGACTTTAACGCAAGGTTGGGCAAATCAAGATGGTGATGAGCTGAATGTGGAACAGTTTAGATACTCAAGTCAAACTACTACTATTGCTGAAAGAACCTTGCTTCGGTAGTCGACAGGCTCGTAAAAGCTCTCCGGACGGTGGATTCTAAGTTCATTGGACCCCACCGTTTAAATAGACTTTAAAAACTCTCCATCTACACTTTTAACCTTATCGCCAAACGACGCTTGATTAATCTGCAGTCTTCAGGTGACGTAAAGTCATATAGACGGCTCAATAGGGATATTTCAAAATTTATCATTCGACACGACGTTCATCTCTTTAATACTGAAAATATTAAAGAGACAATTATATCATAAGGGCAACAAAGTATTTGCAAGAAATATGTCTGTCTATTGAACAAAGTCTGATGACTAAGCTGCAGATATAAGATGGAAGTTTAGCGTCGACCAAGGCTGAGGTACTGGAGGAGATTGAGAGGTTCTATGGAGAGTTAGACGGTTTCGTTTCTAAGCCTGTTAATAGTTCGGCAAAAGACCCAAGATTCAAGTTAATCCCATACTACTCCCAAGATATCCCAGATTATAATGCCTCTGAATCAGCCTTAGAACAACTAGGCTCCGGGCAATGACGGAATCCCATCTGATCTTTTGAAGCCAGATTCCTTACACAAAGATACTAATAGTCCTACCGAAGCTCTTTAACATTTCTGGCGTTACGACCTTGAGGATAACGGTCCTCGAGGGCATAACATCAAAAGCATGGAACAGGAGCATGGTGATAAAGAAAGGTGACCACTCATTGTTCAGAAATTACCGCCTCATCTCGCTCCTGAGCCATATTTGTAAGCTTTTTTCAAGTGTTTTTACGAACTATCTCGAATGCATGTTGGATAATTTCCAATGTTTTATACAAACCGGTTTCCAAAAAGGGCACAACACCATATATTTACGCTATACCAAGTTATACAGAAGTCTGAAGAGTAAGACATGCCATCTTCTTGACGTTTGTGGACTATGAGAAAGCCTTCGATTTAGTTGAGACGTGGGCTGTGCTTGAATTTCTTTTACGATGCCATATTGACTATCGGTACATCGAAGAGTTCACGTGTTGTACGATGCTACTATGTCGGTCAGATTACAGTAGCAGAGTTTGAAGGCTCTTCCTCTCAAAAAGGGTGTTCAACAGAAAAACGTCATATCTCCAAAACTTACTGCTTAGTGCCAGTTTGAAAAACGCCTTTATGCTTTTGGATTGGCAAGGGTTTAGCATCAACATTAATGGCGAATACATCACTGACCTTGGATTTGCCGACGATATCATTGGTCTTAGCAGCATCTACTGAAAATTTTAAACACTATGCTAGAAGACCTCAATCAAGTTTCTCAATAGGTGGGTCTCAGGATAAACATGAAGAAGGCTAAAGTAATGTATAATGCTTATGTTGTACCCACTCCAGCTTTAGTTGAGAGCTCGCTACTTGAAGTTATTGTCTCGTATCTCCAACATACCTCAGTATTTCAAGTCTATAGTTTTCGATTAATGTGTGTCACCAGCGATAACATATGGCGGCAGAACGTGGCCTCTTACCATTGGCCTTTTATGCCGACTTAAAATAGCTTAAAGAGTCATAGAGAGAACAATGCTTAGAGTCTCTTTACGTGATCAAATCAGGAATAAGGAGATTCGTAATAAACCTAAATTTACCGAAATAACCCGGTAGGTTCGCAAGTTGAAGTGGCAGTGGGCATGCTTGTTACGCAGAACAGATGGCCAATGAAGTCGTAAGGTTCTGGAATGGAGATCACGTACTGGCAAGCGCAGCGTAGGGTATCCACCCGCAAGATACGATCAGTCCTGTTGGAAATCACTAGGAGAAGCGTGTGTCCAGCAGTGGAAGCCTTGCGGCTGATTGTATGCACATAATACATTACTCTTATATAAATTAAAGATAACAAGAAATAGCATTGTTTACATTACATCTTAGATGTAGTAAAATGGTTTAACGTAAACAATCTACTTTTAAATGAAAAAAAACAAAATGTAAAAAATTTGTCACGCTCAACGTTAAACAAATAAAAACCAATATCGTTAACATTAATAATAAGAAACCATTGGAACTACTGTATACTTGGGTATAACTTTAGATCATAAATTGCAATGGCGACCTGATATATTGAATCTCTCGAGTAGACTTAGTTCTCCGGCTTTAGTTTCTATGTCGTCGGATTTTTTATAGCGCGGTAAGTTTATTTCAGCTACTTTTACAGCGTTGCATCACATTTAATTCTACTATGGGGTAATACTGCTGAAATAAATGGTATTTTTAATTTGGAGAAAAAGGTTATTCGAGGAATTGATAAAATGACACGGCAGGAATCTTTAAAACTATTCAACAAAAATGAAATAATGACTGTACAAAGTCAGTATGTCTATAAAAATATTATTTTGTATGTATATATGTATATCTTATAGTATTTGCTGATAATTTATTCTAAATGAGAAGCCTAATGGCGCAGATGGTAGTGATCCAATCTTGTGCGTCATATTCCCGCCCGGGCTAATATTTATACGATGATAACACAGGTCTACAACAAAAATGCTGTCTGGATATTTCCAACTGATTTCTATGTATTTAGGTGTTCTGAAAACAAAAAAAAAATACTCAAAAAAATCCAGAACATAAGATTTTTTTACAAAACGCAAAATTTTATTCCGAAAAATGGATTTTTTGGGCTTAAAAGGGATTATCTTGCAGTATAAATGATAGGTATAATTTTATTTTGATTACTGCTCTATGCTTCCATTCCTGTCGGCCATTTCGTACACCTAAAAGAAACCTACAAGAACTTGGAATTGATTCTTTGTAAGTTAAAATATAAAGACACGGTTGGCAAGTGTGCGGTGATTTCAAAATCTTGGGCATGGCGCTCGGACAGCAATCTGGGTTTACCAAATTCCCTTGCTTTTTGTGTCTATGGGATAGTAGAGACCGAACAAATCACTGGACCAAAAAGTGTTGGCCTCCGAGGGAGCTTAAAGTTGGCAAAAAGAATATCCTGCATGAAACTTTGGTACCTCCGCATAAAGTTCTTTTACCAACGCTTCACATAAAGCTGGGATTGATGAAACAATTTGTAAAGTCACTTCCAATAGATGGAAATTGCTTCAAATACTTAATATCAAAGTTTCCTGGCCTCTCGGAGGCAAAGTTAAAGGAAGGTGTTTTCGTTGGCCCAGATATTAGACGGCTTATGGCTGATCCACTATTCGTCACAACCATGACGGATCCCCAAAGAGAAGGGTGGATTGCCTTTAAGGAAGTCACAGCAACATTTTTAGGCAATAACAAAGACCCTAACTACAAACAAATCGTCAAAAGAATGTTAAAAGCATTTCAAGCTGTAGGTTGCCTAATGAGTTTAAAAATACATTTTCTTCATTACCATCTCGACTATTTTTCAGAAAATTTAGAAGACGTGAGTGAAGAGCAAGGTGAACGATTTCACCAAGATATTAAGGAGATTCGAAAAAAGATACCAGGGAAGATGGAGTGTCTCAATGATGGCAGACTACTGCTGGACGCTTCAAAGAGACCTTCCAGATGCTTTCCACAAGCGAAAATGTACCAAAAGGAGTCTCACTAGGAAAAAGAAATGTGTTTAATGCTCACTAATTAATGTATTTAAGATGAGAAATGAATTTTTTGAAACGCAATAAAAATTACTTGATTTAAAAAAATATATATGTTCATTTTAAGATAATAACTTGTTTTGCATAGACACCTACATTGCCAGAAAACGTGACGTGCTAGGACAAAATAAAAGTTATTTTCAAATTCAGCACACCCAAAAACATAAGAATTATAATAAAAACCAAGGCAGCTCTCAACTTTTTTTATTTATTTTTTTTATTACATGAATGCCGTGAGAACAGTACCTCCCACTGCACCAGGTGTCGTAAGAGGTGACTAAGGTACCAGAACCGACAAATGGTAGTATATCCATCAGAAACACAAGCAGCTCAAATGCATAGAGCGGGAATAGGTAGCCGCATTGCTATCACGATATTTGCGCTCTGCAATTGCCAACACACTTACTCAGCACGATAATTATGGGTAAAATACCTCTTTTCTTGGAGAGACTTATGTCCAGCAGTGGACTTCCAATAGCTGGTATGGTAATGATGATAATAATATATTAATAAATATAACTTAGCATTAGTCAAAGAATTTTAGAAAAGTACAAAACACAATGTATATTTAAGTTAGTTAGGGATTTTTTCATTAAATAGAATATAGTTTATGATACTAGTTGAAAATCTAATAGTGAAAACAAAATAAAAAATCTGTGGAGTAGATTTTATATAATTTCTTAACAAACTAACAAAAAATTTAATCTTTCCTGTTCATAAGATTATTAAAATATTGTTTGAATTCTCATCTTTTATTTACAAGGCCATAATTCTAAGCTTAAGTCAAACATTCACACGTTACGTCATTATTACAGGTCCTAAATTTTAAGACAAGTTTACGTGATGATTCAAGACAAAATTTACAATGTCACAATCAACTGTAATTACGTTGGTCGATTACAAATTTTTCACAATTTAAGACTTGATGAACTTGAGTAAACGGCGACATTCAACATCTGATGGTGATTTTGCGTGACTGACCACTCAATATAAACGATGAGTCACCGGCAAACCTGGACGGTAATACCACAAATTAAGTATATACAGATGTTCTGACGAATGCGTACGCACAAGCGTTCACATTACAATAGGCTAAGGACCTTCAAATATTGCGTTAGTGTGTGTCTATGCTCGTGAGTCTATTTAGATTGAGTCATCTGTTCGTAATGATGTCAATTACGTAGGAAGAACTAGTCTACTTTTTCTTGTACCTAGTAATTATCATTAGTAATTAGTTGTGCTGTTCGTCTACGTCATCATTATAATATTATAAATAAAACAACTCCTTTTTAAAAAGATTTATAATTGATAGAAGTAAAACACAATAGATTTATTCAAACTAATTTTACACAGGTAGCATGAAAATCTAAATGCAAATATAAATAGTGATATATAAATAAGGCTTTATAGAGTTGGGCTGCAAAACCAGTACCTACAAGTGCATTACGTCCGTGTGAATGTCTAAAATCAATACGCTGAAGGACAGTTGTCTTTATCGATTTTTTCGTTTTGTTTGCCACTGTACTACAATGACGTACAATTCAGCGATATTACAGTAAACAGACATAATTATTTTGTTCATTCCCATAAATACAGGCATAGAACAAGATACATTAAACATTACACTGCAGTAATGTATTTTTCTTATTTGAATCCACCGAAAAAGATGACAACAAACGCCTAGGAGCTTTCCGTAAACTTGAATGAACCCTATCTAAAAAGCTAACCTGTTCTCTCATCATTGCTACTTCAGATTTAACAGGATCTTTCGAAACAGTATCGTAGATATGCTCCTTTGGCGATGATATTCCTTTTCTTTGTGTCAGCCATAGATGTTTCTCTTCAATGCTATTTTCAAAACTGACAATTGTTTTCTGGATTGCGTAGAAATTTTTTGACGATCTATCTAATTTCACTACTCTGTCTTCCAAGCTCTTGACTTTACCATCGACGTTTGACATGTACGCATGGGTGTTTGCTGCCGAAGATTTTAGATCAACAAGGTCTGTTTTGACTTGTTCTACGTCATTTAAGAGCATGCCTAGCTTCTCTTTAAGCTTATTAATTTGAGCTAATATTTGCACCAGTTCAATCTGCGCTGCTTTGTCATCATTGACATTTGAAGATACTGCAGTTACTGTGTCGTCGCAATATTTGCAAGTTTTATGAGGGATGAGTTTTTGATATCCACTGTCAGAAAACTCACTGTCGGGAAAATTAACGTATTGATTGCACTCGAGGCAATATGTTTCTTTAATTTTAGTTTGACATCCATCGCAAGAACACATTTTGAAACGAAACAAACGAAGAGCAGTGTGGCACGTTCAACCGTTTTCGCGCCCAAGGGCAAACTGATTGTGGTGGTGGTTGGTAGTGTTACGTATGGTGGTATAAAATTAGCTTTACCTTGAATTACGCTGTCTGTACTCACGCTACAGGTAAAAAGAGGGTAGGTCTTTCCACAGCTATTGAAAGTTGTTAGTAATAAATTTGCCTACAATGTAATTATCTACACCTAAACATGAAAAAAATTAAGTATCTGTTTATTAAAGATCTAAATTAACAGCTTTTCATTAAATGCATATAAAGTGTAAAAAATATTTACTTAATGAGGTAATTTTAAAAATGTTTAAGTGTCTGTTTGTTTTAGCTAATATCTGAAACGGCTGGACTCATTTTAACGTAACTTTCATTTACTTTCTTTTATTTTATAAATAATATTATTCTGCGGCACATTTTTGTATATTTGTACGTGCATAGTAAATAAAATTACATACCAGTGAATTGGAAAATTATTTAATATTAGAGGAAAACATTTAATATTTCATTTACAACCTTATCATCATCATTATCATACCAGTCATTGAAAGCCCACTTTAGGACATAAACCTCTTTAAGAAAGGAGATTTTTTACCAAAACTACCGTGCTATGTCAGTATGCTACTGCTCATCCCCGCCCTGTGCATTTGAACTGCATTGTTTTGGACGGATTTACCGCCATCTGTTGGTTCTGGTACCTTAGTCGCTTCTTATGACACCTTATGCAGTAGGAGGTACTATTATTTTATAGAGGTAGACCTCTTACAAAGGTCGCCTGCATTAGTACCCTCACCTATTTTTACCGCCGAATAGCAGTGTCCGCATTGCTGTGTTCCGGTTTGTAGGGTGAGAGAGGCAGTGAAATTACTGGATAAATGTGACATAGTATGTTCAGTTTACAAGATTGGTGACGTGCTAGTGGTATCTTCGTGATGATACTAGCATCTATAGATTTTAGATACGTTTGCCATGAAATGAACCATGTCCTTATTTTTCCAACTTAATGATATAAAAAAATATATCAAGATTTTCAAAGAAAAGGGTAGTTTACGGTTAAAACCGCGGGGCACTGCTAGTTATTTTGTACTCAACGGCCATCCCTGACACATAGTTAAAGATACCGTATATACTATATATCAAAGATTTTACATACGCACGGAACGTATTCCTGAACCAGAAACACAAATATGGAGATTGAGATAAATTCAATTTAAATACATCAGTTGTGTAAATAATAAAGTAGCTTTATAATAGTAAAGCTTCACAAAGCATTATCTTTGACATAAAACACGTAATAAAGGAAAATGGCGAGTTAAGCTTACAAAGAGTCAAGAGTCTTTAGCAAAAGACTCTGAAAAATAATCTAATTAGGAGAACAAGCGACGAAGAACCTGTGCGGTATTTTCTATTATGTTAATGAAAACTCCAAGTAGGTTTTCATTAGAATAATTGAAAATACCTAATAAAGAAACTAAAAGAAATATTTATGTTATAAAAGAACGTAACAACGGAAATATGAATTAATGTCGGACACAGTAGTGCATTTTTACGTTTACGATAGTGTCGCTTTTTATGTTCCAAGGGATATAATTTCGATCACCAACCAGGACAAACATGTGTGTGTATAACATTTATGTCTTTTTTGTGTCAAACTGTTCTGTGTTTAATATATATATTTATTACGTTACTAAAATAGATCGAGAGGTTCTATGGAGAGTTATACTCTTCCGTTTCTAAGCCTATTGGCAGCACGGAAGGCCTAAGAGCCAAGCTAATCCAACGCTACTTCCAGGATATCCTGGACATAAGCCTGAACAATTCACCGGATGATGACGGAATCACATTTGACTACCAGTATTTACAGTCCTTCAGAACCTATTCAACACCGTTTTTGAGGGTATAATGCCAGAATCATGGAACAGGAGCGTGGTGGTACTACTCTTTAAGGAAAGTAACAACAATTTGTTAAATAATTACTACCCTATCTTGCTCCTGAGCCATGTTTATAAGCTGTTTTCTAGGGACATTAAGAATCGTCTCGAAATGCAGTTTTGATGACTTCCAACCTACCGGACAAACTAGTTTCCGAATAGGCTGCAGTACCATATACTACATCTTTATGCTTCGGGAAGTTATACAGAAGATGGAAGAGTATAATAGGCCATTATGCTTGGCGTTTGTAGACCATTAGAATTGAGAGATTCAAGCACAGCCCACGTCTCAACCAAATCGGTTGAGACGTTAGCTGTGCTTGAATCTCTACAGCGATGCCGTATTGGCTATCGGTACATCGAAGAGTTGAGTATTTTATATGTTAACGCCACTATGTCAAAGGCGATTCCTATAAAACGGTATGTTAGACAGAGATATATCATATCTCCGAAACTGTTTAATTCCACTTTGGAAAACGCTTTTAAGTTCCTGAAATGACAAAGACTAGGCATAGATATTAACAGCGAATTCATCACTTACTCGTACATTCGTATTGCCAACGATATTGTAGTCATGGCATATTTGAGCACGATGCTCGGAGACCTCATTTGAGATTCTCAATAGGTGGGTCTCAAAATGAACATGGAGAAGAACAAAACTATGTGTAATGCCCATGTAGTACCCACCCAGTATTAGTTCAAAATTAGCTTCTTGAAGATGTTGACTCGTACGTTTATATAGGACAGATAGTTCTGTTAGGGAAGTCCTACTTCAAGAAAGACTTCAAGTGCCGAATCTAACTCAGCTGGGCAGAGTTTGAAAAGTTGCAGAACATCTTCTCGTCTGACCTCAGTGTCTTAAGTCAAAAGTTTTTGACAAATGTGTGTTACCAGCGATGACTTATGGTTGCGAAAATTGGTTTTCCGAAATAAAGAGATCTGTAAAAGAACTAAAGTTAACGAAATAGCCTGGCTTTGCTAGTTGAAGTGGCAGTGAGCAGGGCACTTGGCACGCTAAGACTATGAACGATAGAATTGTAAGATTCTAAAATTGAGACTACTCACCGCCCAGCGCAGCGTAGGGCGTCCACCTGCAAGTTGGACAGAGGATCTGACTAAACCGCAGGATCGCGCTGAACGTAGGCCGCATACGATCGGTCCCATTTGGAGAACCGTATGTCCAGCAGTAGACGTCTTGTAGCTGATATGACGACAATGATATTTGCAAAATATTCACTTTTGTCTTATATCTAAAAAAAGAGCTTTAAGACTTTAAAAATAATATTAGATACAATTTTAGATTATAAAGACAAAAATATTATTGTTTTTGTTCGTAATTGCCAAACTTTGATCCTATTAAGCATCTTTAAAAAAATTAAATCTTAACTGATATCGTGAATTTGTCATACTTAACTAGTATCGTAATATGGGGGATATTATATTTACTTGCTAGAAAATACGTGTTAACCATGTACTTGAAAAAATAAATGGTCAGAAATAATTAATGATAGGCATGTGTTATGTAATCTAATAGTTTTCATTAATATAAATCTTCTTACTACTACTAATAGAGATAACAAAATAGTATCAACATATTTAGTATTATTTCTTTTACGATCAAAAATAAAAATAACATTAATTTTCTTAAACTAAAAAATAAACTTACTAAACGTACAACGAACATACACAACAATTCACAAGAATAATTTCCGATCTTAAAGCTTAAATAAATGTATACTAATATGAATCTTTGTTGAGTTTAGACAATTATCACATAATGTTTTTGTACTACTATGGACTTTGCGAATAAATTGTGAACAACTACTGCACTTTGTTAGAAATAAAAAATTTGGTAAATATGTTACAAATATAATTCTTAATTTTTTTTTGCCAAATAAGTGATAGCGTCTCCTTTTCAAGGCGTTTTGGCGTGGAGTAGCAATATAAGACGTTAAGACTAATGGTGCCTTTTAAGCTGTTAATAAATTATCAATATATCTCGCAAATCTCTTGGGTACCAAAAATACTGAGCTTTTCTTTTTATAATGTTTTCCTTGATGAGTTTTATACCAACAGATTTTATGTAGTCCTTTTGTTTTATCATTTTCTCAGAATTCAAACCTTTCTACAGCACTTAACAATTCACATAAACAATGTTTGTAATACCAGCAAATACCGCACTTGGCCACCATTGTGTTCTGCGAGCTACTGAGTTATTAGCGCATTTTTACTTGAAGCATTCACTCCACCTTTAGTGGAGTTGTAAAACTCAATAAACTCCGGTATTTTTGTAGGTTCATTAATGTCATATTGCATTGAAGAAATCATTATAAGGCTTTTACTTTTTTTGTTACAAAAGAAGATAGTGTAATTTTAACTGTAAATCCAAAAAGAGACGAGTCTGTTTTTTTATGCTTATGAAGCTTTGTGGAATTAAGTTGGAATTTTTGTTCTCAAAGTCATGACGTAGGTTAATTTTTTTTCAAGAAATCTATCAACCAACTCCATCGAAGAAAACAAGTTATCCTCTATTATGTTTCTTTTTAATACAAAAAGCTGGAAACCAATTGTAGTACAGATTGTGTAGGAATAGATGGTTGGCCACTAAATTCTTATATATTTGTATTTTTTATTATGTATAGCTTTCTGCGTTATTAGTATATGTATGATTAAAATTTTAAAAAAATATTATTATAGTCTCGTTATAGTATCGTAAATTGCGTCTCACGGTATGTTTCCGGGATGAATTTATAATTTCTAAACCAATTTTATTAATGTTTTGCTTACTGTGTACAGTTTAATCCAACTAGAGAGGTAGTACAGTTTTCCTTTATCTTATTATTTACTCGTAATATATTTTTATAACAAACATGGTAGTAGGTATATAGTTAAAACAGGACAATATATGTAGGATTATCTAGTAATATATAAAATAAGTATATGTAAGAAGTAGTTTAGGAGAAATTATATATCAGGTCAGCCGTAGGATTAAAAGTCAGGTCCCCCATTTCTCACAGTGGGCATACTGCGAGAAATGGGGGATTTGTCCATAATTGACAGGCTGGGTGCGGTCAATTATGTCACGGTGCGCGGTGACAACCAGGCCATTGAAATCTGAGATGCATTATACACAAGCAGCGTAAGTCATTAGATCTTTTAAGTCGTGAAAAGATCACAGATAGACAGACGCATTTTTTCGCTATTTTTATGAGTTTATTTTAGAGTTCTATACAAAACCAACAGCATCGTATTATGTTAATATTAAACACATTTATTAATTTGTAAGACTAAACAGAAAACATGTTTATCTGAATATACCCAAAAACGCTTTCTGTAGTGTTCCAACCTTGTGCGTCATTTTTGCGGGTTCGATTTCCACCTAGGACAAATATGTATATGATGAATATTTGTGTTTATTCTCTATCTGGGTTCTATGTATATAGCGTGTCTTCTGTTGTCTGACGTCCGTAGCACATGTGCTCTAAGCAATTTATATCGAACTCAGGTCAATGTTAGAGATCTCAATGGACGATGATTAATTTATAATATGATAATACTAAGTGACGTCGGTAAGAAAAATATTTGAGTTGTTAAAATTTTTGCAATCACTTTATTTATTCAGTTCTTTTATTCACTTACGTACATTCATATATCTATTTTAGGAAAACCTACAAGAAATGTACTTAAATCGAGTAACACAGGGAAAAGGTGGTAATGTAGCCCCCCCACTTTGTTTTTTAGACCAATTAAAAATACAATAAAAAGTATAGAAAACTCGTTAAAATAGTATTCATTTACTCACATATACGTGTAGTTCAAGAAAATAAATGACATTAAAACACGACATCGGCCACGGGTTTCTACTGAGCGCAAAGATTCACTTATTGATTTTTGTATTGAGAGGATGTGATTGCCTTTGCTGTTGTAGTCTTTCTTCCTCGTTTATAAGTTCGATTCTTATCTCAAGGCTTGCCACTCTTGTGCTGCTGCATAAACACTTGACGCATCTTGATCAGTAACAAGAATTGTATGGCGATTAGCCGGGTTTTTTTGAGGGCAATATTGTTGTTCATTATTTGATGTTTCCATTAGAAAATCAACTTTCGTAAAGGTTGCGGTTTGAATAGCCTACGAAAATATTTATACATTATTTGTTTAACAATGATTGAAATGTAACTTTCAAATTAGAAAACAAATCCACAGCAACCGCTAAAAGAGTCATTTAGACCTTAATGAATTTATTAACTCTAATAATATTAAACCTTATTTTCTAATTTTCATTTTACCACACAAAATGTAAATAGTGCGAAAAATTTTTTTATAGGTACGTCTAAATAATTTGTGAGAGTACAGAATTCTCGAGGTAATTGCGGTAGCATTGTGGTGGAGTAGTATTACACGAAACGTTAATTTAGAAATTAATGTTGGAACGTTAATTGTAGAAATTAATCTTGGATAGTTACCATTACTGTGGATAATGTTATTAAGTTGACAAAATAAAAAAAAATAATTGTATTTTTTTTAAATAATCGGTCGTTATCATGCGTTTAAATGCGCGCCCACACACACGGAGACCATACGTACATACACAGATTATTGTCACAATTTGAATTATATCATTATAAAGCGGCTATCTTTTTGAGGAAGAATTATTGTTGTTTGTTGTTGATGTTTCCTGGCACTGGGTTCATTAAGATTAAAAGGAGGCACTGGTCACTTTATTTGAGATACTAGCTATATTTAAGCTAAATAAACATGTTCATTTCCATTTCTCATCATCATCATTCTCATGGTAGCTGTAGAACGTCCAATGCTAGACATAGGACTCCCGAAGAAAAGGGGAATTTTGCCCATAATTGTCGCACTAGGCAAGCGTGTTGGCAACCGTTGGGCAACCGCTGCCCATCCCCGCCCTGCTGCATTTTGGCTATAGTGCAACTAATGGATATACCACCATTTATCGGTTCTAGTACCTTAGTCGCCTTTTACGACATGGTATCTGGTATGATACTGTTCTACTCTACCGGTACACACGGCCACGTATAATAATATAATCAGTCAATTGGTAAAAAAATCGCTATTAGCGCATCTCAGAGTACCTAACTATTGTAAGTATTTATTCTGAAAATATATCATGCCACACCCTGATAGCTAAACTTTGCAAAAAGTTGTGCCGATTTCATAGAGAATAAAAGCAAATCTATTTTAGGAGAACATGTTTTCCGAATATAAATAAGCCTATTTGTTATTCCAGATAACCATTAATCATTGAGTCAAATTTACTTAATAACATATAAAAATAAACAATTAGACATCTATATATCAGTAATTACAAACTTTAAGGACGTAAGGACGTATTTTAGATACCATAGCAAAGGAAGCATATGCATATAAAATGATTATGAAATAGACTAACTTAATAGATGTTATATCTTTAAAAAGGCTATAATTTAAAATGAAAAATAAAATCCAGATTTTCCAATTTTTATTGGTTGATTCCCAAATTTTTAAAAGTAGATAGAATAATACCTCCCCCTGTACAAGGTGTCGTAAGAGGCCACTAAGGTACCGGAACCAATAGATGGTGGTATATCCATCCAAAACACTGTAGCTTAAATGCAGAGGGCGGGTATTTATGGGCAGCAGCATCCCCCTCTCGAAAGTTCCACTCTGTGATGGCCCAGTGCGGCAAATATGGTCAAAATTTCTACTTTCTTAGAGAGATCTATGACCAGTTAACTTCCAATGACTGATGTACTCATAAAGATAAAAGGTATGTAACAAAATTAGTTTAGATTAAATTCTCTGATATCACATACAATTCCAAACCACAATTTTTAATGATGTCATTAAAATTGTGTTATTTAATTGATTGGATTTAATTATATGTTGAATGAAGCTTAGTAACCTTTAAAGTGTCTATTTTCCTTAAAAGGAATTTTTTAAGTCAGAAAAATGTTTTGTCCTCTTGTGGGCATAGAATTTCGATGTCCTTTTGAGCATAAGGCATCCACTTGAGTGGATTCTAAGTGATTAATACTGGATGCCATCTTCTTATAGAAAATAAACAGTGTATTAAATTAAATGGGTCTTTTCTCACGACGTAAATTAATAAAGGTAGCTAAAACGAATACTAGGAACACTGTGTTGCCCTACGTGAATAAAAATAAAAAGAAAATGATTCTTCTGTTTTAGATGTAAATTTTGAGATATACTGTCTGCGTACACATTTGGAATCTAAGGTAGTTTTCAATTTTCTACAATAATATGTGATAATATGTATTTTACACATACCAGATAGCCTGATAGATTCCTATCTAATTAATTGCATTATTATACCTATCATATATTTTGAGCATGATAACTAATGAAAAATCTATCAATTATTTGCACGTTTCCTAACAATTAATGTATATTTGATAAATTATTACATTTACAATTGAGTTAATTATGCGTGGATATTAATTTTATATCATTTAAAAATTTTTAAGAACTTAATAATTTTTAATATTATGCTATACTTTATAATTAATTTTCTCAATATTATGCTATACTTTATTAATAATACTCAGCGCATATTTACTCACCAGTATTAAATTTATGTTCACAAAACAAATGCAAGAAAGCATTTTATTCCGTGTATCCATACTCGCTTAATTGCAAAATAGTATCGACTTAGTACTGAGTATGTATCGAAAAGATCGATACCACAATCAAAATATTGCATCGTTAGTCTTAGTTAATACTCTAATAGACAATGTTTAAGTAGGTCGTAATGCGAATCTTAGTTTATGGGAAATACATTTCCATACATCAGTATTCCTTTGTGTATTATCTAGTTTGATATAAATAAAACTGAATATACCTTGAACACTTTACTTTGTTTTAGATTTGTGTGATTTTAACACCAAAACGTTATTTGTGTTGTAAATGGGAGCCTTCTCGAATATTTGCCGATCACTAGGGGCTATCTTAAGACACCTGGTGCAGGTGATATTCTCCTCCGCGGAGATTCCACAAAATTGGATACGGTATAGTAATATACTATAAGACCTTATTAACTATAAATCATCATAATCATATAGTAAATGTAATATACATGTCCCAGTAAAGCACCCGCGGAATAAAGTAATTATATTCACCACTAAGAAAGCCAGAGTTCGGAATACACTCCCCTACATGGTTTGGTTGTTATTTTAACCTCAGTCAGCAATTAAAATTCTGTGTGTGAATATGTAACATACATGTATTTATTTATAGTACGGTTTTTTTAAATTTCAGTTTCTTTTTTAATAAATAATTATGAGTAACTCGCACTTAGAAGAAATTATATGTAACATACGTGATCAACCATGTTACCAACTTATTCATAAGTGTTTGTTACATCTTGTATAATATTGCAGAGCGTAATGTTTATTATTTTTTAATTAAAAACAAACGTTGGTGAGACAAATAAATGATTATCAGCAAATGGAAGTCGACTGCTGGACATAGGCCTGCCCAAGAAAGGGGGAGTTATTCCTGTAAATGCCACGCTAGTCAAGTGTGTTGACAATAGCAAAGCACAGCTTTCAGGATGGGCAAGCTGCTGCCTATCCCCGCTCTGTGCATTCAAACAATACACTGATTCAGTTGGATATTCCGCCATCGGTCTTTTCCCGTATCTAATTCACCTCTTACGACACCTGATAGAGAGAGAGGTTTTATTCTCCTCTGCCAGTACCTCATGGCTATAAAAAATTGTAAATAATTAACATGTAAGTAGTACTTTAGTAAGAAACGGCTTACACTATCTTAGGCGAAGAAAAAGTAGTCCGGCCATTTCTAAAATTTATGTTCAAAGTCTTAGCTGGAATTGGCTCAGAGGATTTGAATAAATTTTGTTCGGGTAGGAATCAGGCAGGTTTTAAGGAAACACGCCAAAACTTAAATTGCGAGGATTATAGAAATCACATTATTTGGTTAATCATTTACATTTATCCATGTGATACAATAACACACTCGAACCTGACACTGTTGAATCACATAAATTTTTTTCTTTAAATGCGATTATTTATAAATAGTAGCAGGGCATACGGTTTTTCCCTTAGAATTTTCATTATAATTAAAATATTAGATAAAATAAAGCTTATATTATTTCATGATAATGTAACTTTCTATTAGTAAAAGAATTATTAAAATCAGTTAACTAGATTTTTAGTTTATTATACTCGTATAAAAATGTGCAATATTGTATATCGAGCTTCGTTACATTCAATTTACGTGTTTATAGTTAGATTTCATGAAATATTATATAGCCTATGTTACTCGCGGAAGATGTTACTTTTTAATAGCAAAATTATTCAAACAAATAAACAATCAAATAATTTCTCTTTATAATACTAGTACAGGTATACTTCGATTTATTCACTGTTACTGCCTATTTTCTTGCCTAAGTTACCTGAAGAAACAGATCAATTAAGAGTAATTCATGGTTTTTTTAGTGTCATATTTTATTTGATATTACAAGATAAACTACAAACAGATTTTTAAATGAGAATAGAGATTTAAATGTTCACGATTTTTGAAAAAAGCCATACGCATGAAAATTAACTGGTCACTCAAATCAGATAAATGAGAAAGTAATTAAAGTTCTCTGTTTGCATCAACGTTATAAAAATATTTATTGAAGAACACTGCGTCAATTCTCAATAATGAATACCAGTGAGATGAAAACTAATGTCCTGAATTTTACTGGCCTGTGTTTCTATAAAAGCATGTGTACGGAAAACAAAAGAATAAAAGTTTATAGTTCTTCTCTTTTTGAGTTTTGTTTGTGTCAACAAATCACTTTTTTTTGGTTGGGTAAAAATAGCGTTATTGCATTTTCTGTATCTTTTTTATTTTTCCAGTATAAAATTAAAACTGAAATTTGCATATCACATCCTATTTAGACGTGATTCGGTCGCAAATATTACAACCTTTTTGCAACTTTGTCATTGAATTACTCAAAAGCCGAGCTAAAAATTGTATCTAATACCAATGAAGGCGACTGAGTTACCGGAACTGACAGATTTGCGGTTGCTGTAATGATTATGTGATATCTATATCTTCTGAATTTATATCCTATAATAATAATCTTATCTTAGGCATCTAAAAGATTTTTTTTCCTGCATTGTTTGCACACATAATCAAGAAGTATGGAAATCTTCTACGATATGGTCAGCTATATAAAATGTTACTTTTCAAGCAACGATTCCGTATGCGCGAACTATACGGATATTGTGTGTTGCGGGAAAAGTTCAGCTTAACTCACGAAAGCGCATGGGTTTTATTTGTTAATAGTTTCGCAAAAATATCATGCAATCACAATAAAGAAAATCATCTGCGGGGTCAACTGATAAATATTAAGGTCATTGACCCGAATTTCTAAATTTACAATAGTTAAGTAACTTATTATATATATCAGTGAAACGTAGATTAAGACGAAAATTATATTTTCAGTTTTACTTACAACACCTATTCGGGCTTTACACAGTCAATATTCTATAACGGAGCTATAACTTTTCTTCACAGATAGGTGATTCTCTGAAGGAATAGTGTCCAAACCTTACTAGATTGAACTGAAAATTTAAAATTTCCCTCCATATAGACTGCATACATTTTGGTGTTTCAATCTTAGAAACCGCAGGTCCGATTTGAAAAATTATTTTATTGTTGGATAGTCCATTTATCGAGAAAGGCTACAATACCCCCTAAAGTCACTATTCTACGCAGACAAAATCTTTTAACTTATTTATAACGAAATTTTTTGGGATCCAATTATTTGAGAACGCTTTGTAAAATATATTTTGTTTGATTGGATATACTCTCCATGTGGTCTTATCTTCAGTTCAAGATCTGATGAGGGAATCCAAGAGAAATATTGGGTAACTTTTAACTATTGTAGGCCCGAATCGTGTATAAACTTGATGTACACACAGGGTTTTCATTTTATCCTAGAGTGCTTAAATTTTATAATAAAAAGATACGAAAAGAGGATCAAATAATGCCAAATTGACTGACATTATCTAGTAGACATAAATGTCCAAAGGTAGAAGTATAGTATATTTAAAACTTGTGATTATTATTACAGTTATTTATGTGATAAGACCGGCTTTCCAAGTATTTAGCCGTAAAAAAAATAACAATCAATTTATATTGTTATTTTCGATCAGTGATTTCCAAATAAGGCTCTATCGACTCCCAAGGTAATATTTCAAACTGATAAACCAACGTTTAAAAAACTCAACTTACTTAGATTGCTTCTATCAGTTTTATAAGGCATAAAAATAGTTTAGGAACATTTACCTCAAATAAAATTCATCGTTTATCATATCGTATATCATACAAGCAAAATTTCTTATGAGTCCAAAAGAGTCTGAAAAAGCTAGGTTTTGAAGACGAGTAAAATAATCTTGAAGACTTCGTGGATAACCGTGTGTTGTATGAATGCTTTATCTAAGCTTAAAAAGTTTCATTTACAGAAAGTGAATCCATATATATATATTTTCAAAAGGCCAATTAGGAAACTAACAGTTAAAGTTTTTTAAATAATTAAACTTTTAAATTATTATTTGAAGGGCCCGATGGCGCAGATGATTGTAATCCTGTATGTCTGTTGTCAAATTATGTCTTTTTATATATGTATTAAAGTCTGATCTAAATATGTATTTAAGTTTATATTTAACTCTGTTATCTGATGTTCATAACATAAGTACTTTAAACAACTTACCATGAAGTGAGGTCAATGTATAAGATGTTGTGTTAATATATCTAAAGGGTATTTATAACAAAATCACTTAGCCTTTAAATTTTTCATCTATCCATGACTTACCGGTGTTAGATTTGTTTTGTATGGATTAGGTTCCACAGGAAAGGAGTAATGAAATACAGATTTAAAAAATACTACAGCTCATATAATCCAAGTTACACTTTCATTTCATCAACAATGATCACAAAAGTTTCATCTCTTCTGTTTACGCACCGCATAGAACATTCCGTTGGCATACAACTTAAAATTTTATTATACAATCGAACGTAATAATTTAAAAATAATTTACTGGAACCTCGTCAAATTATTTATTTACATTAAAATTCGCAAATACAACTGGTATTTACATAATTATTTTTTTTCTATACATAATGTCTTATGCCTTGCATCTATTATATACAAACTCTAAGATTATCAATCTTAAACAACATTTGGTCAATTCTTATTCCAAATAAATAGTTCAATTTGAAATTTAAAAGAAATCTAAAGCTATATTGTAGTGCGCATGTGCAGAAGTATTTGATGTTAAGATAAGTAAGATACATTTAGAATTAAGATAAAATATATTAAGAGTACATCAATTACTTCTGTGGACACGCCATTAAGAAACTATAAAGCAATTTATCTTAATGACTAGAAAAATTTTCATAATGGGACAATTTTTAGGCTACTAGGTCAAAACTATTTAATATTTATTCTGATTAAATATGCTACTATCCTATTCATGAAATCATTGTGCGTTGGAAATAACTATAACCTTGTTAATAAGTTAATTAACGTGCTTTCGTACATTTGTTCGATCTATATTTTGTATTTATTTAACATTTCGTTGTAAAAACACCAAGCAACTCTTGTCGTTTTTAAATAAATGATTAAGTGGCAGTTAATACTATAATTTTGATAAAAATGTACCTATGACTTGTAAAATGTCGAGGTAGTTATAAATACTAGGGAATAGAAGTTAAAACACTGTTACGAAAGATTTAGGAAAAGATTTAATAGATTGGTAAGGTATTTTTTAATACAATAAATATGCAAGAAATATTACCTAATATCCTAAATCGATCGTATCACTAAATATTCTAATTGGTGTTTTGCGTACGAACGATTAAATAATAGGATTATTTTATTATCCTAAGTTTTATCTTAGTGAGGGGAAAGATTTGAAGGGAAAAATGTCTCCTTAGGATAAATTATCAGGGATCTGAAAAAAAGCAGCTTTTATAGTCAAATAAATATAGAATAGCCAAATACTTAAATAAAAATAGATAGGCACAAGTATATAGTTACAAGAAATTTTGAACATCAAAAATAATAAGTTAGGCTACATATATTTCTTAATTCTTGTATACAATAATATAGAATCTAAAAAAACATATTTTTATATAAAAAATCTTACAGACATTAAAATTAAAAATCAAAAGCAACTATAATTTCACAATCTAGAAGAAAAATTTTAAAAGATCTAAAAGTGCATAGTACTTAATTACTCTAAAAGCCATACACATTTAGCGTATTAATAATTCAAAGGGTTCAATAATTTTATTAAATAATTGGTTAAAATTTAAAACTTTCTGTTTTTCTAAATCTATGTATAACTATTATAATTTTATCTTTTACTTCAAGTTTTAGGCCTAAATAAGTGTTATAAAATATTTATAAAGGTAGATAAAATCATTTGCAGCGGGCTACTTTTTGAGGAAACTGTCCAAAGTTGACAGGTTTTAGTACATTTCACCAGTAACACACAAAATGTGTAAGGATTTGTTTACTGTTTAATATTATTATTAACTACAAAAACAATTGGACTACCAAAAATAAACGTACAAAGAAATTGATCCCATCATACGTTTTCGTACATCTACAAAATTCAGATATTTACTAAATATTATGTTCTCAAATTTAGTTTACCTATTTACATTTTCATAAGTTATTAGGATAATAAAACTGAATTATCGAAATTTTCGTAGTGTTTTAGGCACTATTTAGACAGCCATCAATCTTATATCTTATACAAAGCTTTACTTAAATTATTCTTAAAAAATGTTTTATAATCTACATGTCAATAGGCAGGTAGTAACAATTTAATTTACCTATACTAAATAAAGTGTGTATACAGGATCATATAATTCATATCACGAAGTCAAGCTTTACAATTATTTGGCTATCAAACAATTTTAAGGTTTGACTTTCAAAACATATGCCCTGACCGATTAAGTAAACAATAGTTGACTCCGATTAGTGCTAGATCTGATAAATCGTACAATACTTATGTTATATCAAACTGTGTTACTGCTATAGTGGTCAATTTATCAAACAAGTAACAAAACCAACGCCTATTTCAAATCCTAGTTATTGTAGTGTGTACTTTATAATATATGCATATGCAGTCAAACTTTTCTGTAGCTGGCCAATAAATGCAAACCTTCTAAATATAAGCTATGAAAATTATCTAATCCCTATATTTTGTTATGTTTCAACCTATTTACCTATTCCTGTCACATAAGAAATCTACGAAAGCGTTCCCTAATTATCTTCATTAAGTGCTTCAATAGATTTATAATGTGACTTGTCAGTGGGTTGTATTCACAATAAACCTTAGTAAAAACACACGAAGTTTATAAAAAACAGTGTAATTTGGTTCCTTGAACTTCAGATAAAACGTGAACAGACGTGTAATACCAATCTAATTATGCTAATGCTGATAATGTATTCAAAATATCCTCTAACGTATCGTCTAAAGCGTCTATTGATAAAGCATCATGTATAATCACAACATCGAGTCCAATCCGCCTCATTTCATTCACTATCTAAATATCACTAAAAAACAGTCTGGCACATCCGAAACTTTAGGGAACAGCGAAGAAAACTACGGCTGGCCTTGTCTCGCTCCGCGGCGTGGTCTTGGGCACGCCGGAAAACTCGTCTCACATAGTTACATTCATTTCATTCAATACCGTAAGAAAAATATTGGCAACTTCAGATGGTGACGACAAAACTTCTAATAAGTGTTAATGTTATCAATACTAGATATAAAATAACTAATGTTTTTCAATAAAGCAATTTTTGTTAAGGATTTGTGTGATCATTATCATTATTGTACTTACTATGATTTATAAATATATCAAGATATAACACTTTATTTATACAAGATTCAAGAATGTTAGAAGTTTATCGTTTTAATGTTTATATTTCTTAAAGATAATATTATGAGGATCGAAATATTAAATGTGACTATTTATCTATTAGCTACAAGATTGAATTCTGGTCTTAGTAGTGGCGCCACCATCATAATGATAAATTCGTTTGAACAATCAGTATTTGTCATGCGTAGTATTACAATCACACTTCAGTGAGCGATACGATTTTCCCGGCGGCCTCATTGGGGCGTAGTCTTGATAAAGGGGGGGTCAGAGGAGGGGCGCCGAGTTTCGTCGAGTTCAGCATAGGAGTTCGGAGTTGGAAGGCGGTACTCAGCTGGGTAGGGGAGGCCGAGACGCGTGTGGAGCTGGGCTCGATGGCTGGGGTTGTGCTGGTGTGGGAGAATGTGCCGTGGTACTCTCAGGGGCAGAGTGCGTCCTCCCTGCGGGCTGGAGTACTGGGCTCGGTGGCCACGCGTGAGTAGTTGATGCTAGTGTTCTGGAAAGTTATTAATTTTCTTTATAACGTAAGCTCTATGAATTGGGGAAAAATTAAAAAATGGGGGAAACGTAGGTTGTACGTGTAAGAACTGGCTATTTAGGTTAGTGAGTTAAATTATGTCTACATAATGATAATTGTTGTTTATGTAAATTTACTCACCATTATTATTATGTAAATTTACCCACCTTTAGAAGAGTCTACAATTTTAATTTCAAATTTAATGTGAACATATACCTTTCTTATGGTATCTTTTGCTTAATAATAAAATAAAGGTGTGTTATTAAAATATTTTAAAATTTATGCGATCATTGGTCATATACACAATTACTTTTTAGTTTAAGGTAACTGAGACTTCGAACAAAAAATTCATATCGTCATTATTAATTATACCTAGCATAAGGCGCTATAGAAGAAGAAGGAGGCGTGGGTGCTGCAGCTGTGTCTGGATGCAGGAAATTCCTCCTTTGTTCTGCGCGCTCCCAGCATTGTTGCAGACACCGAGCCATCACATCCGGCAAAGTGTTCACTTGTTCCTTTTATCAAAAATAAAAAATAAAGTATTCTAATTAAAATTGACTAAGTGTCAATTGTGTCTTGCTTAAAGTACTACGATGACAAATAATTGTACGCAATATAGCAAATAGTACTGCAACATTTTATCGCTGGCGAATCGCCAACCATGTAATCTGAAGATTAAGTCTCGGTACAAAGACAACATTAACCAGTGATTTAACTGCCTCTCACCCTTTAAACTAGAATACTCTAACGCAAGACTCATTCAGCCAACTATTAAGAGATCAAACTGAAAAGAAATCCAACTGAGAAGAGATCCAACTGATAAGAGATCCTACTTATAAGAGATCCAACATGTAAAAATCTATATCAGTAAAATAAATAGTGAGTGCGGTAGCATTTCTAAGCTACGCTCTGCAATGGTGTCGCCAAAACGGGCAAAATACTTTGTTTCTTTTCCAACAGTGAACAACCTTCTACGGCTGTTTTAATGAAGTTCATTTTTGTTGTAATACCGCAAAGTTCACAGTATACAAACAATATATGCTGACATTTTATTATTATTTTAATTTGAAAATTCAATTACAATCTATATTTGCCTCGATGACATGTCATGATTTCCTAAATATGAAATTCTATGAACGTAAATTATTAATTTCACCTGTAATGAAGTTAGTTTTTCTTCTAAGCTAGTCAGCCTCTCTTCTATGCTGTCTTGCCTCGTGCTCATGTCAGACACGATTTCGTAGACAGTGTTCTGCGTCTGTAATAGAAAGGGGTCCTAATATCAATCGCTTTGTAGTCCAACCTTTACTGTTGACCACAATAACTATTTCTTTGTAATATCTGTATCTGTTTGGTGTAGTTGCTATTAAGTTTTGTTCCTGCATGCATGTATGTTATGTATAGATGTGGTATTATATGTTGTTTTCTGCTATGGTTAAAGTATTTTCTTCTTATTAGTAATAAATTCAAAGTCTCTATCATGCTTTATAAAACCTACTCTAGATTTGGTACATGCGCTAAGCGAGTGGAGGTGGGGTTGAAAAATGTTTACATGCCAATAAGATAATTTGGATTTTTTAATAAAGGGTTAAGGTTACTAGAGGATTAGATCAAGGCTAATTTTCTATCACTATCATATAAGTAGTTCATTAGCAACTATGTTATATCAAGCACTATAAGGTATCTGTACTAGGCCTCTAATATTTAAGTGCTAACTAATTATCTACATGAATGTGTTCAATTATGAGTGTAGCTTTAGCATAGACATATTCTTGAAGGTCAAAGTACCTTTGCCATATCTGTTATCGTGTTGGCATTGTCCATTAGTTTTCTTTGATCCATCTTAACTTTTCTTAATCTGTAATTGTTAAAGCAATTTTAATTACTCAAACAGAAAATATATATTAACTACATTAAAAATGTCTTAAAACGTTTGTATATACAAATTTTTTTTTGTTTTAGTTGTATTTATAAAGTAATAAAATAAATGACAGACAATATATGCATGTGTTAAAACTATTTTAACACGCTTTAAATTATAAAACACATCTTATACTTACGCATAAATAGCTAATAGGAATTTTCTTTGATGAGTTCTTACTCTCCCTGGGTGAACTCTCTTCACAAGCCTAGTGTGTTTGTAAATTAACCACGTCTCTCGAAGTACGTTCGCTGCAGCGTTTTTCAGCTGTAAATGGCGCAATCAATAAGAACACCTCTTTGATAGCAGCAAAGATTAACTAGAGTAATGTCAATGATTATATTTATGGTGTTCTTTTCTATTTATTAATGTTTAAATCAAGCAGGACTTGTCGTTCATCAAACAATCAAACAATGATGTCAGTGGAATGAAACATGTTTACTATGTGTTAATGCTTTACAATCATTTATAGTTTTATTTAATTAGAGAATAATGTAAGGTTTTTAAAATTTATATTTTAATTCTTATCTCGAAAATATCATGTTATTTTATGAATTTAAATAACATAATAATTTAGAGTTAAATTTTAGAATATTTGTGAATTTGTTACTAAGTTTTGAACGCAAACTATTTATAAGTGTCAGTGTTGCAATTTGCCATAGCTCTAACAATCTAACTGTTGCTTTTAAGTGAATGGGTTGAAATTAAAGCTTGTCATTAGGACGATAACGGTATAGCTTGCCCTAGCTTAAAGGTTCTCAACTTCTTACCTTCACCTCCGAATCTGTTACTCCGGTAACAGATACCTTACCTTTTTCGTGAGTTGTGTTTCCATCATGAAGTTATGGACATGTTTCTCCGCTCTAGTCAACTCTAACTTTCTCGAAGCAACGGTCACTAATAATGCCGTGCATCCCGCCCCCTGTTAATAATATTAATAATAATTGTGATGAACGTATGCGCCGTAATACTTACTCTTTTAGTAAGTTGTGTATCCATCATGAAGTTATGAACGTGCTTCTCAGCTCTAGTTAATTCTAATTTTCTTGAAACAACCGCGACTAATAACGCTGTGCATCCAGCTCCCTGTTAAGTGAATATCTTAATGTAAAATGCAAGCGAACGTGTAGAAGCATTCAAGAATTTTGACATTCCAATAGGCTTTATCGAAGGCTAAAAATTAAAAGAAATTATATTTTTCAGCTAAGTGCTTCCGTTGAAAAAATATGATTATGTTTTATTTTAGTGGCTATATGAGACAATCTATCGTTATATTTTAAATGCAACCAATACAAAATATATAAATATACTTAAGGTATAAGACAGATTGTCGCAGTTAACCGCTTTAATTTAAATGGTAATATTTATAATTAATAAGATCTTATTTATTAAAAATAATTGATTTATTATTTAGTTATGTTGAGCAATTGTGCTAGATTCTTTAAGATTATTTAAAAAACGACAAAGTATGAATTCTGTCTGATTTTTTGTCTATTTATTTATTACTGCATCAAAAATCAACGGACATTCAGACTTCCATCGTTCTAATTTTTATTAGGGAAAACAATTTTGTATCAAATTATTTATTGAATTTATTATCTATTAGTGCA
Organism: Heortia vitessoides; assembly: GCA_020976665.1. NCBI lineage: Eukaryota > Metazoa > Arthropoda > Insecta > Lepidoptera > Crambidae > Heortia > Heortia vitessoides. Next base: position 6,259,436 of record JACJUM010003129.1, read on the forward strand.
ATTTCTCTAATGGTGCACGAATCAATTTTGACGTTTACTTCCATTTAACATTAAGAACATCTATGATATATATTTTACCAACATTTAACACAAACACTATTTAGGTGCAAAATATTTAATGTACACTTCAGTATTTAAAATAGTTATAGGAAAAGTGAGCCATTTTAAAAACAAACTTATTGTGCAATTCAGTGAAATATTTAAGTGAAGAGAGATCTAGAAAGAGTAAGGAGAAATAAAGCATTCCATACTACAAAAATATATAATGTCTAATAGCTGGTTTTAACAGGGAAATGGACGTTACTTTACTCAAAAATCATCGAAGTCGGTTCTACTTGTAATCGTTTAATTCAAAATATTGTCTTCGCAGCAAGTTCTACAATCTGGTTACGGTAAAACAAAAAGAAATTAATTGTGTGGTCATTCTGTATTAATACGTGTGTACATAAAAGTGTGAGTTACAAAATTTGTGGCACTGGTACAGTTGTGTGAACTATATAATACTGACTTGCATATACAATAAAATCGTACAAAAATCCAAAGATAACATTGAAAGGTAAACAAATATTCGAACATTGATAACATCGAGAAATTGGTGAACGTACGAGTAACATTAACTCTCAGTTTAGTGTAAAACCATTTTGTTATGTGTGTATTCGTTTGTTACACTGAGATAGTAGTGTTGACTGACTTGATGTAAAAAGACAAAGAGTATGCATTTCAGCGAAAGCATTCCAACAAAAGTGTGTTGGCATGATTTGCGCAAATAGTATTGATAAGGAAATTTTGAAGAACACTGTGCTATAACACGTGTCAGTCAACACAATTACAAAGATTGTGTAAGAACTTACCATAATGCCGGTGCTAACAGCAATACCTCTGCCGCAATATGTGTTTGGCACAATGTCACCAAAACCGACGGAGAGAAACGTTATCGCAATAAGCCACATCGCATTCAGTAGGTTTGCATGTTCTTCGTCGTGAAACCTGAATTGTTAATAAATTTCATAGAATCTCATCGAACCCCGTCGTATAATGGAGTTCGAGTCTCACCGAGTGTAAAATTTAAACCTACCTAAGACAAACGATATTGTATTTGTGCGTAAGTGAAGGAGGTAATATAAAAATAAAGAATAAAAAAAGGTATTGTAGACATATTTAATGCTGAAGAGTTTGACTTTGATTAAAAGGAGTTTAAAATTGCAACAATTTTATTATGAACACATAAAATGGCTCACCTTTTCCGACCTAACAATGTCCGCTAGACAGAGCAAGATGTCCTATGAAACCATACGAAAGATATTTGTGTCATAAAGAAAGGCATGTATATTTTAAGTCTTGCAATGCCTAGTGTGGACGAAAAATATCTATTAGCAAGAACTGTAAGAAATTTAAAGAATTAAATATCAACCCAAAATTATCCTACTGTTTTTTATACATACCACCATACCGCATGTGAGGGTAATGCCACGGCCGCAGTAAGTGTTGGGGACTATATCACCATAGCCGACACAGAGGAACGTTATAGCCGTCAGCCACATTGAGTTTAGCAAATTGGCATGGTCTTCATCGTGGAACCTGAGAGCCAAAATGCCCGACAAGAACCACAATAACCGTATGTTTTAACCACATTCAAAATATAAAGTAAACATAATCACTTGATTTAAACCATCCATGAATTAACGACAGACTAGACACAAGGAATCGAAAATCCTAATCGTGATAGTGCTAAATTGGATAAAAATGCTTCTTGTACAATCAATTGTTAATCGAATGGCAAGCAAATGTCTAAGCAAAGACGTCACATCCATTCCTTAAACATTGCAACATGCCCATCTTTTGTAGAAAATTCAAACTTCCCTCTACACATTGAGATACTAATCATTATGTAACATTAAGATTTGAAAAATACAACGTGCAGTCTAAACACTTATCTGGGTTGAATACCAAACAATTATTACTTTTAGCCATGCGTGAATCAAATTTTCAATTTGCCTAAGGTGAATAGGGTTACGGAAACATAGATAATAAACATTTAGAAGGAAGAAGAGAAGAGAAAGAAATACACAGTGAGGATATATAAGCAATTTGCTTAGAGGGAAAAGAGGTAACTTGTTTTGATGCATGAATGTAACACAGGTGCAATACTTTGGTGCGTGGACAGGATTTTTGACACATATAAGCTTTCTAAGTGTTCTTGTATTACTTATTATTATAGAGCCATTTTGTGCGTATGTACTGTTTTATTTCAGTATTTCATTCATTATTTACATTAAATGACTACCATAGTTGTAATTGTTTAGGTGCATCAGTGTATCTCTTATTAAATACTTATTGTATATTGCCCAGAAAGCTGCATCATTTGTGCTTTGTGATATTAATTTAAGTGTATCATAACAAGCGTCCTCTTATGTTTTACGTATATTTTGTTACTACTACTAACACATAGACTAATTTTTAAACAAATGTTTTCTTTTGATCGATTCTTAACAAGCTACGATTGCAAAAATAGTCAAAGTCAAACTCTTTTGATTCATTGTGATGGTAATGAACCTAGCTTACTACGAACTCCTCCGTAAAACGTCAAAACGTATACATTGAAAACTAAAAACATGGTGGATTGAAAAAGCAAAATATATACAGAACGCCACAATACATTTAAGCGACAGCATGCCCACATAGGCAATACAATTGTGAATTCGTATGAATACTTCATAAATACGAGTGAACGAGGATTGTGATCGACAAAATTAAAATGGAAGCAAAAATACATACAAAGTAAAGGTTGATTGAGCATAAAAACTATAATTCAATATAATAAGAAAATAACAAAAATTAAAACTGCGAAAATATTATATTACACAAATTCGTTGAAATGAGCAATCGCTCAAGTAATTATAACTAAAAATTAAAATAATGATATTAAATATCATGTAAGTGACCACACATAACATAATACTGACCTTTCACACTGTCTTAGCGTCCAACTTGCGATTATCCATAACGATACCATAAAAACTAGTAATACAGTACCCGGGCATATTGTCATAAGGGTCTTCAAAACAAATCTGGAAATTAAAAATAATGATATTCAACATAAAATAATAATAAGAACGCGATAACAATGTTTTGTTTATAATTTTAAATAAATTTATAAACAGTCTCTAGAATGTTCTTCGAGTGCATACAAGTTTATAACTTGACTTATTTTTCAGTACTAGTTGAGTTTCAATTTTATTGTAATAACACGAAATAGTATAATATCGATTTATAATTGTTATTATTTAGTTGTGAAGCTACAATTTATAAAATATATACATGCATGTTTTAAAAAATTTCATGATGTTTATGTAGTTTTTCATATAGTTTTTTATATAGCACTAGTGGATTCCAAAGCGTTAGATTTGTTCTAAACCACTTTTATATATCTGCCATATTTCCTATTAATAATAAAGTTATTTAAATATAATGCAGATAACATAGTTTAGCACCAAACTCTGCGCTAAAACATTCAAAAATCAGCCAATGGGTAATGCCATTATTAAAGTCATTAAGATGACGACTATATGTATGTAAGACTTTGTAATATGATCGTGAAATTATATATTGCAACGATAATAATCCTTACTAATATTATAAATGTGGAAGTAACTCTGTCTGTCCGTCTGCCTGTAACGCTTTCCCGCTTAAACCTCTCAACCGATTTTGATTAGATTGGCATGGCACAGACAATTTTTAGACCCTGAGAAAGGTTATAGCCTATTTTTAAATTTGAAATAAGGGTTGTAAGGGGTCGAAAAAGGGGATGAAAAGTTATATGTATCGCTATTTTTAGAGCTAGAAATTTGAAGCTTATTTTACAGGCCATTCATTCGATATAAATAAGCATGACATTCAAAGTTTATATAAGTTAAGGTAAAAAGGTATGGTACTCAAAAAAAACTATTCAACGCCGACAAAGTCGCGGGCACAGCTAGTTTATTATAATTTGAAATTCACCTAGTGTTAAAATTAATCCTGTTTAAAGCTCCTATACTTCGGGATGAGGCATCAGTAAATAACTTGCTATGCAGCAACATCACCCTGCATATGAGATACAGGCGAAAGAACATCGGCAGGGACAGTGTGACGTCATAAGGGACCTGAAATCAAGTTGCATTATGGAATTATAACAACATTATAAGCTACGGGCTTGTGAATGTGCTGCATAAGGTATTACTGATTTAATAAAGATTATTATTTATTTATTTAATATTAATTAAAAATATTATTAATGAAAAAAGGGTGTAAATAATAAAAATTAAAAACATAAACTGCATTACAAGTTTGTGGATGAATTTGTAATTTAAAACGAGTGTTTACACCGTTCAAGTTTTAACTTCTACCAATTGCCGACATTGTAATGTAGATTAGGACTATAAAGATCAAAGGCGATACCACCTCATTGAAAACTTTGCAGTTAGTAGTAAAATAAGCATACTTGAGACCGTTCATTTGCAGTTATGATAGATATTTATATTTATTGGTACTTACAAATATCGGTTTTTTGTTCTATGCATTCAATTAACTTATTTTATTCTCAATGTTAGGTAATGGTTTTCATTTTAAAATAAAATTTATTCACAATTTTTACTTTTTCAAAATAAAAATACCAGTAAATATTAAAGGGACTTATTGATTTTTCTACTCTTTTAACGGATTTAATATGTGGTTTATTTAACTTCTTAATTTTTTTGACGTTTAATTTATATTGCGATTACCAATATTTAATTTAATTTATTTTAAAACTAGCCGCGTTTTAAGGCCGTTGAAAGAATGATTTTATTATGAGAAGTGATTGTTTCACAGTTATATTAAAACATAGTTTTTAAAACCGTTTGTCCAGAACTTACCCGATGGCTAGCATGGGCAGGAATTCTGTACAATGAAGATTATTTTGTTCGCAACGATATAAAAAAAATTAGGCTTACAGTGCCTTGTTAGAGGTATGTGTGTGCTAATACATTAAGCACATAATACATCGTATTATGTACGAGTAATTGGTATTATTTAGTTATATGCACATTCTCAGTTCTCTATATTGGCTATGTGCTTTAGTTTTACGCTTTCATATAGTGTTCTAAAAAATAACGGACTTTATATTTATAAAAACAAATACATTTATTAAGTTAGTGGTTGCGTTGATCTCGGCTTCGTCAGCTTCTTTTTCCACCGTGTACAAACGAACAGTTTTACCATACAAGATTCTCTACAGAAAAGCGCAAAAAGTAAACTAAACATTATTAATCAAATACCTATTTATAGTATAATGCAGCAAATATAGTAATTTTAACACCTTAAGGCACTTGGAATGTTTCGCAGTCAGAATGTTATGCAAATATTTCAAGTGATGTCAGGTGGATTTCTAAATATATGTTATTCATAGAATAAGAAGCGATGCCTGTAATTGAATTAACTTCTACGGTTCTATTTAAATAAAATGAACATTTTATACTAATGTTTTATGAGTTTATTTTTTTAATACCTACTTTTAAAATAAATTCAAATTGTGCTTTTATTTTATTACTTTATTAATATCTCTTAAAACTAGTTAAAAAACAACACGAAACAAACGGCACAGATTCTGTGTAACATCTTACACATAAATAGTGATTAAACACAATATTTTCTTTCATTTATAAATCTTAGGCGGTCACTTTTACTTGAGAATATACAAAGAAGTGTTAACTGACATTTTCTTCGATCGACAGTTTATATTTAACAAAAAAATATATTTGTTTAGCGGAACATTCATTTTAATTTAATTTCTGACTACAAACATAGCGACTAAAGACACTTTATGTATCACGGTTATTATATTTATAGGAATTCATACTTCGAAATGAAATCTCAATCAAGTGAATGCTCAGATGAACATAACACATTATGTATTATCATTGTTCTGTCTTTTTACCTAAAGAAGTACGTTTCCTTCTTTTGTAATTCTCAAAGAAATAGTGGCCGTATTAACTGATAACCTCACAAACTACGTATTAAAACAAGACCAAAAAACCATCACTCACATGTACAAACAATTTCCAATGCACATAATAAACACGAAATAAAGGCATGCTCAGACACACTAACATCACTTCAAACTTTCAACATTATATATTAATCAATACAGACCTGAATATGCTTATACATTGTGCCCTAAGGAGAAAAATTGAAAAGTTTTATCAGTTAAAAAACCAAAATAATATAACTAAAAACACATCCATGCAATAATTTTTATAGTACCCGTTTGTAAAAACAAACTTAAAAACAGTATTTTAAAAAAGTAAAAAAACATTAAATCAAGTTAACATCTATCTTAGTAATTTATCACAGTGAAAATAATATCAAGGACTGCCATTGTAAGTATTCCTAATCGAAAATTAATGGTAGACTTCAAGAACTAATGATGATAAGCAACAACGGAAGTTCATATCTATAAAACAAATCAGTGCCTGATGGAATTCACAATTATACGCTTCCAAAAACAGTCTCCGTAAGGTTACTGAAATATTGAACGTAAAAGTAAATAAAAATCGTGTAAAAAACCATTTAAAAGTGATTGCATGTAAAAAAATGTTAAACTTCATGACCATACTGTGTTCGCGTTTCATTGGTATTTGAGAAATAAACAACGGACAAGTAAGACTAGTAGACTTCTTACAATCGTCAATCAATAGTGACTATAAACTGACGATAAATTATAAGAAGAAATCTGTGTTTTGATTTGAATTGGAGTAGAGACATTAGATTTACTTCAGTTATTGTTTACAGTTTGTATTGTTAATTATTTTGTTTTTCAATGTCGGCAATATTTTTTGTCATAGTATGCTCAGAAAGTTGGTGACACGCTAGTTATAGTGTAAAGATGAAATAAAAAGCTGCCACTGCCCATCTATGATACTTATTATCATATATACCATAGGGTCCAAAGAAAAAAAGTTTTGTTTTAAACCAATTCGAAATAGATCTACTTATAATAACGAATTGTAATAGTTCATGTGTAATTTTGATTATAAAATATATAGAATATTTGTATAGCGCCATATAGCTCAAAAATAAAAATCATCGATATCCATATGATTATATAAAAAAATTTCTGTGTGAGTTTCTATTTAAAATATACAATTCTATTTTCTATACTCATGTTTCATTTTTCGTCATAATTTCTATCGGGCACTAATTCAAATGAAAATTTAAGTGATTGTAATAAAGACAGACAAAACTTACATCTTGGACCCCAATGACCCCTCCTTTGTTCGCCAGCTTAGTGGTCCACGTGAAGATATACTGTCCAGGTATGGGGTGGACGGCGCAGATAGCCAACTCGAGAGCAATTTGGGTTATCCGCTGCCACGTCATCGCTATTCGCCAGTCGTCAGCGCAGTTGTCTATCATAAATAACTGGAACACGAGAAAAACCTCTGGTTAGTTTTATGGGAGTGAAAACTTAGTTAAATATTATCTAACCAATTACATAGTTCAACTAGTGATCATATTTTGAAACCATTAAATAATAAAATGTATCAAAATATCGTATCGAAATATCAAAAAGTACTTAAACAATAATTCTGATTATTTTGATCGTTTCTCTGTGTTTTTGTTTTTTAATTGCTAAAATAAAATATTTGGAAATATCTTGGGCCAAGCCAAGTTACTCAACAGTTTTGTGTTACCATCCTTAAATAAATATATAGAAATAAAAAGAATATATATAACTTTGGTTAAAGAGTACGGTTAAGCCGTGCAATGCTACGTGTAGACGGGTGACCGGGTCAAAACCTCCAATCTACCTTTAAGCACTAGGTCTATAAAGCGTACAAATTTGTAAGACGTACCTGTACTTCTAAAGCGTGATACGCCACGATTAGGCCAAGTAAAATCACAGTCGACATTGATATAAGCGTCTTCAACGCCTGGGAGTAGATTGATGCCTGAAATTTACAAAAAAATATTTTTTTTGCAGTATATTAATCGCATTGAACTTTTACGGTGGTTTGACATATATTATGATAGAAAATCTTATGTATTTCTTAATGAATTGTCAGAAAAGAAGTATTGTTTAGTTATATTATAGGGACAATTTTATGTTAATAAAATAGCTAAACATATAATTTCCAGGTAACAAACGTATCTCTGCATGGAAAAAGTTGAAGCACGCAACCGTGAATGCATTCATATTTTTCCTCTCAGTTGACTATTGTGTGGAAACTAATCAAAACTTACTCATTTGCGAGATTCATTTATCTAGGTTATTTATGGTCTGTTTTTCTAATGTAGTTCATACGTTTAAGTTCTGAAAGGGAGCGATAAATTATGTGTATCACGTTTTACACAGACTCACAATCAGAAATGAAACTTATTTCTAAATTATAGATTATAAAACATCTGAGCCTTCATAATCAAGTTTGAATAAATTTCCTTTTTTACACGAGATACATTTGTAAGTGAAAATCTATTTAATAATGTAATAATAGTAAATTCTATGCGTAAGTCATAAATTATAAAGTGACAAATATACAATACCTTTGTATAAACGCCGGCACTTGAAAGTTCGTTTTCTATAACCATTATTATAATACCAAACATCCCCATTACTAAAGCGTAGTCACTTATTCGTTTTCTTTTTTCAAATAGCGCCTTTCTTCTACCTAACCTGGAAATGAGATAAAATCAAGCATTATTGGTTGTGTAAGTTTTATTGTAAAATGACGTTTGTTTATTGTATCAAGTATTCTATGCTTTTTTATTATTAACTTACCAATTTAATACTATCATACGATATCTTTGAAATGCCTCTAGTATCCTCGGCTTATCATACAACAAAGAAGTCGACCATTGAAGTTATTTATAAATCATAATTTTACTACGAATTCATGTTCCGACGTCGCAGTTTAAACAAAAACAAATTACATCAAATAGTGTGTAAGTCATATTTTAAAGAACATAAGCTTTAAAATGTTCTTTGGCTATCTTGTGAAAAAGACTTGATTTACGAAGAAAATTTCATCTTCATAGCATGAACCATGGCCATGACAAGGGTGACTTATGGGCAAAGTTATACTTCCCAAGGGATAAATTTGGGAATCGCGGCTAGAGGCTTTTCCTTGTTCTTTCCCTCTGAGTCCGGATCTTAATCTAAGTTATAAGGACAGCATAATGATTATATCTCTAGAAAATATACTTACCTCAAATATATGTAACCGAATGAGAGTAATAGTACCTAATATGCTTAAGACATTTATAATTTACGATTAAACTAAACCACGATGACTAACATTCATGTATTTTTTATCACAAAATGTTATACTTTTGTGTAAACAATTTAATCGTTTCTCATGTATATAATATAGATAAAAATAATGCAAACTACGATTGTTTTTAAATATAAATACTGCTACATATTTCAAATTAAAAATACTAGACTTTCACACCACAGGAATTTCATGTCTGCTAATCAATACAATGTTACCCATTCCATTTGATAGATATTATTACAAAAATCATCGTCGTGCTTTAATAGTACCTTCAGTTTTATATGCCAAACAAAGTCCAGAACGTAAGGATTAACTTTATTGATGGGCCGTCGTACCCTGCCTCTGTCCTCTATTGCCTTTCGACGGATTTACAAGTAAAATTGGCTGATTTAACCCGGAGGCTAAATTGGACTTATAAATTTAAATTTACCAACTAATGAAAAACTATATTTATATTACAACAAAAGGTTTATTACGTGAAAATATTTAATATTTTTACTGTACTATTTTAAACACATTGCTCATATCATACTTCCATTACACTACGAATATAAAACGTACCACATATAGTAATTATATACATATATATAAAAGAAGGTTAGGTAAGGAATTCTTACTAATAACGGGTGATCCTATTTACCTTATTAAATTTCCTATTAGATTTCTTTAGGAAGGAAGGAAATTTAAATAAACCTTATTAGTGTACCAATGAAAAAATAGGACCAAATTTATAACGGTCACTTGAATCGATTTCAGATTACAAACACCACATATCACAGCCCGATCAATATTCATTAATTAAAGCAATTAAACTTTAATTCGAACACGAAAATGATTTATTTGGTAATTAACGTCATCACGACGCCATTTTCGAAGTGATGACATTAAACATTTAATAGATAAATACCGTGTAAAGTAAATTATGATCGAGGCAAAATGCACTTAAATAATTCTGACAGAGTACAAAATCGATGCGGCCCTGATGCAAGCTATTTCCGTTCATTCAAGGCTGTATTAAAACGTTTAGTCATTATTAAAACCTTCCCGAGCTGCGTGTACTCCACGCGGAACTCAGTGAGAGTAACATCGATAAACACCTATAGGAGGTAATTATCCGACTTAGCTATATTATGAATATTAACGAAAATATCGATGTTAAACATTTAATTGAAATTTTTATAGAGCTACGTATATAGAACCCATTATTGGTTGGCAAAATTTAGTGGAAGATTGTAATTAATAAAAAAATATAATATGGAATATTATTATCCTTGTGGTATCAGCAGAGTAGAACAATAACCTACTTGTGCCAGGTGTTGCAAGAGGTGACTCAGGTAAATGTGCAGGGTGGAGATGGGCAGCAGCAACTCCGTCGCGAACCTACTCTCTACGATTGCAACCATGCCTACCCAAAGTAGTTCAGCAAAATTCCCCATTTCTTGGGCTGGATTATGTCCAACATTCCAACGGCTCATAAGATAGTATTAAGGAAAATCAACTGATCGAACTTTTTCTAAAATGGGAGGTGATTTTAATCTTGTAGCACTCTTACATAAAGGGTTCTTACGCAAGCGGCGTTAAGTATGAGTCGGGGTTGGCGTAATTTTTTCCGGAATATTTTCAATACATTGAGTGCGATTGGAAAACTACTCCTGTATTTTTCTCCTCATATGGAAATATTTATAGCTTATTTGTTTACTAAAACAAGGCACTTAATTCAAATATGAGTGAATGAACAAAATAAATATAATCTCATACACACGTGATAAATACCTCCTTTTACTTATGTTCTTTAAGTGAAAACTAGTTTTTAAAGGAAATTAATGTATAAAATAATAAAATATACATGTAATAAGTAAAAATCCATACAAAGTTAATAACGATATTAACTAAGTATGGATTCCATTACGTGATCAAGAATTAGTCGAGTCGCAAAAGTACGATAACTGATGAATATTTCATGACCGATGTAGGAAAAACAAACAATTTGCCATTCTTTTCCTTAAATGCATAATGTAAAGAGATGTCTACATTAGCATAATGCACCGTATATTATATACGTATACAAAATTATATGTAAACTGTCAAACTGCTCCTTGTAAGTTCAGCTTCGGTACAATATTTGTGTATAAAAAAATAATGTATTTTATTAAGATGGACCCAAAATTAACTAGTTAACAATTGACTAGTTTAATTTCTTAATTATAGCGAACAAAAAATAAACGCATTCTCTCTCCAATCAAAAGAACCTGCTGCGAAGAAAATTAATAAAAAATTAACTCTAGTCATCGAAATTCCGCTTATATTTACCTATACGTTTTAAATAACCACTTTTGGTATAAATTGGTTGTACTCAAAGGCTAAATGTATTTCGATCCTTATTTAATTTCCAGACTACAATATCCATGCGGGAACATACATCGTTTATGAATTCTGATCTCGGAGGAATACCGTCAACGTCTTTGGCTAACTTGGCCTCAGCTTTATTACACAGCTTATTGGTTCCTCATAGCCCTTGAGGTTTAGTGAAAATAACATCTTGACTAGCAATAAAAGAAAACAATGTTAGCAATTAACTTTATACCATTATTAAGGTTTCATCACTAAAGACACCAATGATTGACTTTATTAAGCATTTAATAACTTTTTTGGAAATATATTTTTAGTAAATACTTTTAAAAAGGTGTGCATAAGCGAAAAATTTACACGTATATACACGTAAATAATTGCGATATTTTGATAATCACAGTCAGTAAGTAATATATCACAGATTAACCCTTAAGTAGACTATTATTACAGCAAACACACATGATAAAGCAGTTATGCGTATGCTTTTCTATTTGTTTCAGGATCTAAATCTTTTCTTCGCTAAACAAAAACTAAAGAACATGATATAGAGTAATACTTCTTTAAATTTGTTCTTGATTACGCTAAATATATTTTTTCTTTGCTGTGATTGTATATTGTTATAAAGTATATAGGTTTTCCCCAGACCTATGAAATGTTCAAGTATTTCTTAATGTATTTTCAAAATTTGTTTAGTATATCGTTATTTCATATGTATTGAAAATATTTAGGCTGACATGAGAACATTGAACTCTTTAGCAACTGGTATAGAGATTAAGGTTAAAACAATTTTATTATGCATATACGAAGTTAATAACGAAACCAAAACTATATCAGTTACCCTAACTAGGTAACGATAGCTAACATGAATGCCAAAGAGCTTATAAATCCGCAGTGAGTTTGCGGTTTTAGTGGCCGGTCAGATTGTGTGTTTGTTTGCACCGATTCCTATTCTGTGTACATTGAACGAATCCTCAAACTGAACTCTGTTTTTCCAATCAAAAATGTTATTCAGTTTCCATACGTGAAATGATTCCCGTTTGGTATTCGACGAAAGTTATTAAACAATGTTATTTGTTTGTTTGCCACTACAATGCCAAAAAAAGACATGACATTATAAGAAAAATCATATTGTTTATTACATATAATATACATCTTACATAATACTTGTGATACATTAAGCATTAAGTTAATTGATTGAGTGTGAATCAGCATTTCAAAACCAGTAAGCCTTAATATTTTAACTAAGAATACTCATGTTTGTTTATATAGAGGATATACATTTATATATTTTGTATATGCATATTAATATGTAAAATAAACTTTTATTACTTTAAATCACAAGATGGCAAATGTTCATATATAATAATCTCATTTTTAAAATTATTTACTGCCTTTATTTTTTTCTGATAGCGCAGAAAAACTGTTAGTATAAACATTTTTATTCGTTAATTAAGTTTCCCAGAGTCGGTTAAATTGTTAGAATAAAACAGTCTACAAAGAAAATAGCATTATCTTTAACTGCATTGCTCCAATTTAAAATTGGGTTGGACTTAGCTGTTCATTGACCTCGTCCATGCAGTTACGTAGCACCCTCACTACTTGGGTTGTCACTTCATTTATGGAGGATAGAATAGATGCTATTTTAAAGTAGTTGAAGTTTTATAGAGTTTATCTATCCAAATTCCAATTCGCATTAGATTTTTGCTTTTTATTCTGCATTATGGGTACTTCAACTTTTGAGAATATTGAAGATATACGTATCTTTATAAATTATAGCTTTCTTTTTCTCAAGCGATGTCTGGGATGGCTGATGCCATATTTTATATATGATTGTATTTGTATATAATAATCTTGTCAGAAGCACTTATTATGCGTTCTGATATAATCTCAAATTTATAATAATAATTAATTATTGGCTTAGATTACTTATAGTTTTGTAATCTCCAGTTTCTGTAAATTATTATCATAATTTTAGTTATTGAAGACCCAATAATTCGTGGTATATGTGTTCTATCGAAGATTTATAATAATATAAATACTATAGAAACAATCAAGTCTCAACAAAAGTAACTATCAATTAGTATACGGTAATTAAATCCGTGATGTCTCAGCTGCCTCTTATTCAATGAAAGTGCAATACTAACCTATATCCTATATTGGGTTTGTGCTTCGCTGTCCCCCCGCCCTTATACGTGCCGCCGCCAAGCGCCCGCTCTTCCCCGAAGCGCGGGTACTCGCTGTGGACTCCGACGAGAGCGACACCGGCCTCCTCTCCCGCCACGTCCCGCCCCCCGCCGGAGTACGCCTTCATCGCGCCGGGGATCGACAGCGTCGAAACCGGCTTGCGCAGCTGGAATACATCAAACGTCGATCGTTCATAAAAAATAATGATACTAAAAATTACAGTATTTAAATGGTTTCAGTGGTCGAAAAAACACAGTAAATCTGTATATAAAATACAGTTTATCATGTCCCTATTGACCCTTTTATGTTTGAAGTAATAATAACTTCTTTTATTTTAGTCTACCTTGGTACAATGTCCTTTAAAAGTATTTTCTTAACGTATCATTATATACAATTGTTTACGGATCTTTTTACAAAAACCTAGATACTTTCAATGTATAATTTAAGCCGTGAGGTACTGGCAGAGTAGAATAGTACCTCCCTGTACCAGGTGTCGTAAGAGGCAACTAAGCTACCAACACCAGCAGATGGCGGTATATCCATCCGAGACAGTGTATTTTAATTGCATAGGGTGGGGATGGGCAGCAGCATAACCGTCTCAGAATCTATGCTCTGTGATTACCAACATGCTTGCCCAGCGCGGCAATTATGGGCAAAATGCCTCTTTCTTCGGGAGGCCCATGTCCATCAGTGGACTTGCAATGACTGTAATAATGATAATTTATATCATTATGATGTAAGGAATTAAGATTGAACACAAACTCTTTTTACGACAAAGGAATCCAAGTTTCATCTCAAAAATAAAAATATTTAATTAGGAAAAAAAACTGCAGATGTGGAGCAGATGTATATGTAATGCAGATTACAGAAATACATTATGTACATAATGAAACTGAAATGGCCTCACACAAGCTTGAAGCATTGGATAATATTTTTAATTTCTCCAAGAAACCATAAACCTTCTAAGTTTGTTTGATAAAAAAATTATGAACTTTAATTGTTACATCAATTCGAGAGTACTTAATTCTTGTAAGTTCACCGCACGGACAAATACAGTTCAGCGAATTAATAAATAACTAGCTCGATGTCTTGTCAAGTTGTGGTAATTAGTTTTGCAACATTCCCTATGGTAACTTTCGCTGGGCGTATCTCTGGTAACTTAATCAAGAAATAAAATAAAAGAAAACAATAATTTTTAAGTGGTGTAATGGTTCTGAAGCTAAATTTTTTGTATAATATTTACACGAATTCTCAGTAATAGTACAGTTTAGTATTTGAAACAAAACTGTAATAATATAACTGTATTTATTTATAGATAAATATAACAAATAATAATTCTATATATCATATATGTATCATACGAAAAAGTATGAATCATTACCACATGTCATTCTTTGACATGACTCTGAGATAAGTCGCTTAAAGTGGTGTTATGGACATCAGATAACAAGTAAATCATAGATGTAATTCTAAAACACATATTTAACACCCAGTCATATAAGAAACACAAATATTTATCATCTAAATATTTGCTATGGGTGGGAGTCGAGCTCACTTCTCTAGATGCAGAAGACAGGATCGCTACCATTTACGTCGTCGGCCCATCTAATGGTAGTGAATGACTTGGAATGGAGAGTTTGCAAAGACGCGGACGGCGATCGGATCCAATTTACGGCCATGACATGTTTAGTGAAGGTACTTTTCTTAAAAGATGACTAGGGTTTAAGTGTTGCGTGAATTTTATTGTTGTTGGTAACTAGCCTCATACGATTTCGCTTAACTTTCCAAATCAATCAATTGGCCTGTCATGAGAAAATTTTTGAGTATGAATAAGTGTGTTAGCGATAAAGTTAGGAACTTTACGTCGTCGAATGTGTTATACTTCTATTTTAAATTTGGGAGTTTGCTAAGCTCTGTTTTGAGGTTTTGATGTCTGAAAATGTAGGTAAGAATGTAGTTTTATTCATAATGTAAAAATAAAGAAACTGCCATCTTCTTCCTCTTTTGCTTGCCTCAATGTATATCGCATCTGTGCTGTTTACCTATTCATAAATAAATATATTAATCTCCAAATTTATTACCTTTGTGCACCTAACAAGTGAATGCTAATTTCAGCTGAACAACGCCAAAATTCGATTTCCACCCAGACCCACTTGAGTCAACGAGGCAAATAAGAGATTTAAATAATTGTTTGCCGAAATTGTATAGAATACATTATCTGTTTATTAAATTTCATGATAGTCCGTATATTTACGATCCTTACTTATTTTACAAAGTAATGTCACCTATCCGTTAACATTTTTGTAGTTAAAAATAAAGATTATAAATTATATGGTTGATGTTACAGATCCCTACTAATGTAATATTATAAATGCTAAAGTAACTGTGTCTGTCGGTCTGTCAGTCTCGCTTTCCCGCTTATACCTCAAAACCGATTTTGATGAAATTTGGCACCGACAATCTTTATACCTTGAGAAAGGACATAGGTTATTTTTTAATTCGAAATAAGAGCTGTGAGGGATCGAAGAGTGGGAAAAAAAGTTGTATGGAAGTATCGCTTTTTTTGGAGCTAAAAACTTGAAACTTATTTTTCAAGCCGTTGATTCGATATAAATAAACATGACATTCAAAGTTTATATAAGTTAAAAAAAAGAGGTATGGTACCAAAAAATCTATTCCACGCGGACGAAGTCGCGGGCACAGCTAGAATGTCATATATTTTGTAAATTTTGATCACAGCTTTTGGTTTTATGAATATACAAACTCGGTCTTGTATTAAGGAAGGGACCAGGACTAAACCTTGAAAAACCTGGTCCTAAAAATACTAATACCATAAAAGGAGAATCATCCGATTTGGTGCAGTCGTTTTTGAGCTATATTAGAGCGTACATATAAAATACATATAAAGTACACTATATATATAAAATTTGAAGCTGATTGACCGACTGAATGACATATCAACGCTGGACTAGTACTATAAAGATCACAAACTTGAATTTGAACATTAAATTAAATATGAAATTTTAAAAGGGGTTCCTATAATAAAATAGGAGTACAAAGAAAGAATTTTTGAAAATTAAAAAAAAAAGAAAAAAATTTAAACGTTTAAATTTTTAAACGTGAGTGCAACGTTTGTATAAAATTTTTCTGTTCTCTAAGTTATTTGAATGAAATCCAGAATTAAGGTTCTTTAGACACAGGAAAAACACAAATATCATCATTTAAACATTTGCTCCTAATGGGAATCAAACCCACGGTCCTTAGTGCACAAGATAGGACCACTACCATCTACACCATAGGGCCCGTAGTGTTAAAAAATTCCATAAAATAATCTCGTTCCTAAACGTATTCACCGCTGTTTAGTGACATTTTCATAGCTGACATCTGTCTATTTATACAGAACGAGTACGAATTAAATTAACGTGAAAATAATGCTGATATGTAAAATACAAATTCTTATATTAACAAATATGTTATAAATTTTTACGTGTAGTTTTATAATGTGTTTTTGTCACCTGCTTATCCTAAAAGAGTTTCTGATTTCATAATTAATATGCGTAGAAGTATTAATTAATTATTGTAGTTCAAGGTTCCACTGTTAGACTTTTTCAAACTATCTTATAATTTTTTTGCACTAATTTTTTTTTAAGTAGCCATTTTTTTAATTTACTATAATGACAAATATATTGAACGACTATGGTAAGTAAAAATAGCAAGTAAAATATGTAAGTTTTGTGAAAAGTTATATATAAGCTATCACAAGACTGACGCAAAATCAGCACTGCATTTGCTAGGTAGCCTTCCAATTTTGTGAAAAATGGTTAAATTCCCCCGTAAGTCAAACGCTTTTAAAACCATGATGGAAATCGACAACTTTTGTTTACGTAACCGAGTTCATCCACAGACATTTAATGTCAATTAAAACTTGCGAAGCCTTTGTTAATACAGACGTAATGAATTTATTAAACTGAAGACTGAGTTCATGTTCCGGCAAAATTGAGTTTATTTCTCACAGGCAAAAATAACATTTTCGTCTTAACCGATTGTGATTCTAGGAACTTAAGATAATTTGATCTCATTTGCATACCATGAATTCCATAAAGCGTTAATAAATTCCTATTGAAAATACGATAAGTTTCAAATATACCAACTACTTTACTAAATTAGAGGTATAAACTCGTTACAAGTAGGTAAAATTATTTTTTTCTTCATTATCACTGTTTGAAATCTCCAAAACTCTAGCAGTTTTTGTTGTAGTTTATTAAAATAATTGAATTAGATTTCTGGAATATGAATAGTTTCATATTTTCTTAATTTAGATACATCCGTACTGATAAACAAAAATAAAGTTTTCAATTGTAAAAATTACTTTTTACTTGGCCTTTAAAATGTGTTTACGAAAGGTACTTAAAACGAAATAAACTTAATTTGCCTACTCTTAACTCCTTAATATACTTAATAACTTCCTCCTATTCCTGTTCTTTCGAAAAGCCAATAAAAATAAATAAAAATTTTCAATTATCTTAAATTATTCGGAAACAGGACAAACTATACGATTATCCAATATCCAAACCACCTCATTACGATTACTCAAACCACCTTTAGAATGGGAGAATAAATTACATTTGACAGTTTAATTCCGAAATGGCATCCCTTTCTACGTCTGCGGCCGTTTATTCCAATCGGAATTCTCTTACGATGGCTTTGGTGGGCGCACAATAACGCTGAATGGTGTTCGGCATCACGTAGGCAATTCGGTTAAACTTGGGTGATCCTACTGTAATGGTCTCATTCGTATAAAGTATCTGATCGGCGTTCACACAACTGATCAGAAATTCTTAAAAAATACGTCGATCCAAATTTCGTATTCTATGGGGTAATAGACATTGAATAAAAGCTAGATAATGCAAAGCACTCCTTTGTATTCGTACACTTGTTTATGAATAATGATAATATAAATAATGAACACATCTCATACATTAAACTGACTCCGTGTTAAATCGCTTAATGTTGTGTTATGGATACCAGACAACAGAGGAATCACAAATATTCAACTTTAATACAAATATTTAATACCCAGGCACAGAACAAATATTTGCTCTGGGTAGGAATCGGATCCACGACCGGCGCACAAGATAGGATCACTACCATCTGTACCTTCAGGTCCATAAATTAATGATTTATATTTAGGTAATTAATGTTAACATTCGAAATTTCAGTTATCCAATTGCGTATCCATTGCAACCAACATAAGTATTCAAATTCAATATAGAAGCGATTTAAAGACATTTTACCTCATTATTTCTAATTGTATTACGGGTAAGGAGCCCGTTCTTTACTTATAACTTTTTTTTATTACACCAGGTCGACGAACATGCATTCAGTTCTCATAAGAGTTAGCGCCATCGCAGCCTATAGATGCTTGTATTATTAAAAGAATATCACTAATGCGTTGCCAAATATGTTACTTGAAGATACACACATTCCATCACATCACCAAGCAATTTTACTGCCATCCTCACTCTTTACACCAGAACACAGTAATTTAACCACTGCTTTTTTGGCAGTAGAAACAGATGAGAGTATAGTAACAATGTAGATCTTTATATGATGCCTACCTTTAAATTAAATATTTTACAATATTATTTTGAAGGCTCTCGTTTGAACGTTTTTTTTTTCTATCCTGCCATAAAATATTCAAGTATTCTTTCAATTCGAAATATTGTCTTTATTATTGCGGCATATATTTAACTAGCACGGTGAAAAGACAATCTATAATCTAGGCATCTGTTTTTATAGATTATTGCTTTCTTTTCCTATCCTATTTTATAGTTTATATTTTATATTGTATATTACTTTCACAAAGAAACCTATTGTCATGAACGTCGTCCATTTGAATATTACCTTATGATCTATTCTTGAAACTACGAAAAAATAACTAGATTATTGAACAATCAAAGTTTAAAACTGTTTTCTTAAGTTGGGTCTCTTTACAGTTGCAACGAGCTCTTTTATTTTTTCGGCTTGTTGTAGCGTTCAGTTTCATTGATCTCGGGCTTCATCGAATGTATCGTTTAATATAATGCTTCGAATGCTTTCTATCAGCGCAATTCTTAGAAAAAGCTGAGCTCTGACAAAAATATCTAGAGCAATATATTTTTCTCCCGTCTATTGGAAGCAATTGCATACAATCGTAAATTTGCACTGCGCTTTTATTGGTCACGGTGACAAAATTTGTTTATTGCTTATAGGAATGTGCTTTATTTCAAATATAGAATGTTTGATAAATTTTTATATGCTTTACAAATGTTCACAAATCTTTTACTTATTTCTTCTATATATAAATTTATATGCGTTCTTATATTTTTATTTCAATGATGGTTTAATTCTTAGGAACCAATTTTATATTATAATTCACAAAGTACTTATAAATGAACATATAGTAAAATCTCTAAAAGAGAGTGAATATTACTGGGCTTTGAAAGAAAGTCAGTTCCGTCTTTTTTTGTATTTGTAAACTTTAATACAGTTTAAGCAACTGGCATGTCATTTATTTCACTTAAACAGTTTGACCGTGACCGTTAAAAAGTAATAGGCCGTGTTCAAATTAATTTCCTTTAATATTTATCTTAATTCCAAACACCAGTTTAGTTTGGGAACTTTTTGATTACCTTAAAGTAATTCGTTGTAATATAATTCTCAAATGTTCTGCTTGTATCCTAATTATGCGATCCAGCGCTGTGAGTTTGCTAAAAAATGTTCATAACAAATGATGAGAAAGTGCGAAGTGGCTAGACTTGAAGCTACATAAAATAAGTTAAATAAATTTCAACTAGACTGAATAAAACAACGAAACCTTTCTTTATACAAGAACAATCCTTACTAACAACAACAGTTTTGGTGTAAATGAGCAACATTTTACATAGTTCATAAAAAAATCCCCGGCGTCATACATATTTATATTATGTAAATGCAACACTCAGGGTAAGGTATGTATGACTTTCATTAGGTACGTACCGCATAAATAAAAAATTTAGACGCAATGACTTGAAATAACGACAAAGGTAATTACGTTGTAAAAATTTCATAGACTGAAATGTGGACCAATGAAAGATCAATAAAAACGGAAATAGGTTAATCTAGTTGAGTTGTTTAGCGAATGCCAAGTGGTAGAGAGAAATAAGTGATTTTGCACTTGAGTTTCTAGACTATGATGAGTAGCTTTTCAAGGTGCCGTAGTCAATATGAAACTCGTATAGTTTTGCTATGTCCGGCTGTTTATCCGTGACTTATCATACAAAATCTAGGTACTAAATATATATTCTGTCATATGGACCTATCTTTTTATATATAACTCTACTGTGCGTGTGCATGTCACTAAACCCCTCCTAAACGGCAAGACTGACGGAAAAATTGTGCTTCTGTTGGTATCTAGTTTAATTATAAGAACAATGGCGACGTGATTTTTATAAAAGCAATAGGACCAATTCTCAATTTGGAGGAAACTTTTGTAAAATATTCACTTCTAAAGTGCTCCTTGTAAAGTATCCTACCCTACTTATAAAGTACCCGCCGTCTTCGTGCTGTTTGGAAACATAAAAAATATGCGACCGTGCCATACATAATGAAGTTGCTGTCAGAGCTAAGTAGGCTATATAAATTGACAAGCGTGTGGAGGGTAGAGTCTAACATAGACTTAGCCTATTTATAGTATAAATCTACTAATATCAACATCATCATTAGTTTCGGCTTTGAGCTACAACCGAATGGAAGTAGGTATATAGATCTTCTTATCTGATTCCTTCGGTTATGTACCCTACTGATGGATAGATGATAGTAACAGATTATAGAGTATATAATGTTTGTATTTTATAAACGATATAAAAATTTGATTTCTAAGTTAACGAAATAATTGGATTGGATTGTGTAGAATATATATTTTTTGGTTTATTTTATATTTATATATTTACGTCCAATGATTAATTTTTAATCTTTTGACCCGATATTAATAATGTTTTACTTACTGTGTGCAGTTCGATCCAACTTGTGAGGTAGGATATTTACTAATCTTATTTTAGAGTTATAAAATTTTATTTGTGATTTTGAGTTTAGACGGAATAAGGTCTGTCGGGTCAGCTAGTATATAATATAGTAAAAATCTACTGAAAACTTTACGATATAATATTTTTTTATAACAGTCCAAAGAATAAATAATTATTTTCTTATTTACGACTCTATTAAAGTTAGTATCTTAGAATGGTTCTCACTTTTGCGCAAGTCCAATGGCTGCACAATCAATCAAATAAAGACCCATTTGCGTTTGTATTATGAGCAAACACTCGGATACATTTTCTTATTAGATCTCAACCCTTCAGTTCCTACGAACTGACATCATATAGATTCAACCCCAATCAGAGAATGCGTCATCGATCCTTGTCCAATGAAGCTACCATGATCAAAATAGGAATTCTTTCTCCGCACAACATGATGGATGAGTATCGCCGTGCTATCATATAATAAATATATTCGATGTACATCGTTGAGATCTCGTCTCTAAAGACCTTTGAATAGAGACGGGAAAACTGCATGTTTTTCTGTGAAGAATTTAAAGATAAAATAAAATCATATGAATTGGGGTTTTGCTAGTTTTATTTATAAATGATCTGTAAATGTTTGACCAAACATAATGCACATTATTATTTACCTCTTTTGAAATTTACCAATATATTAAATAAATATAATGGGCATCTCTAATGTAATTTATAGACCTTTAAGTGGGGTAATATATGAACCATTATAAATTTACAAAGATAACAGAAACAAAAAAGTCACTATTTGTTTTAGGCTATGTAGGATAGTTTTTTTTATTTTCATCAAAAGTATGTTTATAAATGTCGTTAAAAAATGTGAAGATAGAAATAGCATGAATAAATTAATATATTATTACAATTTTTATAAAAAAAAAATAATTTTGTCTTAAAAAGTTTGTATGTAAAATTACAAGATCCTCTAGCATAAGATAATAATGTTAACATGTAATAAAACCAGTTTTAAATGCTTTCTATCGTATATTTTTATTTTTAGTTAACGTTTCGATTATCTTACGACAATCGTTTTCAAAAGCAGCAGACGTTATGTTAAAATGTGTTATATATAATTACTACTTCAACAAGTCCGAGGTTTCAAATTTAAGTATTTGACCATCTACGAAGGTGTTAATTGTGTTTTAAGGTCTGGCAGTGATATGATGTTGGCTTTTTTTGAGTGAATGTATAATAAGATACCAGGTAAGTGGTATGTTTAAACTATTTATCTTTTCATTTTTATTATGTATAATAAACGTATAAATATAATAAGCGTCGTCATCATCATTTGTGCATCGCATCTTTCGCAAGGATATACCGCCATCTGTCATCATGGGTCTAGTAAATGGGAGGTAGTAATCTACTCAGCCTCACAGCTACCTAAGAATATAAATAAGATTTGGCTATTTTATAACATATATTTAAGATACTTTAATAGCGAAATTTTTAATAGTTATGTTAGATAACCAATCAACATAATAATTTAATAATGTACATAGCGAATCGATTTATCGACCGATGTAACACCGCCACTTGAAAACAATAAATTATCGTCTCGTCTTTTTTTACCGCCTGAATAAACCTTACATCTGTCACTGTCACGCGTACATACCATGCCTTTAATGAATCTGAACGAAGTTTTATTAGGTTTTATAGCCTAATTTTCTTCTATTGCCCGTCTTAATATCGGACAAAAATTTCATACCCTTACCAAAAATCCTATTCGGATACAATTTAGACTGGCCTAATTGCGCTTTTAGTAGTAGATCTTGTATGTCGCGGGTCGTAGGTTCAATCCATATCAAGGATAAACGTTTGTGTGAAGAAAGTTTGTGTGTATAGAACACACTCAGTATCAAATATTATTATGTAATTCCTGAGTAACAAGTTTATTCTAGTGCTCTTCCAATCTGTGTATGAGATGTTTTATATTTACTATGTAAAACAAGAAATACTATATATTTGTTGCTGATTTTTGTATGAAATTACCAGTACTTCATGGCACGTGTATACATGACAACAAAAAATATACTGTTATCGGCCTAAGCTTTAATATTTGTATCGTTCACGAAAACTTTGCGTTAGTAAATAATAATTACAATTATCAGTAACCGCAGTTATGGGGAAATGGCAGACAAATGCCATGAATATATTTTAGGATATTTATTGCCACAGTTTGCAATAATGTCCAAATGACCAAATGTTTTGTTGTACAGACAAATAAGCAAATTTAAATTCAAAGTATTGTCTAAATACAGACATAAAAACGTTTAACCACGATAAAAAGGAATAAAACAACCAATTTTACACGGAGACGAAATTAATACTAAACGACACAAAATGGTGCATGCAAAGTCGCGTACCAAAAAACAAATGTTAAATGTATATTTCACAAAATCCTTTTTAGCGTAACAACAATTTTTAATCAAACCACGGACGGAATTTATCATTTATTTAAATTTTGCGCACCATTACAAAATGTCAGACGGGTAAATTAAAATCACACAGCATTTGCATACACACGTATGGTTGTGAAGTGTAGCACTACACAATTATAATCTGACTTGCTTTAGTCAAGTCCTAATAGGAATAGGCTGATGGTTTATTATTATGAAAAATAGGCACATTCAAATAGAAGTATTTTTTATAATCGTTTGACAGATGAAATTGATACAACTGTGTTGAACTTTCTTTGGACTAGCACAGAATAATAAATTTACTGGACTCGGGATAGAACTTTTATTTTAAAGAAGAAAATACTTAATAATAGCGACAGAAATATGTATATCTCTGTCCATTTTTAAATAAGAGACTTGCATTTGTGTTTATTGATTAATTTTATTTGGAAAGCGATTTTGACGATTGTTTCATCGCGCCTGTCGTTATAATATCATAGCACTGAGTTGCAAAAACCAGCTTAAGTAATATATTAAAAAGTTATGACAAAATTTGACTTATACATTCAAACTCTTTACCTTTATTTTTTAGTAATTTTTGAAAAACTGCATGGTTCGCAGAGTTTAACGTGACCGAGATATGACGGTATACATCCAAAACAACTTTGTTTGGAGCAGGGATTGGCAGTAGCATCCCCTAATTGGCACCACACTTTTCTAGGATAGAAGTAAAAGCACGCCAAAAAACAGTTGTTATTAGGTAATTCTATGCCTATCAGCGGATTGCCTGCGGCTTTATTTATACAATACAATATTTAGTCTGATTGTAATATAATAGTGTAATAAACGTAAACGTACTTCTTTGTGTTAAAATTTAAAAAAAAAATTGTTGTTGGATAAATCAAATTGAGAGACTGGCACTTTCCTAGTTGAGCCAGATATAAAACCGACCAAAATGGTTGCAACGTGATTCCATCACTTCAATATTTGTGTTAGTGTTGAATTTAAAACTGCGCATCGGTATATTTGCCGTATTTAAAGTGGTTGTATTCACACGTCACTACTTTTTTTTTAAATGTCCTCCAGTCTGGGAGTTCCGAAACTACAATAAATTAACTATATTTATATATATATGCCAAGTTTAGACATAAACAACTACGTTTCTAGTTTCTTAACGTCTTGTATTCTTCTTAACTATTTAAGAAAGATATAGCGGAATCTTCTATTACAATGATAGGATAGGAGGGGTATGATAACATAAATCAGCCAGTAAATAATGTTCGATAGCAGTATCCTCTATTCGAGATATCTCATAAAATAGACAGGGATTATAAGATATATCGTGCGCCCATTTACCACAAATTTATATGTATTCTTCATAGAATATTTACAAGTGTTTGAAACTTATATTGTGACAGAAAATCACATGTGCATTTCTCTCAAACGTCCAACGTCTTTTAATAAGGTTATGCATGCATTGGTAAGATCACACATTATTTTCAAAGCTTCATAACTTACTATTTAAGATAAATATTTTGATTTCATGACTTTGAATCTAAGTTTCATAGTATTTTTAAATTTTTCAAACTGTATCATTAAAAAGTAGCGCTATTTAAAATTATACAACTCAATACCACACAGATCACTATCTTTGTTTTTACAATCCGACTTTTATCCGCGAGAAAATATTATTCTTCCGAGTAGAATGACAGATTTTATTGGAGCCCAGCCAGTTTCAAGGCAAGCCTGGATTGTTTCAAAATGAAATATTCCAACTTCATAAATTTTGAATACAAATTCATTCATCAGCGAACGGATTTCTCATTAATCGTCTGTGTTTGACGTAATAAGATTATAACATTGTCTTGTATACCATTAATAAAAAGATATTTTAATTAAAACTATAATTTTTGCTGAACTAGCTGTAATAACTATCATTATCTTAACTTAATTACTGTTAGTATATAATTAACGGATTATTTACAGTTTTTAATATTATGAATTGTGAAAAAAGGCATATGGTCCGCTTGATGATAGACGTAAAGGCAGTCTATAGAATAGACACTCGTGTAATCACAAAGATGTCATAAGCTTATCGCCAACCTTGCGAAATTTGGCGATAAAAATAGGTAAGATTAAGGTACCAATGCAGACGATAATTTATAAGAGGTCTACTTCTAAAAAAAATTATTTGCTATTTAACTAGTTATTTATCAACTTACTATTAGACTCCAATGTAAACTTTATTATCACAAAAAGTCTCAAAAGTTACATTATTATCACACTCCGTTACCCCAACACACCAACTTTGACAGGCAAACCATGTTTATGATTTTGGATATAACCCAACATTAAATTTCATAACACGAAATCATCTGCGGGTTTTCAATAGACTACTTTGTGCGGACAAAAAGTTTTGGGATGACAAGGGACATTATAATCTAGACAGCTAACCCACACTTCTTACGTAAAATATATGTATTATAAAAGGATGATGAGATGGACAAAATAAAGATAGCTTTATTTAGTAGGGACAAG
Organism: Heortia vitessoides; assembly: GCA_020976665.1. Classification (NCBI taxonomy): domain Eukaryota; kingdom Metazoa; phylum Arthropoda; class Insecta; order Lepidoptera; family Crambidae; genus Heortia; species Heortia vitessoides. The sequence goes on from JACJUM010003129.1 coordinate 6,286,277, forward strand.
CCCAGTCGGTTTTGCAAGATGTGTATTAATGAATTTCCTTCTATATTTACGTATTAACTTAAAATAACACTACATTATTAAAAATTTAAAACGCGATTGATTTAACTTTTGACTTTTTTTACATGACAAAAAAATATATAAACAGTCTTGATAACGGCTGCAGCAAGGCAACCAAAACGTCAAACAAAAAATACAAAAAGTTAAATAAGTCGCATTTTTAAGCCCTTAAGAAAGTAATTTTATTATAAAATATATGTGGTAAACCTTAAGCATTTTTAAAGCAAGCAAGCCAAGATCGTTTCTTTTCCGGAACACTTCAATAACTTTTCAGATAATGTATCATTCATACTGAATAAAACTTGATTACAGCCCAGTCCTTTAACACGAATCTTTAAGTATAGAGGTATTTGACTTCCATTGAAACAAGTTTCTTTGTTCAAGAAGTATTTTTCATGTTGAATGGCTTTTCAAAGCATAATAGTACCATTGTATCGGAGTTTTCAGAAAACAAAAGCCAAATCACATAAAGTAAATTATTTTATACCCGTATCAGTTATAAGGGAAGTTGTATATTTGCAACAAAGATGGGTCTTTTGATAAGAGAAGAAAATAGCGCGCAATTTTACGAGTGGTCATAATTTAACGATAGGAGGACCGCAAATCCCCTTATTTTTATGTTAGCAATGAGAACATTATTATTGGGTGAGATGCGAAGATTCTTTTCTTCTAGATCTTCTTGTAGATTAAAGTCTCTAGGAGCTTTCTAGTGAACTAGGCTATTATTTGATAACCTTATTATTTTATGTATATGTGTTTATTTTTTTATGATTATATTATATAAACGAATTGATGTATTTCTCTACGTAAAGGACCAGTTATTGATGTTTTATATTAGAAATAAACTTTTTCTAAAAAATCTTAGCAACGCAAACTAAACCTCACACAAAGGTTATTAGCATTGGTACATCACTCATACTTAATTCTACCGGTTTCGGTTTAAAGAGGCAGTGAAATTATTGGGTAATGTGCCTTATCTTTGTGAAATTACTATATAGCTCTAATGCACAGGGTTTGGATGGGTAGCAGCATCCCCGTCACAAAAACTGCACACTGCTATTGCCAACACGATTGCCCAGCGCGACAATTATGGAAAACGTTTCCAATTTTTTGGGGAGGCCTGGGATGGCTAGCAATAGACCCCCAACGCTGATTTTACGAAGTATTGTATCTTTTAGTGACGTGCTCTGGCCGACTTATCATGGCATAATTGTATAAGAAACTAAGTGAATTAATATAAATGTTATGATCATCATATTAGCCGTTGGATGACCACCGTTGGGCATAGGTCTCTCCAAGTGATTTCCTATACGAGCGTTTGTATCCGCCTACAACTGGTCGGATTAGATCCAACGCAACTTGCGGTTATAGCGAGATCGCCGCGATCGTGTGGACGCCTACGCGCTTGCTGGTGGACTGCATTCCGCACCTTTCATTATATAAATATAAAATTACTTAATTCTGAGTTCATTGTTATGGATTTAAATGCAATTTGTCTATAAACAATGTAGGGAATGCAGTTAGCCTCAATCTTTTTCCGAAGCCGAGAGGAGCATCAAAGCAAATACTTGCGCGCCTCTGTGTAACGAACCGTGATACAAAAAAGTTTTATCTATGCAGCACAAAATTCTGTTGGATTTCGTTGTGAAAATTCTAGCGGCGCATTTTTCGCCAACGCTGCCCAGCCCAGTTGAATTCGGCGATTTCTTGAAGTTGGACTTAATAAACTGGACTATTTGATTTCGTTACTATATAGCGTACTAACGCCGTAAGTTACTAGCCGCATACAACAGGTTCTATAAGAAATCTATTGATGACCAACAGTGTTTTACAGTGGATGGTCTACGGTTGATATGATAATGATATATCATGATAATAAAGAATGTTGAGTAGTGACTAGGCAAATATTACCTGATACCAAGCAATATTCATATACACTTACTCTTTCTAAACCTACCAGCCCAATTGGAATAGAATATAAGACACGCTGCATCAGAAATGTATTCTAAGCTACGAGAGCTTGAGAGCCGAATAAAATTACAAAAAAAAAACAAACCTATAATTGCTTCACCTAAGTTTTGTTTCAAAATGACTGCAAATTTATCAAAGTACAATCCAATTTAGAGTACCATTTGTAATTTTCTTTTATTCTAATTCCATTACTTAATTTGCTTACCATTTCTTGGTTTTGTCTGATTACAGTGAAAATTAAATTTGTAGGTTCACCTGCTCATTTGAAAAATGACATCAATCTCGCTCCTTATTCAAGAGTAGAAATAAGGTAGAAATAATTATCAACAGCTGTGTTAGCGGTTTATATATTTTATACCAGAAATTTAGTAATTTTGTCTAATCAGACTCGTTGAGTACCGCAGAACAGAAAGAACTAAGTCTAAGCGTACTTATCTCTGTAAGGAGCGATTGAAGCACCGGAACATGTAAATTGTTTTAGAACTATCTAATATAGCCTAACTCTTATTTAAAAAGACAGGGATTAACAACGTAGCAGTAACATTGCTGCAACGCTCTTGCTTTGGGTGAAATTATGGGTGAAAATCCTCAACAATCTCTTAGGCAGGCTTATGTCCCACAATGAAACAGATGGTCGTACTTAACCGCATTTTATTTTGTTTATATGGCTAAGTCGACGAGCAAAAATACGGCTCGCGTGATATTATTATCATATCGGCCTACAGGATAACGAGAGTCTATAGGCGCTGGTATTATTGTGAGGTATTTGCTAGCGCGTTTTCAATTTTGTGAATCCAAAATCTCGCCTTAAATCCGAACACTGCTGTTTGGCAGTAGAAATAAGTATGAGTAACTTATTCAAACGACCTATATATAACATTTGCCTCTATCTTATCGTATCATATCTGTGGATATTTTATGACACAAGTAATAAGTCCATTGCGCAAATCTATCAATGTATGTAAAAGTAACAATGTACTTTATGAAGTATTTTATAGTAAAATTCAAATTCAAGCTACGACAGCTGACTGTATCTATCTTTTTGTAGAAATTAGTTTTATAATACCACTTACTATAGAAGTAAAATAAAAAATGTACCTATTTACGTCACAAAAGTAGTTTTTAAATATATAGAATGTTTCTTTACTTGAGGGCATTTTACTACACTTTGCGCTTAAAAAATAAATAATTTACATATACTTGTTTAATGAGTAAACAATTTTCACTTTTTTTTATGTCCAACTGCGATTTAAAATAATTGAATTTTTCTTGTTTTGTACATGCTGCATTTTTCTATAATTCATTGACATTTGACTTTCATGTACATTTAAAATATTTAGTTTTTAACGATTGTTTTGATTATGTATTATTTTGATAATGTATTAATCATAAAAGATCAATTTAAATAAAATAAAAAATTACTAAACCAAGTAGAAACCTTCAATCTTAAATGAAGTCTAAATTAAATTAGGTCTAAACCACAACTCATTGAAGCGTAACACATTTTATAGTTAATCTGACCTCAATTCTCAATGAACTCGATATCGAGAGTCCGATTGCACACAACCACAAACTTCGCCAAAGGTTTCCGGGCGATCCTTTGACAGCTTAGAACAGATACTATTAATGGAATTACGACGGCGTTAAATCACAATTTATTTTGCCGTTATCTTTCAGTAATTACTGCATCGAGGTCGCTGGTTTGATGATGCCTAGTTCAAAAACAGCTTCTCTACCAAATGACTTATGGTTTAATTTTGTGTGTGATAGTTTCGTGTGCGTGACCAGAAAACGCCCATGTCATTTTGTGTCCTGGGTGCGGAACGGTACTTCAGGGGTGAAGTTTCGTGAAAAAATATATCTTTTGTCTTTTAAAGAGTGAACGTATAATGTCATAAATGTGTGAAAGAGAACTTACTTGTTTTTCTTACAATAGTAATTTAATATAAAACTCATGACTTGTTACCGTAAAGTTCATAAAGTAATTAATAAAAAACTTAAGAATTATACCTGTTAAAGAGCAACCAATCTGAACTATGCAAATTAAAATATTACATCTCTCTGTACCAGGTGCCGTAAAAGGGGACTGAGTTACTGGAACTAATAGATGGCGGTTTGCCTATCCGTAAGTTTTGTTTAAATGTTACAGGATAAATACCTGTCGATGGGAAATCAGACTAAACTAAGCTGATTAAAATAGTGCTTCTCTCTACTCCATGTGCCGTAAAAGGGGACTGACTTACTGGAACCGGTAGATAGTAGTTTGCCTATCTGTAAGTTTTGCTCAAATATATGCATTTAGACCTTGCAGATTATTGTCAATAAAAACTCCCGAATTTTTGAAATACTATTATAAATACAAGTTCTATGGTTAATAAAAAGATGATGGAAAATTCACTAGTATATTTTAACACAATCTACGCACTATATACACTGAAATGTATGTACGATGTGAATAAAAATATCCACAAATTAAATATTTTACTGGCCTGGTGGCGGTGATCTTGTGCCCCAAAGATCGTGGGTTTGCTCTCCACCCAGGACAAATATTTATATGATGATCTATGTTTGGTGATTTACGTATATTCTGTGTCTTGGTATTAAATTGATGTACTTAAGTAGTATATTTGTGATTCCTCTGTTATCTGATGTCCGTAACATACTTTAAGCGACTTATTACGGAGTTAAATCAAAGTATAATATAATGTGGGAAAAACAAATTGAACTCAACTTCACTCACATAATTAGTAAAATAAAGAATATTGGTCAAATTAGCAAATAATTGGGTATCAATAGCAATAAGATATTTATATAAAAAAATCACCAAATCACATTCCACCAAAAGGGCTTTAGGGCTATTTGTTTTTTATAAACTAAAATAGGTCAGTGTTCCAAGCCCTCAGTCAACCCTGGGTTAATTAATGTCGTAACCGCACCACGGAATTAGAAACCAAATGAAACTCATTATTAACGTTGTTTTTTTAATGTTATGTAATAATTATTTTATTTTTATGTATACTCTAAAATGCGATGATGATCAAAGCAATTACAAATTGTAATTTTTTTTTGATTAATTTTACTATTTTTCTGGTACATATAACTCAGTAAATTCGCTGATGTCCTTGTTAAACAGAATAGCGAACGCTGCTGTTTAACAAATAAAATAAGAAAGAGCGATTTAACGATGCAGGCGACCTGAACGTGTTGTGTCCTATTAAAATTTTATGTAAAACAAAACAACTTTTTTACTATTTTATTTACATAATTTAACCTTCAAGCTATGCTTATATTCCTCATATCTAAATTATATTTCTATTATAATCATTCAAACGTTATACAGTTCATACAAAGTTTAAGCCTTGTATGATCATATGAAATTAAAATGTTTATATTTTGACTTGTCTCTATAATAATTTGAATACATGATTTACTTTAATGAATAATATAAATAAATGGAACCATATAATATAAAGTATCACTAGCCATTTCCTGTGACTTTACATGGATATAATTTTAGAAGGATTCAATATTCTATCCTATAAGAGGTGAAATTAACATTGACCAAGAATCATGTTGATCTTAAGCCACATGAAAAAGAACTGAAAATATATTATACAGAAACCGTATTTTTTTTAAATAAAAAATAGCCTAGGAGCTATTCCACTTTTAATCTACTCTGTGCCATATTTCACTCTAATCCATTCAGCTGGACTGGTTTGATTTAGTAAGAAAAATCTATACCAAACGTTTACATTTGTAATAGTGACTGCCCTAGCTAGCAAGCCAATTGTAGACAGAATTTCCGCTTTTTCGGTAAGGCCTACGTTTTTAGTTATTAAATGAAGTCATAAAACAAGCATGCGGGTTGCTTAATAGTAAAAGTGACCGTAGCCTATTGACGCCCGTGTCATCACCTAGTAATCACTAGCGTGTCGCCAAACCTGTGAACTAAAAATACCATGTCACTTTACCTAATAGTTTCACAGCCTCAAACCCTTTAAGCCGAAAAACAGTAACGCAGTCATTGCTATTCTGAAGCAGACCTTTGTAAAAGGTCTACCTCTAGTAAGTGTCCAGCAGTGAAAGTTCTATGACTGCTATAATGATGTAACTTTGTTGGCGTGGATTTCGCACTAAATCGATTCCCGTAAAAATTTATTATGAATATTAAAACCTTAAATCATTTTCCAGGATCAATAATAGACATTTTTCTTTTTTAGGGTGCAAGCTTCCTCATTATAAATATCATCGAAAACAGCTTGCTAGAAAATCTGTGAAAAAGTAACACACAGATGGTACTAAACCAGGAAAGAGACTAGTGTGGACTGGAATAGTGCATTAGTTTATCAATGAGGTATTTTTTTATACAAAACGCTAAGAATCGTATGCGAATACCAATGTGCAAATTGGTGAAACGTTTAAACATAGGGAGTATTATGCTAACGACGTCGCTTCTAGAAACTTAATTAATTCCGCATTCGTAGTAAATTCAGTCTGACATGCTTATTGGGGTTTGTTTGAGTGACAGTTAAACGCCCTTACATTATCTCTCGTTATTACTATGGCTTGAACATGATGCATACGTAACATGTTACGATTTATGTTGTTTTTTATGAAAAAACATAAAGAAAACCGTGTTCTTTTTCGAATTTATCATTTTAACGATAACTGCATGTAAATTTTTAATGATGACACAAATTTTGAAGCATATATATTTAACTCATAAGAAAGATCTTAGAAGACTTTTGTCATTTATTTGAATGTTGTATTAAATCATGATACTGGTACATGAACCTACAGGTTACTTCTTGTCGAAATTTATCAAGTAATAGTAGATTCTACCAGTTACACGTGAATATCAAAATTTGTAAAAGTAATTTGGCAAACTTTTCTAAATTAACCTGAAGCCGTGTGTGATGTCTCGAATGTTGAAGTACTTAAATAAAACGTTTTTTTCCTAATTTAAATGAATGACACGTAAAATAATTTGTCTTATTTAATTTGCTATGAATGCCAATACAATTTTCTGGTGAATAACATTTAAAAACAATGCTCCATCGCTTTCTATAGGCAAATATTCATGTTCAGCATTTTTGTTCGCAAAGGTAAAACTACTGCTAAGTCAATGTTACAGGGCTAACTTATATTTAGTCATTTCCAGTTTTGGTTCTAATAATCCATTTTTAAATCTTGCTATGTTGAAACGTTTGCAATTTATTAAAAAAAATTATGAGTATTTTAATCATGTCATTTAAAATGTTTGTGTTCCAAATTTCAAAGAAGTTTTAATTTAAAAAAATGCGTCTTGCGAATTACTCATTTTCTCAAAACCTTTTGGAGAACACTGTGGCTATCTATTTTTTTTATAAATTAGTTTCTAATACAACCTGTCCGACTGGCTTTTAGTGCATATTCCAATACACATACTTGTTATAAATGAGGCATTGTTCCTAACGGTAAAACGTCAGAAACTTTGCCAATTTTGTGGAGTTTTACCTCCCGCTGTACCTTAATTGTACGTTGTTGGCGATGCTACCAACCTATTTATATTTAAATAGCGTACAAATCAATTTTGTTGGAAACGTGTAGGACGCGCCAAAAAAGAAAAGAACAGTGTTAATTAAAGCAAACATTGATTAATTGAATCAAGCGTTATGAACACAATGTTTTTTCTTCTTGTACGCTTCTCATATTTATTTGTGAGGAACAAGCTTAGGGTAAATTTATATTCATACTTATTTTTTTTAATTTGAAATATATTAAATGCTATTGAAACTACAGCTATTTGAAAAAACCCGATAACATAAATATTTTTTAATCCTTGTAGAACAGTTTAATTCACTATCAGCATTTTTTCCTTTGCAAGGGCTGTAAGAATCGCATTAAATCGCGTAGAATAACTTTTACAAGATTAAAAGTAGCTTTGAAGTATATATCAAATATTATCGTAATCAGAAACTATTAATAAACAGATTGACTTATTAACAGAATACAAAAAGAATTGGCACGCATGCATACGTAATATCTATCTAAATAACTGTACATGCAAATGAATAATAACAATTATTAAAATTATTAAGTACAATTGTCATGTCAATGAGAGTAAATAAAATAGAAGAAACCATTTTAATTGAAATTATTTTATTACAGTCTGTTTTAGTCTATATTGCAAAAAGTAAAAATGTATGTGAAATCCAACTAAAGACAAGTAATAAATATTAAATTAATTTGAAGAAGTTAAACATAAAAGAATGAATGAAAAATTAAGTATTTCAAGAATATTAAAATACTCTTTCTCCGGATTAGAGATTTATAATGAAGTTAACAACCGACAAAGTTTTTCACTAGACAGTGTTGGTTAGTTGAAATACTTTCAGAGTATACAACGAAGATTCTTTTAATCTAGCAAAACTTAAGTGCATTAAGAAACTTTTGACATTTATTTATTCATCGAACAAAAACAATGACACTAGTATTGATGTTATCTCTAAATCTCGGTTGAATTTCGTAATTAAGCATTTGAATAATACTTAATCCTTTAAACACTAGGATTTTCTTCCATACATTTTGAATTACCATATAATACTACAATACATTTCGAATTACCATAGAACATATTCCATTTAGCCGTTTATAAAATCAAAGGAGTTCTATTGTCAAATTTGACGATTGTAATAGCATCCATGACTTAGACCGCGTTGACTTCGCATACTATTACGCCGATGGAATTTAATTCTTAGGAATTAAATGTACTATTTTTCAAAAGTATTCATAGAATTAAATATACTGATAGATAGACAACCTTTCATTTATAATGATGGTTATAATATTTGATCGTGTTATTTGATTATGATTTCATTTCCATGATACATCGAATTTTTATTAATATTTTTTGTTTAAGTATGTATGTATGGATGAAGTTTAAGTACCTACTGCAGTATCTTGCCTACAATAAAGGTTGTGCAGTATTTCATTAGACATCAGTAGATAACTGCTTTAATAAAACCGGCAGGCACCACATGGAAAAGTTTTGACTAGACAAAGTAGGTTGAGTAGTGACGCGCCCCGAGAATGCTAAGTGTAAATTCCCCGAGCGATCTTACTCGTTTCCTAAAACCTCTAGTGAGATAAGAAACAGTTTTCACCTGGCTGTTGTTTATTGTTCAGATATGTTGGTCCATTTGAAATGTTAGCGGTGCTCTAGTTCTAATAATAGAAGCGGCAATCTACACTGTCATACGTAAATATAAGTTAAGAAGTAATTTGACAACGGTTTGACTTCACGCGTATCTTATGTAAGAACTGGCGTCAATATAGATAAAAGTGTCCAGTTTTGATGTATAAAAATCAAATTATATTTATATGATGGACTTTTACTAAAATACATCTTACGCTACGAGCAGTTTTCCGTTTGACTGCAGTATAGCCATAATATTGTTTATAAATGCTACTTTTAAAAAATAAATTGCCAACAAAACTAACTAGAAATAACCATGGAAATTTGGTTTCCTTTATATAGTGCAAATTTGTCTCATTCATTAATTTACTTACAAAATAAATGCTAACACAATATTCTATAAAACATTTACAATTTGGTAAAATATAGCCCAAATCAGTTTTAAAATCAATCAAGTTTAATGGTACAAAAACAAAATTACCAAAATATTGTATAGTAGATTCACGTTAGCCCACATTTGGTTGCAAATACATAAAATAAAATTTTGAAAGGCAGCGGTTAATATGAAGGTGTATGAAATTTAGATTACCTCGTCATTTTATAAACACTTTTAATTACTGTTTACACTTTTGGATTTACCCCTTGAAGATGCAATAAACTGTAAAGTTTTTAAATTAGGCAGCATCTATAAAATGACAATAACATTATAACTTACAGTAGAAAAGATTAAAATGATTTTATCGCTATTGGAAAGCTGGTTCAATAGAATATAAATATGAAACCTCATAGCGCAGTTACATACATGTGTTTTCAATTCTATCTGAGGAAGGCAACTCAATAAGTTTCTTTAATATCGTGCCAGTTTCAGAGAACGTATACAAGTATGTTTAATATTGATAACATCAAAGCTTTAATAAAGCGAAAGCGAGCATCTTGTACTGCGAAGTTTGGCTTATGCTGCAAAACTAAGATGTTCTCTGCCCACCTCCCAGACTCGTCGACTCGTTTTGTAGACATAGATATAACCATTATTCGCCATATGAGTAGACTAAGAAAGCAACGTCAGGACAATCACTACGTACGAACGGTTCATGCATTTACGTCATACTTTATGAACATCATAAAATAGCAGTTTAATAATAATTTCAAAAGTCGTAAAAGGAGTTTACTACCGACGATATTGGGATAGGACCACTTGTAAATGCTAGCGCATGCTGCAAAAATATTCAGCGGTACATGTAACAAGAATCCACGGTTCCGGTATAACATATTCAAATGAAAAATTTCACTTGTTCAAATTTTCATAAACTTCATTCAAAGGGTAGTGAAAGTAAATAAGAGAAAAGCGTCGTGTATTTTTGTTGCTGCTGTGCGTGTTTTTGATTTGGAGACATATAAAAAGTTGTTTTTTTTGGTAGACTACTCAGCCTAGACGCTTGTAATTTGAAAAAGATTGCAAACCTTTTGACTTAAGATATTACGACACATACTCAGTAATTTCACTTTCTTTATACTATTTGATTGTGAACGCAGATGGCCGTTTTGTTAGATCCACCATATGTAAATCTACAATTGATAAAAAATATTCCATTTATTTTAATTAAATTTTCAAGTTTATTTGCAACTGCTACTGACATTTGTATTGCACTGTCACTGACGATTTGTATTCGCGAAGTGAAATTTAGTGACCTGTTTAAGTACAAGTGATAAAAGAGATAAAGTATGCTAGATATAACTATTACTAAGATTGAAAGAGGAATTATAAAGTAACAGTTAAAGTCAAAACACAAAAGTAGTAAATAGACGATAGTGGTTTAAAAGGCAAAGGTTGGTTTATATTGACCTAAGAGGACATGAATCGAGGTCTGGTGCGTGGCACGTTCAACCAGCGCTCATTTTTGAAGAGATTATTGAATATGGAAGAAGCAACAAAGAAGGAATGTGGTAACATATATTTCCTTATGAGAGAGAGAATATGATAGAGAAAAAGTAAAAGCCTGTATATTTATGCAATACTTTATTTGAAATTTAAATAGAACGTTAATTTACTAATTACGTTTATTAATCCTTACTAGTAATATCATATAATAAATGCGAAAAAAACTTTATCAGTCTTGCTTTCACTCCATATCTACTGAACTGATATAAATGAAAATTGAAATGTTAGGTGACATTTTAACGAGGAAACAGACTTTTTCGAAAGAGTTGAGAAGTCGTATGAAGTATCGTCATTTTTATAGCTACATTATTATAGCTTATTTTTGAGGTTCTAAGTTTATTACAAAACATTAGACGTAACTTTTACGGAGAGAATACATTGTAATAAAATAAAGGATTATCAAAAAATTAAGTGTCTACTTCAATTTAGCTTAAAGATTTCCAAAACATTTATCATAGAAAAGACATGTTACATAATTAATGAAAACCATGAATTAGTTCAATTAATTAATTTGTGAAACCGGAAAATTGACGATAATTTAGAAGAGAAGCCGAAAAGTCCGTAATACATTTATCTGTAGGGTATTATGGCGAAGACAGGGCCCTTTCATCCCGGCTTGGAACGTGCCCCGGGCAATAAGCGTTTAGCCTCAAATACTAACTTTGTCTTTTGCTACTAGTTGTATTGGGAGGCTTAGTAGCTTTGAATTGTAAAATTTTATATCCCACAAGTCATCAAATGCACTGCAAGTTTTTATTGAATTAATTAATTTTCTTCTGAGGTATGAATTTATAAAGTTCTATTTTTATTTAAAAGGTGGGCTTAAGTAAAATAAAATATCCCAATTACTGTGTAGAAATATTTCAATATGAAAAAAGTTTTTTATTGATACTATGATATCCAAAAACCGTTTCCAAATCTTACATAAGACTTGATAGAAACCTTGCGATATAAATAACAAACTGATAGAACTGAAGCTATGTTTATTATAATAATAAAAACAGTCTAGACAACTGCCTACTCATTTTCCCAAAACGTTCTTAATATATGTATTCTAGGAGTCCAAATAACAAGGACTACACACTGCTTTGAAGTCTATAAGTCTATAATGCAATCAAAAAGTGTTTTTATTGATTATTTCCTTGCTTTGTGGCGCCTATTTGTAAGGATTTTTTATATGAAATATTTTTTTCTTGTGAGATACATTATAATTATCATATCAGCCTAAAAAAATCCACTGTTGGAAATATGCCTCCTGGGCAGCTGAGGCCCTAAGCGCTTTGCAGGCGTGGTGGCAATTGCTGAGCGCAACTTCGCGTCAAAGATGCTGTTGCCCATCCTCACCTTGTAGTATTTAAGCTGCACTATTGCGGGTGAATTTATCGCCATATGTCGGTACCTCAGTCACCTCTTACGAAACCTGGTACAGAGGAAGGCACTATTCTACTCTACCAGTATCTCGTGGCTTGTGAGATACACAAGATATTTAATAGCAAAATATAAAATTATAAGATTATTTTAAAGATTATTACTATAAAAGAATTTTAGTCTCGCTCAAAAACCGTACTGCAAAAATTACTATATATAATTTAAGATTATTATTATAAAACGAATTATATATAACGTTGCAGCACTATTAGAATTGAGATTATTCAGAACTTAAAAACTAATATTCAGTTCAATATGCGGAATAGCCTGCACTGTGGGATTTAGCAATATAGTATATTATATTTTCTACTTTCTCAGACCGAATACCTTAAAAAAATATAAAATAATAATACAATTTGTCAGGCGAGAGCACTATGGTATGCATTAAATTGGGTTAATTAAGTCCACAAACTGATTCTCTAACTATAATTCAAAATTAAATTAAATTAGCTGGTTAGAAAGGCTTTTAAAATAAATTGCATTATTTAAATAAAATGGGTTTAAAAATAAACGACATGTTCTACTTTTCTTATCAAATTGAAAATCGGCTGTGACTCAAGCAGTTGCATGTTGAAAGTAAACTAAGAGCTTTTATTTAAGATTAAAGTGTAACTGTTTCCTTGAAAGGCTAAGGACACGAAATATCATTACAAATATTAAGGATAATTGTATTTAAGCATGCACAGCCTGATTTGATGAGTAATAAAGTCATTTTGAATATAAATAAGGTTTGTGGTGTGTCAGTATTACGAATAATCTGATTGTCATTATCATTTGCATAAACAAAGGGTTTGCTGTTGAGTTATCCTTAAAAAGTTAATCACCTAGATACGACTTTGATAAACAGCGTATTCTTCTATAAGACCTATAGGCATATTTAAATTCGGCGTAGATAAGTAATTGTTGACATATTGAAAAATAAGGATATTTTAATGTTTTAATTAATATTTTTAATTCTCCGATATAATAGTTTTTATTTTTACATGAAACGTATTATATTTTTCCCATGAAAATATGTTTTATTTATTTCTAATGTTGCTAAATAATATTTTTATGTAATAACAGACCAAGTAGTCATATATTTTTAAACGTATGTTTATATTAGCCATTATATGTATTATGTTCTGCCTATTGCAAATTAAAGAAAAATAACTAGTCAGTAAAAAAGGAACGAAGTTACTACGGATAAAAGTAATAAAATAAATGAAGTGGAATTTCTAGAATAGTAGAAGAACAATTATTTAATTGCTCTAGTTTATTAGTAAAACATACTATTTTGTATGTGTGTAAACTGTATTACAATAATAAACCATATCTTAATTGTTCGTTTTCATTTTCTGAATTAATTGAAGCCGACCGCGTTCCAGTGAGAATTAGCCTACATCTTATCAGATTATAGGCACAGCTGTTTTGATTGGGCGTTTATCGTTTAGAAATGTAGACGGTTTTGTACTGGATTTAGTTCGCGACATTCTTTACGTAGACTTCACTTCATATTGCGTCCCACAGGAACTCTACTTTTTCCAGAATTGTAAATAGTATAATCTTTCATACTCTTAGAAATTCTAAAAACGTATAAATTAACACATTCTTCAAATGAAGACCGCAACATCTAGTTAAACCTAATAAGTTAGCTAAACATAATAATTTAAGTATTATCGGCATTGAAAAAATAATATTGTGCTAGTATACACTGACTGCTCAACAAAATAACAATAAGAAAAAATATATGAAGTTACTTCTATTAAAACATTGTACTTAGCGTTTCGCATTTAGAGTTGAACGTTTGCTTGCTTTCAAACCCAGAATCACCGGATTTCTTTCACTGAAAATAAATTTAAATTAAAACTAATGAACCGTGCAATTTACTGAATTCATGGCTGGCAACTTTGCTTGAATTAATGTATGCCATATATTAGAATGATAAGAACATTTTACGAAGAAATTGTTCAAGTTCCTTTCTTGAACTAAAAAAGCAATTTTGTGTAGGCAATTACTTTCTTTCTTATCAGAATATTTTAGCTCAAGATCTTTGTTTGTCAACTTAAAGGTCATTTTTTAACATAAAAAGCAGGAAATTTATCTAGATGAGACTCATTTGAGAAGATACAAATCAACAACAAGTTACTATGAAATAAGTTTTATGGAAATATTATATTGATATTTTTTTCCCAAAAAATATATTTGTTTTGACCATCGTAGAAATTGTTTGAATTATATCAAATGTGAGTTTATAAATCTGGTGTACCTACAGAGAAAATTTATTTTTTTAAATTTCATTTCATATTATTAGCCTTCACGTTCAGCTAAATAAAATCAAAACATAACAATTTCAACTATATTAGATGTCATGTCATCTGTAGTGCTGTAAGGACACAAATTTCACAAAATATAATTTGTAATGCAAACTAAGTGTAATTAATTGTAACCCAACCCGTCGCTGGAATTAATGTAGCGATTTATTTTATTGGACATGCCAAGATAGTGCATCACAACTGCTACGTGATAAATTGCCTTTTGCAGTTATTATTGAATTGGAATCCACCTGGAACACAATTTCACAGTTGGTAATGCCATAGAAATGTTTTGTAAACTTTTGTCCTTGTATTATCGTGTTTCTGTATTACATGAACTGTTCATCTCGACCGTTCGGAAATGCATTTCATATTATTAGTATATCAATTAACCTACAGTTAACCTAGTAGGAGATAGATTATTGGATATCTTTGAAATACAGCACTGACCTACTGCTTGCAACTTCACTAAACAGCCGTATTTTGGGCATAATCATTAGGCAGAATGCTGAGAAAACTTGTATCAACGTGTTTGTTTCTTGCTTGTGTGTTGAAAAAAGTTTTTATTGATTGATAATTAAAAGTTTTATTAAAAAGATTTTAGATTTTGACGCTCACAAGAAAATAAATTATCTACGTACAATTAAACATCTTACATCAATATTTTAATGAATACATACATACATATTCATTTGAATGGGATAAAGGTGCAATAAATCTTATAATCACTCAACTAATATGTATGTCCCGGCGTGTAACATTTAAATGGGCGAAATTATCTACGATCATATAACAGGAGAATGTAGATTCTGAAGAAGTTTTACTTTATTAAGATCTACTCTGGGGAACGATTGAGCGATGGAAACTAGTTTAATCGCCGCTTTGCTGACCAGTTCCCACTGGAGTCCGATTGCGGCTAATTTCAAACATGAATACCCGGATCTTGTGAAACCAAAGGGGTTTTAAGCTTCCAATTATACAATTCAGGTTATAGAGGGAAATACAAAATTGAATTTAAAAGTTTAACGTCATGTTACCTACAAAATTGAAATGTGATATCATATGTGTGTCAGAATATATTTTGCTGTTATAAATTGTATGTTTCTGTAAAGAAGCTTTGGAAATACTTTTACATGATAATTCTATGTCAATTTCTGTAATCAATGTTTTTTCATTAAGAATTGCACAAAATTGCAATAATTGTTATAAAGCCCTGTTGTTTATTTATTGTTAGTATCTCATTCTTACCGATTTCTAACGTCAAATAGCAATATTCCAGAATGAGAGAGACTGAAATTTCTAGATAAATATGACATTGTATCTTTAGTTTACATGTTTGGCGAGTGATATCTTTGGAATAACACGAGTGTATATAGCCTTCAATTACGTTTATCATCAAGCGGACCGTAAAAGAAAATAAGTGAGTACCTTCTGTATCAGATGTCAAGGATGGGGGTACTAGATATCGGCATCGACAGATGGCGTTACATTTTTATAACTGGCGTGGCTTAATTACGGTAGGTGGGCACGAGCAGCAGCATCGCGTCGCAAAGCTACGCTGCGATATACAACACGTTTGCCCCGGGGCAATTAAAGGCAAAAACATCCAACGATTATAACTTACTTGGGGAGATTTGTGTCTAACAGTGAACGTACTTCAACTAATATGATAATAATTAGTTTTAAGTATTGTTAGTTGGTATAGAGAAATAGCTACTTCGTACTATTTTATTGATTGAATGAACTATCTTCCTAATGAAAATACGAGACTACAACTATACTAATGTAAGACAAAGATAAAATAATAAATTAAGCAAATTTTATTTTATTTCCGTTAAATAAAGCTCAATTTAGCCTGGCAAAAGTGTTATTCACAGGCCTTTTGACCGATTCTTGTCGTAGTCGGACTGTGGCTAATTTTAAACATGAATGGTTGAATCAAGTGGAATGGAAAACGTTTTAGAGCTTCAGCGCTTTTACACTACGCTTAAATACGTTTTATGGTCACTAGTTTATTCGGATTAACCAATATTTAGGAGTATATTTGTGTAACTATTAATAAGAATATTGACATAGATTTATGGTTAATGCATTTTGCAAATATCTAATAAAAGTTCTTACATGCTCAAATGGGCTGACATTTTTTTCTTTACTTAGGACTTTTTCTTTCGAACTATGCTCTTGCCATTAGACAAGATCCTAAATAAAAGAAGTTATAATTATTTTTCCTAAATTTTTCAGTAGATTTTATTTTACTTTTCAGTAGGTAACACTTATATATAGGTAACACTTAAATATTCTGTCAATGATAAATAAAGATCACTTTAACAATATTTTATGTTTTTAAAAGCTTTAGCTTTTATACTTTAGATAATTTTAGTTTGATGTTTGGTTACCTTGCGGCAACTGTTTTCAAGATTGACAAAAGATGTATTTCATATAATTTTAATTCATAAATTAAAGTCAACACAGCAGTCCTAGATTTTAAAATACTTTCTTTGGGTGGGAACGCGAACGTAAAATATTAAAAACCAAATATAAATAAATAATTGTGAAGGTAATTACTAATTGTAACTTTCCGATCCTGACACAATACAAGTGATTGAAGCATCCTAAAAAAGCTTAATAATCCGCGTTTTGAAACCGTCTTAAAATGGTTTTATTGTGAGTAATGAACGCGTTAAAGTTAAAAATATTTATTGTTTCATATTTTTTTAAGCTTTTAAAAAGGTGAAATGTAAAAGTTAACTTTACTTATCATTCATAGAATATTTAAGTTTTGGCCCACTGGTATACATAATACTCCAAATTGTATAAAAGTATAAAATTGTATATCAATTAGATCCCAGTCAGTTCTTTCGTGAATAATTTAGTGATAGCGACATCGGTTTCCGATTTAGAAATGCTTGCCAATTCTCATACTGCATCACGATAGCGGTCTAAATGCAAACTTAATGTTCTAGATAAAGGGTTATTTAATATTTATGACTCATTTCAAATACGTATAGCGCTCATATGTAAATTACCATATTACAGTGATGTACTTTTTGCTAAATATAAAAAGCCATATCATTATATCTATAATAATTTTAACTAAAGTATATCATTATTTTTATTACTTTACCCTGTCTAGGAACGTATGATAGTTCACTTTGTCTGTCATAGATTTATAAGGTCTCTTTGATCTAACCAAGAAACAATTGCATGAAAGTAGGTGGCGTAAGCAAAGTCCATCGCAAATCAATGTAAAATCGTCTATTTACAATTTCATCACAAAAAAAGAAAGATTCATACAGAATCATCAAGTCCGACTTGCACTTGGCCAGTATTATTGTAAATTCCAATACAATAAAAAAAAATCGCAAATATTATTCAATGTAATTAGTAAAGTTTGTCTGTAAACTGCAAATTCAACATCGGATATTAAAAATATGACTACAGGTATATATGTACAACAAATAAGATAATAAATTTAGCTGGTCAGTATTAAAAGCATTGCGTTACTTTTTTTGTCATAAAACAAACTGTCTATAAAAAAATATATAATACGTAACCCTATAACTATTAATGCAATTATATTTATCTAAGTACTTGTCACAGTATGACAGTAAGAGCTGCAACTCATCGGGAGGTTATATATTTTGCCCGAATACAATAATACAAAAAAATATAAGCAATATCTTATACCAATACATAAAAGTTAATCTTGACAAAATTGACAAAAGGATAATTAGCTTAAAGCAATTATGTAACAGATATCAGATAACATAAGATTTACAAGTATAATACTTGCGTATAGATATACACAGGCAAACGAAAGTAACACAAATGTTTGTTCTAGGTAGAGATCACACCCATGAGCCCACAAAGCACTACCACCTGCGCTATCGGGCCGCCATTTTCACGACGATAATAAAGTAAATTTCATGCGGGTGAATCATTAGCGGAAGTTTTGTTAGTATGTATTAAATCAAGGAATTACTAATTATGTTCTATAATGAAATTTGGTCCAGAAAACTTTGGAGTCCATTAAAAAAATATTAAGAAATTTGACAAACCGTTTATTTTGTGCAGGCATCATAAAGTTTTTGCCTTTTGCTGAATTGCTCAAACTAGGTGGCTGTAGAAAATTTTCGCTCAAATGTTTTTCTAGGAGGTAAAACAAATATTTTCTCTTTTTGTGATTATATGCTTTTGCTGGGAGCTCGAAAGTTCCCACGAAATTTCAGCTCAGGAATTCAGATGGTGTGTACTAGAGAATTAGCTTAATCCGCTTTTTAGTGTTCGAATTTCCTGTTTTACTTTTTAAAATACCCGCATTTAAGTTTTGTCGCATCTTGAGTTTTTATTTATTATATTTAATAAGAAACAATTATATCTTTTTAATGTATTTTCTTGTTAATGATGATTATTTTCTAGCTGTATTAATAAATATAATGTTAAGTTTGGAGCAACGCTTAAATTTTTATTTATTGAAATTTTAAGAAGTTTTCGACAGTCAAATATAATTTTTACTGGCCTAATAACGTAGACTTGGTGGTAGTAATTCTATCTTGGGTTGTGGGTTTGATCAAATCAAATGTGGGACAATATTTATATGGCGATTTTTGTATTTGTTATGTGTCTGGGAGTTCTTTATATATTTAAGTATAAAATTTGTAGTTCCTCTGATGTCTGATATTGAAGATACTTATTTCAGTATCATATCATCGTATAAACATTACAGAACAACGTATATAAATTCACAATCGCATCGATAGTTTATTTTTTATCAGACATGCGTAATGTAGAAAGCTAAGAAATATCAATATCTATTAGTTTTTAATAATATCGCAGACAGACACGGTTACTCTTTTATTTATGATGTTAAGTATAAACGTTTGTATATTAAGGAATATATGATGGATATCCATTACACTAACCATTATGAGACATAACCATTAGAGATGGAGTTGTATAATGGTATAAAAGAAAAATAGAGGCGTAACATCTAATCGGAAATATCATAAACATAATTGAAAACTTAAATAAGTTAAATTGGAGGTAATAATATATTCAATCAATATTTATTAAAAAACACATTGCTAATATCAGATTAATATGTATATTAATATAAAAAAAATACCGTGCAGTACCACACAATTTTCTCTTTATGCACCAAGTGTTGTAAGAAGCTGCTTAGGTGGTTGGAACCAACAGATGTATAACTATCAGTCAGTTATATCTACCAAAATAATATAGCTCAAATGAAACAGGACAGTTATCGGCATTCTCGTCGCGAAGCTACGCTCTGCGATGGCCATCACGCCTGTCTAACGCTTGTCTAATTTTAGGCAGAATTCCGCCATTCTTGTGGAGGCTTGTGTGCAAGAGTCAACGTTCTACGGCTGTTATGACGATGATGACTAAAAAATACCATATTTATGAGATACAATGGTCGTTGATATAGTTTAGAACTAGGTTTTGGTTTGAAAATTGGGAAACACTAAAATTACTGGGTAATATAGGATGTCATTAGCGACGTGCAAGTAACACCCTTGATCGTCCATAGGCTATAGAGGCGCTAGCTATATTCCATTACGCTTTACGTATGCTAACGTGCCACATTAATAATAAAATTCATGAATAATTAATAATTATTTTAACGCTAGTGACACCCAAGAGCTTTTACAGGATATGGTGATGCTAGATAACATCACGCGGAGCGTATTTTTACATGATGCCCTAGTAATAAAAACGTAATATATAGTTAATAGTCACCAAACTAATCAGTTTTAAAAGTTTAGCTTTAAAAAAAATTAATGATCTAATAAAATAATATATCAAACCTCTAACTACATACTTAAGTGCAAATGCATTTGATGGAAGAAATGTTTTCTACACGTCTCATAGATTGATAAAATAAAATTCCTAAATAAACCTAATTTACGAAGCAACTATACGGGTGAAAGAACTCATTTGTTGTTTCTACAACAACAACTCTGATGCACAACATCAGGTTTTAAGCAAAATGCAACGGTTTAGCTTTAGAGTGAAACCAGAACGTGCTCTGGTAGTTTAAATACAGTAATTTTCAATTACAATAGTAGGTACTTAGCGCTTGGAAGCTTAGCTTTGGAAAAAGGATTTTACCCGTCCCTCCTTTGAAGCATGACCTAGCAGCTGCTGTATTATATTACCTGATGTATCCAAACAGATTATTGTTTATAGGCTGGTGTGTTAATGGGACGTTACAATACGTAGGAAATTGTCGCCAGAAAGTATTCAGTGCTTCTAAAATATTTCTTTATAATGTATTTACTACATTACTATCACAATCACTTTAATAGCAACCGCCCATAACTGCTATGTGGCGCAGGCGTCCTGGTATCATCGAGCAAAGGATGAAGGAGGATGCTGCTGCCCATCCTGCTCTATTGTATTTAAGCTACGATACTAATACCGTTCTTATATATATATATATATATATATATATGTGTGTGTGTATATATATATGTATGTATATATACATATTTACATGAGGACCTCATACAAAGTTCGTCTGCATTGGTACCTCACTCTCGCATATTTCTACCGCCAAATAGCAGTGTTCGCATTACTGTGTTCCGGTTTGAAGGGTGAGAGAGTCAGTAAAATTACCGGGTAATATGACATAATATCTTATGATCACAAGGTTGGCACGCGTTAGTAAATTTCTTGTGATACTACGAGCGTCTATAGGCTGCAGTGACGCTTGCAATCACGCGGACGGTATGCTTGTTTGTAGACCTAATCCAATAAAAAATATGAAAATCAAAAATTATATACTTATGCATCTTAATGCATAAGTATATAATAGAAAAATAAATAAGCAACAATAGGAAATTGGTGGTTATAATACTAAAAGCCTTATTAACATCAAAATGTATATTTAGTACAAAATCATACAGATATCCCGTTGTTTGTTTGATAAACGAATAAACAGTCTACGTTTACACAATATTATAGGCTTATGAAAATTAATTATTGCATTCATGGTCGCTGTCTATTTATGAACGAAGCGACTGGTAATGCTCAACTATTATTCAAACAACCGCCATAATTATTTGAACAATTACAATATCAACGTAAATTTATTCTTATAAACTACAGCGTTTCACTATATTTTTCTTAGAAGGACGTCTTGTAAGCTTGAGCTAATATCAACAGTTAAGACTGTATATACTACGTATTAAGTAGCAACTATTATGTATGACATTAATATTAATACAACTACTGGAAAACCTACAAAATAAAGTAAAAGATTTTCCTAATAAAAAAAAAGTGTTCTCATGTATGAATTATCTTAATAATGATAATATGTAGATGTCAAATAGGAGATGGATTACCAAGAAAATTGTAAGGCATTAGATTAATATAAACTTTATTCTTATAATAATAGCTTATTTACTTAAATAGAGAAAGAGCTTTGTGATTAGAATGATCGTAGATTTGTCACCAAATAAATCGATTGTCGATCCCTGAGTGCGACTACATTATAGTAGGTACTTATTAATTTATTTATTTATTAAATTAATCGTATTCTTTAGCAAATTTAATATATCAAACGGGAAAATATGTTAAATAATATCATCAACTGAAATGAAATGGCTGGAAAGGTTAGGTTAGAATTGCGATCACAACAAAAAAAAAATATATTTGAACAGTTTAAGTATTTCGTATTAATTTACACTTATCTAAATAATACATACCCACACATTATTTTGACTATATTAACAAAAATTAAGTGTTTTATATACTATTTTGCTATAATTTTCATTTATAAATATTAAAATTTCCTGCGTAAGTTATTATTCTGGAGTTGGGAGGAATATGTCCCGTAGTAGACTCTATTGGTTAAAACGAAGATGCCCAGAATCCGAAATTGTTATTCTTTCTGTGGATATGATTTATTTGTGATCTCTTTAAATTAGTTTGCTTCAATACGGACAAACCTATCATAAACGTAAAATGGTAGTAGACCCTATGATTTGAAATGATTTATTGTTAAATTGATTTCATATTACTTGGTAACAAATCTACAATTATGCAGGCAAACCCTATCATTTAAAAAATAAAAACTATTTAAATTGGCGTTAGATTATATGATACCCATATTTTTTTGGCATCGTATTTTAATAATAAAGATTTAAATTAATAATTTATTAATATTCATATATTTATTTATTTTATTTATTTAACTTTATTGCACAAAATGTTACAAAATGTACAAATGGCGGACTTAATGCCAGATGGCATTATCTCCCAGTCAACTATTACACAAAACTGAAAAATATATATATATAGTGGTGCAGGCAATATATATACAAAATAAATAAGCGTGGCATACATATTTGTATAAATAAACGCAATAAATGCATATGATATAAATATATATATATATATATATATATATATATATATATATATATGTATATATATATACATAAAATAACGTACATCAGAAATAGGGTTATAAAGTTAGAGAAGCAGCATCAGTAAATAAAGTACGGAGACAGCGTTTCAGGTTAAATTTGTTTGGGGATTGCTTAATATTCAACGGAAGCTCGTTCCAGAGTCGTATAGCTGTCACTATAAAAGAGTTTTTCAAAAAACTAGAGTGATGAGAAGGAGTTAAGAGCGAAAGAGTATTAGAAGAACGGAGATTACGTTCGTGAGAGGAAGATAGGAATTGGAATCTGTCCTTTAAGTAAATTGGTGCGTACGGATCAAAAAGTATTGAAAATATTGTGGTTAGAACTCGAATTTTGCGACGCTCTCGAATGGGAAGCCAGCCGAGAAGAGAACGGTAATGGGAAATATGATCGTATTTACGCAAACCGAAAATGAAACGAAGACAGTTGTTTAATAGACGATCCAATTTATTAAGGAGTTCTTGAGAGATATTAGTGCAGCACACGTCACCATAGTCAATTATGGGTAAAACCAAGGATTGAATAAGAAGGGTTTTGGTTTTAGTAGGAAGAAAATATTTTAATCGATAGAGAGCACGAAGCGTTACAGTAACCTTACTGCTGATTTCATTAACATGTGTATCCCAGGTTAAGGAAGAGTCGATAAATAAGCCAAGATTCTTAACGCATGTGCTGTAGGGCACTACCACGTTATTAAAAATAATTACAGGTACAATTTTTAAACTATATTTGTCTATGCCGAATTTACCTCACTGAACTCTATGCTCAACTAACTAAAAATGAAATAACGTTATTACTAATTATTATTTTCTTTAAAATTTAATCATAATATCGACCAAAAGATGTTTAAAGCGAATATTTCGTAAGCCAACTGATAGATTGGACAATAAAAAAATATCGATAAAGTCCGTGTTCAGGCCGTCTTTTGGTAAAATGTATCATCTGTTCCTTATTTGTCAACAGAAATGCCTTTGTGTTGCCTTGATACCTTAGTATACTCACAATATAGTAACAAAGTTCCAAGGCAAAGGCAAGTTCACTGTGCAGACTCATTTGCAAGGCATCTACCGCCTGCATATCACAACAAATTACTTTGAGACTTCCAACACACGTGTGAGGCCTGGCGTTACATAAACTTTCTAGCGTTGCAGGGTATCACTCACACAAATTGCCTTTATATAGCTACAAAATTGAGGGAGCGTTGTAAACGATACAACCATAAGCTCGTTACTTAAATATCATAGCGTGAAACAGTGGTGCTCAAACAATAAAACACAATATAAAATAACGTGTGAGAAAAAACAACGTCTGTACAATATAATTTTTCGACACAATTCGACAAAACATACAATTCTTTTTTTAAATAACATTGGTATCATTATCATCATATCAACCATTAAAAGTCTTCTGTTGGACATATGCCTCCCCAAGAAAGGGGGTGTGTTACCCATAGTTGTCGCGCTAGGCAATAGCAGAGCGCAGCTTTTGCGACAGGGAAGCTACTGCCGATCACCGCCCTATACATTTGAGCTGAATTTTTTGCATGAATATACCGCCATCTGTCAGCTCTGGTACCTTAGTCGGTCTTCTACGAAACTATCCTTGCGTACCTCTTACGACACCTGGTACAGGGATAGGTACTATACTACTCTGCGGGTACTTCACGGCACATTGGCTTAGCTGGTTTTAATTGGACCAAAAACAGTAAAATAATAAAAAAACAGCTTTAATTGTAGAATAACAAGAAATTAATGCTATGACGTTTTGATCAAAAAAGAGCCGTGGGGCACGGGCGTAGCAGAGCTGTAGGGTACCGGTGGAGTATAGTACCTCCCTTTGTACCAGGTGTCGTAAGAGGTGACTAAAGTACTGCAACCAATAGATGGCGGTATATCCAACGGAAACAACTTGGCTTAAATAATACAGATGTTGGGCAGCATCATCCTCATCGCGGAGTTGCGCTCTATGTTTGACAGCACGCCTGTCTAGCGCGGCAATCACAGGCAAAATTTCACCTATTTTAAGGTGACTTATTTTCAACAGTGGATTTTCTACGGCTGGTATTGGCTATGTGCAAAGCGAGAAGTGGCGGACAGACAACGACCGCAGCGCACAACACGGCAGAAATTGGAAACAAATGCGGATGATCAGCTGTCAAATGTATTGATTGCAGTACAATATTAAAGCAAAAAAATGGACCGTGACTGCTGTTGCATTGTTGACCCATAAAGAATGCCAAGCCCATATGTTTTCTGAGTTGATATTAAAAGAAACCACATTTACATGCAATTTATATATCTATAATAATCACAGTGATGCTGAAATCCAAGTAGATATTGCATCTATTTCGAGAGCAACATATACTTCAAAGAGTAATGACAAAAGCTGTTGAACGGACCAAAAACATATAAGGATCAATTAACCACCACATGGTTAAGAATTTGTTGGTATATATGACAATATTATAAAGAGGAAAGGTTTGATTGTTTGTTTGTTTAACGGGAATAGGTTCCGAAACTACTCGACCGATTTGAAACATACTTTTACTGTTAGGAAGCTACACTATTTCCGGTGAACAAAAGCTACATATTTTTTTTAAAGTAAGAGATCCGTACTATAACTCCAATAATAAACCAAGGTGTGAAATTAATCCCTAAAAATAATCTAACATTGCATACGCTGCAAAAATTATTGATTATTATAGAACAAAATAATTTTGTAACTTTGTAGTACATATAATTATCTACAAAAAACGTCGCAACAGCATATGTTTAACTATTATAATTAAGTCACAATAAGCGTATTTTCATTTTGAAAAATATATTTAATCGACACTGCCACAAAAGCACTTCTATTTATACTTTGGAATTGACTATTATCAAAATAAATACTTTCACAATTAAGTCTGCTCCAATTCCATTTTATAATATTATTTTTTGTTATATTCAATTCGGCCATTCCATTAGAAAGATATGACAAATGTAAAAATGTAGGTTATTTGAAATAAATAATTTATAAATAAATTTTATGTTAGAATTTTTTTCATTTCACTCTTTTTTAATAACTCCACGCCAAAATGATAAAGTATATATGGGTGAGTAGAGTGTGTATAAGTGTGTAAAAAATTATAACTTTTGGATATCTATCCGTTTTTTCTTACGTCTTTCACGACGAAGATTAAATTTTAACGAATTGACGTGATTTTTTAAGTGGAGATAGTTGAGGGAATAGAGTGTGACATAGGCTAATATCTTTCTAACCCCCTACTTTCCTAAAATAAGCGGTGGAATTTACCCCGAATTTAACGCGAGCGAAGCCGCGGGTGGGCTGCTAGTTATCAATAAAAGAAGATCAATAACTCTTAGATCTTGCGGGTGAGACATTTAATAACTTCGAGTTCTTGGTAACGAGCGTAGAAAGTAAAAAATGTAAAGTTTTTACAAAAAACCGCCATTTCATTTTTATTATTAAGATGAAAACTGGCTTGAAATTTTCAGCATTGAGTGTATTATTTGGTGTTCATAGAATCACAGTTTCAAGAATCTTTCAATTAATCTTACATGATTTAACTTCTACAACTTTAAGTATTTTGGCCTGATAAAGCTATTGTACTGACAAATTACGTGGGCTCGTATTAAATAGCTCTGGCCATTTTGTCACAGTTCTTCCACATTTCTTACATTCTCGGCTAATACTAATTTATTGCCTTTTATCTCAGTTTGTGGTTGGAAACTTATATTATATGTAATAGTTTCACACCCGGTTTTTATTATAATATTCATTTTACAGTAAAACTATTGAATAGATTGCACTTAAATAATGCAAACAATACTATTTCAATCTTTGATTTTATTTATTTTTGCAAAGAAAACTAACAATGTTTACATTGTTATTATTTGACAGCTTCCGCAAATGTTGTAAATGCTACGCGTTACCACAGTCGCGCACATTGCTAATAAAGGTCATTACGATAATAAATGAACTATATAAAAAAGGCAAAATAAATATTACTATTCATACAAGAAAATCATTTATTAGTGTGTATAAGGTATAATGCTTTTTTTTGGAAAGTAAATTATTATCATATATAGATATCAGAGAGTTACCTTTTGGCAATTTTAAGCCTAAATGAAAGCTACATTGTAGGTAATACCTACTAAGTATTTTCAGCACAAAAATAACATAACTAGCAATAAGTTAAAAGTAAGCATTAGCAATTACTTTACCACACTATGAAACTTACATATTTATTTCTATATTTTTATGAATTTGTAAATAACTCCCATACCTAAGCTATAGACAAATAACTTCCCAAAGGTAAGTTAGACTAATTTGTATTGCGTCCAAAAACATTATCAATTTTAAAAAAGAACACCAGCTTATTGATTATGAGCTATAGATAAAATAAGATATAAAAACAATAGGAATATTTCAAAATTTGGCAAAGAAAATGTTTGCGTCAAAAATGTGAAGCATTGAAAAGTGCAACTCAATACAACTTAGAGAGCCTTAGTTCTAAACGATCGTTGACTGACGGCTTTCATTCACGATATTGCTTGACATAGGTAACCTAGATACAAGCCGGGAGCATTGCCAACATTTCGTATCCAAATCGACAAAATAGATTCTAACCATTGTTATGGAAAAGAGCGCATCGGATATTCCTTCTCGCGTGTGTATTTATCATTCCGGGATGTATAAAGTCTGTCAAACCCAAAAGTGGTTTTGTATGGAAGCGTCATATTTACATAACCTCATCCCGTTTCCCTTTCCTCGGAGTTTTGGTGGGAAAACTTAGCCAACTAAGAACTAAAGCGATAAAAGACTTAATGAAAAAACCGGTTGTGTATCCTTATGTAGTCAGACAAAATCTGATAACTGAAATTCAAATTATAAACATGGAGTATTCTTTCAATATAAAGACTTCTCAAAAATAAATAATATTATTTATATTTGAGATTTGAAAATAGCATAGCTATATACCTATTTGACTTGAAATTCATTCCACAGCAAACTATCATTAGTCGTAGGAGGACCACTGCGGCATAGGCCCAAGTTACTTCTAATAGGACCAATGTTGTATGCATCTTGCAGTTTTAATCAGATCATCAGACCACGTTGTACTATGCCCTTGCCACCATCTTGTACGAAGTCTCACTTTCTTCAGACATTGTTCCTGTGAATTAAATGCCCCGTCTATTTCATCTTAATAATTGGCCAGGCTACGGTGGTAACTTTGGTTTTTTATGGATCTTCTGCTTTGCGCAAAGAATTACATACTTACATTAAAGAGTTACGCAAAGAATTACATAATTACAAGAAAATCCAAGCAATGGCCCCTCCATAATTTTCATGTTAGAGTTTAAATAAAAAAAAAGTATATTATTTGTTATACAATGCAAAACAACAATTTCCATTTCACACATTTATTTTACTGAAATAATGGCTCCATCAGTTATCCGCAACATTCAAAGAATAAGCCAACGAAGTGAATAAAATTTTACACCGCTCTACAAAAGAACTGAGCCATAATTTTCGTATCTTCTCTCACCTTGTTCGCGATTATTAAGGTAAAGAAGAAATTCTCTTCGTGTAAATTCTTTGAAGTGACATAAAAATGTACAGAAGAGAAATGAAAACGGTGAAAGTGGTTGACCTTTTCATTGGAGACATTTATCAGGTCACCAACCTAATCTGTGATTTCTACCTTTAATTGTTACTCTTGATGCATTTAAGGAAATTACGTATCTTAGTAATATAAAGACAGACTTACTTTTGTTTTTCATATAGACAAGTCTTCATGATTTCCATAGTGTGTAAATCATTTGTAAATTGATAAAAACAACTAGAATTATCATGTATGGAATACTTTGTAGGAGTTCTATGAAATATCTATCGCATTTATAATAAAGTCTGATCAACTTCATTATCATCACATGCCATGGGTCGTCCTTTATTCCTATGTGATTTTAATTAAGACAGATTGCATGTGGTCTGTCCAGCACACTGGGAAAAATAATATTTTATGTGTTACATAAAAGTAAATCATACGCTGTTCAGGATTCTGCACCCCAAATGGACACTTTTAATGTCAGCGCCAACGTTACATTTATGACCCGTTCTCATGTTTACATTAAAATTTTGGATCGAAATCACAGTAGTAACTGGTAGGTATAATATTTGTGAATGGAAACTTTAAAATAAATTATTATTAATTCAATTATAATCTTTGTAATAAAATAATAACCTGATTATATATCATTTGTATAAATTAAATAGCATTAAAGTTGGTAACACAATACCAACCTGAAGAATATTCTGTGTAACCTTAATTTTGAATAAAAATAAATCCGCTTCATCAATATGATAGAAATGAAGTTGAAACACGAATTTCATACCGAATTATATTTTATGATCCTACGTCAAGCATGTTTAAAATTTTTAGAGTTAGAGTCTAGACAACATATTACGAGTAATTAACAGTAATGGCAAACCGTTAGTAGATAATTTTATAACAAAAAATATTAATATAAAATATTATTATATTATAATTATTATCATTGATTAAGGTCAATAGGTTTTGTCTTGGAATAAAAACATGACATGCTACAACATATACATATTACAGCTTTGTTTTTAACAATTTACATTGTATAAGTTACTGAGACGTAAGGTGCTATAATAATATTAAGTATCAGAAAGGTGGTACTACGCACCAATGGGATGTATTAACAATATTTTAACTGACTTCAAAAAAGAGAGGAGGTTCTCCAAAGAATTGTTTTTTTCTGTATGTAGGTTTCTCAATGTCTCCGAGAATATTCAACCAATTTAGAAAAAAATAGTCTAACTTAACGCTTATTTAGCATGTGATGTGATCGGAGGCAATCCTCAAATTTTATATGCACGCATAATAATTGTAGGTAAGGTTTTTAAAAACTATTCAAGAATACCCTCTGGTATTGAAGTCCACTTTTTGGAAGTTGAATTTTATCTGATTATGAAAACTTAAAAAACGTTTACTTCTTGTTTTTATTTACTCGGTTTCGTCCACCACGTTGTCTCATTTATCCGACATCACAAATACCTACCTTACCTATTTTTAGAGAATTATATGATATAAACCTACAAATGATCGGAGTTTCTTTTCGCGATTGAATCAGGCATGAGTAGATTCGTAACAGAACTAAAGTTGCCGACATTACCCGGCGGATTAGTAAGTTGAAGTGGCAGTGGGCAGGGCATTTGTTACGCAGAACCGATGGCGAATAGTTTCATATGGTTCTGGAATGAAGACCACGTACTGGCAAGCGCAGCGTAGGGCGTCCACCCGCAGGATGGACAGACGATCTGACTAAAACCGCAGGGTCGCGCTGGATACAGGCCGCATACCGGTCCTATTAGAGACTTGGGGAGGCCTATGTCCAGCAGTGGACGCCTTATGGCTGATATGATAATGAAGATGATACAATTTCTAATATTAATAGGAATATGTTTTTAAGTCCGATTCGTGATTCATCAGTTATTATACTAACTTATCATTCTTATGATAGTATACTAGATACTAAATGATACAGTGTTTGTGTGAAAACTATAAAATCTCTTAAAAAACAAAATTAGAAATTTATTTCGTAATAATAATAATAAGTTTCACAATACTCGTGATACTTTAAAGCATGAATTTGTCTGCAGATAAATTTAATAACGTACGGTGCACTGCATTACCATATTATTTTCATTGTTCTTACATTACGAAGAATACGATGAAATTTCTAGAGACCTAAATTACCATATATCTATGACACAAATCATGTATAATATTAGCATGATATTTAAAACGAGTTCATTGAAAATAAGAAAATAAATACAAATATATGACTATAATTTATTTCTTACATTATTATACCCAACAACTTTTGTTCAGTAGTAAATTTATACTGAATTTACCGTGCGTCATATATTATATTTTTTAAAGTTCCCACAAAGTAAGCAAAACGTCGAATAAAAAACGTCTAGGATAAATACAATACAGCGTTTTAAGGCCGATAAAAGGTAATACTATTATAACGTGCCGTCTCTGTTTTTGCCGGCCACTGCAAAGACAGTATGATGTGTCCGATATAGTTAATAATTGAATTGCTCGCCATATGTTAACCAATCTACATACAGTATTAATAGATTACATGGGCAAATTAAGAACTAACCTTGAAAAAAAACTTTATGGAAATACATAGATTTTGTAGTTTTCGAGTATTATATCTACACAACATTTCATACATGACCTAATTCGCTAGTCGCTTAAGCACGTAATTTACGGACATCAGATAAAAGAGGAATAACAAATATAATACTTAAATACATATTTTTAACACCCAGGCACAGGATAAATATAAAAAGTAGCATTGGGCCGTCAAAGAGTGTTGCGTTCTTATAAATTTTGCATTGGAAGGATTTAGTTACGTAATATAATCTTCTGGTGTTTTCCATTTATTTCATAGATCTTGAGGTAAATATGTCTTTTTAAGTAACAAGACATTTATATTTCACATTCGTAACTGATGTTTTCGGCACAGAAAATAAATCAACAAGAGCCATCGACAAAAAACAAAGACATTAGAGAAATAGAAAAAGTTTTGGCACCGCAATCCCAATATAGCAACATAAGAAGATTGTCTTATCCCCCACTTATCTGCGATGGGACCATAAAAAATATTACCACCTAATTAACTACCCGCGCCGTAAGAAAGCCCCGAGATAAGGTAATGGGGATTTCCTTATTTCTTGTGTAAGCTTATCCACTGTTATTGTTTCGTAGGTAATCAAATTATGAAGAACAATTAGATTTCTGTTAATATTTATATTTTTTATTTGCTCCTGTAAATTTGCTTCTCGTCTAATGTTTTTCATGCAGTCAAGACATAGTAAAGTAAAGAATACGGCGCATCTTGTTTTGTTAAAAATTTAAAAAAAATTATTCATAAAAAGTATATATTATATTTTAGTTCACAAAATGATTTAAATTCAGAAACATTAAATTATTACTTTTATTAGGTACTGGTTAGGTTATATAGGTTACTGGCTAATGAACATAAAATTAAAAATACATAATTCTATGTTCATTAGCTCAATTATGTTATTTGGATATTAGCAAAATGCTCCAAATTTGTAAATTAACAATGTTTGGAATACTTTACCGTGGGATACCGGTATTAGAATAGTACCTCTCATAGTATATGGAGTCGTCAGAAGAGACTGAGGTACCGGAACCGACAGTTAGTGGCATTTGAGCTGGATATTTGAAACAGCTTAGCTCAAACGAAGTTCAAATGCTTAAATGCTGAAGGCTCTGCGATGCGAACTACGCTTGCTCGACGCGTCAATAATGGACAAAATTCCTCCTTTCTTGGTGAGGCCTATGTCAAGTAGTGGACGTTCTTTGGCTGCTTTGATAATGACTATGGAAAGTGTACCTTACTCAGAGGTCACCCACTTATTTAGTATGATTAGATTCGTTTTGATATTTTACGCTAGAAATTAGAGCGGTTGTATATATTGGAACATTCTCCTGTTATTATTGAGTTTGGTCACATTTATCTAGTGAAATAAAAACTTGTTTATACCTCTTTTACTGTAGGCATTAATTAAATTGTTGTCATAAAATTGTAGTCGAGTCAAAAACTATCTCCAAAGGTATGCGTAATTTAAAAACAAATATCGATAGCTTTTATTATCCTAATTTATAAGGATTATCTATAAAATAATAATCAAAGAAAATTTTATTGTATTATATTTAACTATTTATCTTTTAAGACGTTTTCATTGATTTCATGACCACAATCAAGATGGATTTGTTATGTTTAATTTGATTTGATACTTGTAAAAATAAAGTTAGCCGTGTGGTACCGGCAGAGCAGAATAGTATCCTCGCCCTGTGCCAGGTGTCGTTAGAGACGAATGAGGCCCCGGAACCGACAGATGGCCTTAAAGGTTGATTTTCGAAAAAACATTTCACATAAGTGTAATGATTTTCATTGAAGAACCATTATACTAAATTTTATTCGACTATTTTCAAAAACAGGAAAGTTTCATACTCACTTTTAAAAAAATACACACTTTATTTTTAAAAAAGGTGCTCTTCTACGGTATAAAAGGAAACCCTATGCAAAATTTCAACCAAACCCAACCCTTATAGTTGAGGCCCTGCGTTATATATGTCATGTGTCAGCAGTCAGTCAGCTTCTTCTTTTACATAAATAGAAAACGCATTATTTTCATGAAGTAAACTTCACACAAAAAGGTCGTCTATATTTGTACTACACTTGCCCTTGTTCGTACCGCCAAACAGAATTGTTATGTTCTGGCTTGAAAGGTTAAAGAGGCCTCAAAATTGCTGGGTAATATGACATAAAAAGTCACACGGTTGATAACGCGCTAGTGATATCCTTGTGATATCACGACGAAAAAAACAACAGTGCTCGCTCAACTTCAGTACACTTATTGCACATAGTAAAAATTCTTGAAGTAAAATTTCTTTATTGGATAAAAAGTTCTCAGGATACAAAGTTGGTGGAACGCTAGTAATGTTTTAACTTGAGCGCCTTTAACTAATGCAACGCTTACAATCACGGGTATTGTATTTTCTTTCTTTATTTTTCCTCTTCTTTCAATACAAACTGAATTCGAAATATGTGAGAAATATCTATAAAAATAAACTTGTAGCCGATTTTAGATTGTAAAAAGACAATTCGTCTTTAGGCTAAAAATAAAAGACATAAAAGTACAATAACCGAAAACGAAATTCGTGAAGAGTAATTCGAATTATCATTTCACTGACATGCACTGGAATGATGCTGAAGATAGTTGATTTTGCACAGGCGATTCAGTAGGCACCATTAATATGTATGAATCATTTATTTCGTCAACTGACATGATGGATCTCTAAATGAAACGGAGTGGGTCATTAATTCTAAAATGCCCTTAGAATTCTGTAACCAACATGTCTAATTAAAAACAAATAACAACAATTTGTATTATATTTATATTATTTAAATCAATCGGATTTTATAAGAAATTCAGTCACGTTTACTTGTTTTATCAAAAAGACGTAAACTGTAACCGTTCTAAATGTAACAACTACTGTAACTGTAACTTTCAATGACACCTTTTTCGTACAAATGAGAAGTTTAGGTGAAATCTTTATCGTTTCCGACGACTTTCGTGTTCTAAATCCCCTTTAAAGAATTTTCTTTTGACACACAGAGCCAAAGATTACTAAAATAGACGACACTACGGTGAAATTGAAATCCTTTTAACTGAGCAGAAGAGTTGGTACATTTTTTTAGTAAAATAAACGGAATTCAAGTAAATAAAAAAGTATGAAAGTCACCTTCAAACAAACGAAGATGAAACTTGGAATAAACCGGAAAAAACAATTGTATGCTGGTAGACAAGTTTTTGTTAGGAAGTAATTTATTCCAGTCTCACAAGCTAAATGTACTTTGAGATCCAGTTCACCGTCCTGTTTATGTTAGGTTTGTTGGTTTTAGAAAAAGATACTGTAATATATACTTTGCATATCATTAATTAAGTTTTTCATTTTCATATATCACGCTGATTCTGGTGTGCATGTGTGTATACACATATTCACACCAGAATCCGCGTTAAATGGCGCAATTAAGGTAAAATCTCGAGTAACAAAAACTGAATTCTGTTGACTGAAACACGTGTTTGGACAAATTGGATTATGGCCGCTCGCATTGTTCACTTTATTTCCGAACAATTGAAGTATTCTCCTGCATTTCGTAGTAAATTTAAATTGTAACGTGACGTTGCTGCATTTAAATTTGGCACATTACAATACCGTAACGTAAAACAGTACTCCAATACCAGTTGAATTCAGTAAATAGAGGAACTTGTATTACAAATAGAACATGAAATATGGTTTCCTTTATCCTTCGGTTTATTGAACAATGATGATTGTTGAAGCAGTATATACTACTCTTAGGGCGGGTTGAAGAATCAGTTGCGCCTTAACAAATGGTTGGCCATAAAAATAAATAAAAGTTGGGTGAGGATAGGCCCCTTGCGAGGCGGCGAAAAGGAAATACGCAGGGTCAATTTTGCTACCACTTTTCAGTTGAAGCAATAATCGATCTTGCGTGAAATTGGAGTTGTACAAAATTAGGACTAAGTATCTGATTTTCTTAAGCCTTGCTCGCAATTTAGGCATTCAATCCCAGTCTAAGAAAAGGGTGCGCGTCGTTACTCTTGAGTTTTTACCCTAAACTGTAAACGTATATTGTAATGGATAGCATAACAATGCGGAACTGAAAGAAAAAAAACATTTATTTCAGGTTTACTTATTATACTTATGCTGCATTCTGCAGTACCCGCCAGTCATCACTAAGGTTAAGTAGTATTCCATGAATTTTCTGCGAGGTCAATGTTCAAGGTGTCCTCTAGTTTAATATGTGCAAATATATCGGTCAACTTATCTCATTAAAAAAATGGAAACCTACCCACTGCAAGTAATTAATTGGTTTAAACTTTAACACTGAAGTATCCAATCGGAAGAGCAAGTTAAATTTCCTTTTAATATGTTCGATCAGATCTAGTGGAAATTTCGCTAACTTGGAAACGTCGCAGGTGACTGATGATCACCAAGTTTTTCGACTGAAAGATAATTTATTCGTAGGATTATCCCTTCACTTGAGATAAACGTGTTTTTGGAAGATCTCCGCTTATACGCAATTAAACTTTGTTTTTCTATGAAAAGTAAACCCTGTATCATGAGCAATCGGCTTAAAAACTTATGATAATAAGTCTTTTGTTAAGATAATAATACAGTAACCATTAACTATGCTTAAGAAAAAGGTATAGTCAGGTATTTAAATTTTTAAGGGAAGCTTTTTATATTTTTTGGTTAAAGTTAAAGGTAAGAGTAAGGAACGGGTTTAGTTCCTGTAAGGTGGCTTCTTAGATAAGCTAAAATAAGTATAGTAGTAATAAGTTTTTTTCTAAGGTAAATAAATAATAGTCTAACGAAATAATATTGATATTTCAAAAAAAACGTTGAAAAGGATTTTCACAATATTGAGGAAAGATACACGGCAACGACACGAAAAACAAAACTATAATTTTTCTCAAGGTTGATCAAAAATATCCCTTGTTTATCCAATGTGGAATGTAGTGGGTTGAAAAGGAAGATATGACAAGGAGTTTACGACTGTAATAAAAAAGTAATAAGTAAAAGAGGTTTACTTTTGCCACGGTCATTCTGTGGCATATTTGACTCTAACAATTTATTCAAGTATGAAATAGATACTAAGTCACCTTTTTACTAAATAAACTTTTATGTCAACATAACTGTTTAAAATAACATTCTCACTAAAGATTATTATATTTATAAAAGCTTAGTGTATCAAGCAAAAAAAACTGCTTTATTTTTTACACCGTGACGGGAAAGTAAATCATTGCTTAAGACTAGCTGATTGTTCATGCAGTAGCTAAGTGCAGTTGTGAATGTTAGGACAGCAGTAAAATAAATGTTGGTCGGAAATTCCACATAAAACAAATCTCCTCCTTTGCGTATTTATAGTATGCTTAATATATAAGAAATACTGAGATTAACTTGAACGACTTTAGATATTAATTAAGTAAAGAACTATGAAGATAATTTAATATTGTGCAGTTCAATTTTTGTTTAGTATAAATAAGACATGCTATGTTTTGTCCTAACTTCATCTAACCAAATGTTATATCAATTAATATTGACTTTTAATATTTAAAATAACAAATACTAAAATACGATTATAAAGAACTACTACATCGTGCGACTCTACCATATAAACATCAATTATTCTTAATTAAGTTTTTATCAAAGAAACATACTTCTGTTTTTTAGTTTAAAGTTTAAGTTTGTTACCATTTTCAAGGTATGTTCGAGCTTTAAATCTTTAGTGGTTATCGTTCTCAGATAAAAAATATTGCCCTGTGTTACAGTTGTGCTTTTATTACACCTATGTATTTGATAGATAACAATGAGAAAAACAACACTTTCATTGTTATTTGACATCCCTTTATTCTGTTTTTTCTTAAATTTCGCTGAAAATACAAAATCTTAAAATATGGAAACCTAATTAGTTTTGTTTCCTTATGACTACTTCTCTTTTGCTCTTAGAGGTTCCTTTAACATTTCATTTTCATCTTGCAAGTCTGTGTAATAAAAGGCAGCTGTGGAGAAATGTTCGTCTCATACCTTCAAGTTTCAGTGCCATTCAAAATTTCTGTTGGAAACAAAATTCAAAGAATAAGGTCTAATTAATTTCAACTTATTCATAATTGGCACAAATGGCTTCACTTTCGTACCAGCTGGTAAGAAACAAGGCAACAATTATAAATAAACGTGATACAGAAAATAGAATAATATAGAATAATAAGCAATACATACACTTATTTTAAATTTTAATTGAAATAGACCTTGTTACTCACAAAATAAAGTATGAAATTCTATTTCTAAGCTAAAAAAATATACCAAAGAAATTTTAAAAGTTCAGATACAATCATGAATACACAACATGGCTTGAATATGTATTGGAACAATTCAAGTTCCTCGGAGGTTGTACGTAACAGAACCCTTCTTATCCCGACCTAAAAGGTATACCCATGAATAATTTTAAGTTTCGAGTTTCACTAGGTATTTGGATCGACATCATTAGCACTTTACACTTTATATATACTTAAAGTTAAAAGATTTATAACTAAAACTATTAAATAGAATTCAGTGCTTAACTAAATCTAACAAATTAACATTTCAATTCATATTTTGATTAAATTTTGAAACTCACCCATCTGCAGTTGAATTTTTTAATGATTAATTAAAACTTATTATGTATATTTAAACAAAAAAGCAAATTGAAATGACTTTTGAAAATGTAAAATAAATAAGAGATTCTTTTAAGTATTAGAGTTTTTATTTATTTATTTTTTATTCAATATACCCTCTATAGTACTAGGGTAGAAAAGTAGGGTCAGAAATGTCATCTATAACATCAGCGTTAAAAGTGCCCTAGTGGCCTTTAACCAGTACCGACACCTGTATTTGTCATTCACTTGGAAGGGACATGTTAGGCACTTATGGGATATCGGCTTCCAATAGCCTTACTAGTAAAAAAACCTTTTGGTAAAAAAGGTAACTACAGCTTTCCACACATTATCAAAAATAAATTTTGAACATGTCATACAAATAGAAAATTTTGCGGTCGTATTCAACTCAATTAAACAAAATACTTAATTAATTCGATTGTAATGTCAGTCTTTAAATGTAAAAAAACCATAGCCTTATTTTATTATGGAAACAGAAAACTTAAATTATAGAATAATATTAATCCACAATTTTTTTATTTAGATACAATAATTTCATGTCACGTTGTTTGTTTGTGATGTATTACTGAACCAATTTCTTTCCTCCCACTGTGAGCAGTTAGTACTGCTTGAAAGATAGGATTTCGATGTGTCACATTTTTTATTGTTTTTTTTTTATATTACCTTTTTTTGGCCGAGCAATGTTTGCCGTTTCCGCTATTTCTGTATATTTTACTTAGATGTTAAACAAGCATTCGGCGCCATAGTTAATCTTGTTTATAGATGCTCGTGTAATTGCAATAATATAATAAGCGTATAGCCAAATTTGTAACTTGAGAATATTCTATCACTTTGCCCAATTAGTTGGCAGTTTGCATAAGAAATAAGTCAAAGTGTAGTACGCAAGTCACCTGCATGCATACTACAGATACATCATATTGTTCTTACTGTGGTCTTATTACTACAACATTAGATCAAAAAGTAATAAATAGCCTCATGTCAATAAAGAACCTCTTAAAATTTTTAATTTACGATTATCAGACTGTTAATCAAACAAACTAATTGTATAAATCTTATCAGATAAGCAAGTAAGGGTGGGCGAGCAAATCGTTCTTTATTCTTATACGTAGATATGTGAGCGTGGCGTTCTTTTTATACCAACAATAAACGTAAACCTCGTTACATGGTCGCCGGTTCGGTTGTGAATTTGCGTGCAGACGTGCTCGCTTTTATACGTCAGAAAACGATGTAACTTTAACTTTACCACTGTTTGCTACAAACCACTTGCCAATGCGATTGCTGACTCTAATAAATTGTTGATCTATGGATATGCAATCCTACCCCCCCCTGTATCCCTTACATAATGATTTTCAAAAATACTTTAACGTTTTTATGACTTTTAACGAAGAACCAAATTGAAGTTTAGTTTTTTACTAACTTTTCATAACCGTAAAAGTAAATTTTTATAAATCCTATTTTCATGCTCCCCTAAATTATATAAAGAACCAATCAATCAGTAAGTCGGTCAGTCAGCTTCTCGTTTTTTTTGTATGTAACGATATAACCAAATATTTTAAAAAACACCATCAATCCGAATATACATCACATTATATTTGGGTTCTATCATTTGTAAGAAATTCCATATTAACATCTCAAACCCTTCGATGTTCAATAACATCTTCTTTTATGCTGATGAAAAAATAGAAAAAAAACTTCAGAGAAGTAATCGGACTCACATTGTGTACATACATTTAGTCTTTCTACAACGACTGCTTACCATGGAATATTTACTTTCACTCTTGTCAATGAATGACATTACAAATCGTCTTATTACCTGCCACAGCTGCTCTGTCACATTTGTCGTTAAGGCTATATTCCCCTTTTTTGGGCTATAATTGATTCAAAAAAAAGGTATTCAGGCAAACGTTTTCTAAACTAATTGTAACAGGTCATAAATAAGCAGTATTATTAGTATCGTTAACCGCTAATGACTGTTTAAAAGCCGTGAAGGGAACAGCAAAACACTTTATGGACCCAAACTGTGATGGTTTCCCCTGCAAAATGGTTTGGGCAGTACGGAACAACATAATGGACATTAAGATACGATCATAGGGCGATGTTTTGATTTCAGTTGAGCACTCTAACAAATGATGATACAATGACATGGATAAAGCAAGGAATATACATTACATTGCGAAAAAAACTTAATTGAACTTACCGCAGCTACAAAGAAATGAAAGATATAAATGAAGTGGTTAAAAAAAGAATTTGATGATTACTCAGAACAATGTCAATATGTAGAGCAATAGACCTATTAAAAACTACATTGAAGAAAACCTGTACCTTCAATGCAAAAATGTTCAGTCTCTTCGCTGTCCTAGAGCGGCGCTTGCTTGCAAAGACTGTTAGCACTTTTTGAAGAGTACACTCACTTTAATGAAGCAGGTAATGAGTCTCTGAGAGTCAACGGCAAACAAGTTGATGGAGACTTGAACCTAAATAGGATAATTTTGAGCTTTATAGAATTCTCATAAAGTATCTTATAGTAGAAGTTAAAATTAAAAGCATACAGTGAGTAAATAGACGAAAATCTTATAGATTATTATAAAAACGACATTTTTGAGGTTCAAATATTGAGCATCTCTACGAGGAAAACGTTTACAAAAACATTATTATCATCTTTTAATTTTATTTTAATTTTATTTTATGTAATAAAAGTACTTAATAAATATAGCTTAGTGATAAAATTATCCGATAATAATAATTATTTTTGTTTGAATATATTTGAATGTGCCACCAATCAAACTAATTAAGGTAATACGACTACCTTAAAAAATAACATTTTTTATATTATACCACCTATCAACATAGAAACATTCAGATTATAGCCATAAAATACTTAAGGGAATAAATAAAGACGGAGTCCCCAAAGGATATCTTAATTAAGTGCAGGTCATTTTTTCGTACCCGCAGAAAAGACAAATTTGTTCCAGCTTTTAAATTACCCAACCGATGTGAAATGAACTAGAAAAATGATGTTACAACCGAACAAGTGTTTTGGGGCAAGATTTTGACGACACCGCCTGCTCTTACTTCAGGGAGCAATTTATCATCTTTTTACAGAATTGTTGACGTACAACTCGCGTTGGTACTCACTGAAATATTTTTGGTATTTTTGAAATATTTGAAACGCTTTAGAGCAAGAGTATTAATAACAGAGCAGATGGCGGGCAAAATGAAATAAACGAGTTTTGACAAAGAGTTATTTGAAGCTCCATTTAAAAAATTTAAATTCTTGACGACCGCAC
The DNA here is from genome assembly GCA_020976665.1 of Heortia vitessoides. NCBI lineage: Eukaryota > Metazoa > Arthropoda > Insecta > Lepidoptera > Crambidae > Heortia > Heortia vitessoides. Next base: position 6,327,766 of record JACJUM010003129.1, read on the forward strand.
ACGCAATTCAGCTGTTTGTCATCGAGGCATTTACACAAGGAAACACAAGGGATTTCATCGTCAAAAACAAACTGCGGAACGGATGTCCTCGGAACTTCCTACTTAATTAAATGGATGTTTGCGCAGACCAACAGACGTTGCGTTTTGTATATTGCAAAGTCTTATTAAGCAAAATTAGCCTAACTCTAATATGCTTTGTTCTCCTGGGGAGTGGGAACGAGGAAAAGCCAAGACGTTATTTTCTTAATAAAAAGTTTGATAAGACTGAGCTTAGGTGTCGATAAAAGAATTGTTACTTCACTGCGAGTCTAACTTTAAAATCGCATGAATAAACATCAAGAAAAATCCAGCTCGTTAGACGGTTGTGGGTGATACGTGTCTGAATCCCTCTTTCTTGATATCCATTCTTAAGCTTTCTATCGAGGCGCTTTAAAAGCAATGAAGCTAAAAACCCCAGAGGATACAGAAAAATACCTAAGGTTGGTACACTTGTGTAATGACCCGAGTCCAAATATACAGCTTATCTTAAAATATTCAGGATGAGGTCGCTACGAGCACGCATGTCGACCAGTAATTTGTACTTTGGGGTTGGACAACACGCAATGATGGACAAGAGTAGTTCTATTTATTTATTTTGTTGGTTAAGAAAGTAATTGCTGTCAAATGCAAATAACCAATTTAACAATTATATTCTGTTGCGTGATTGACCAGTGTGCTAGTAATTATCTATAGATATACAATAGATAGAGTAAAATATTTTAGTCATCTTTAATAAGATTATGTTTCATTAAATCAAAAATAAGAAAAATTTGTGCTCATATTTGTGGAACATAAGTGCTCTTTATTTTTACATCACCACTTTTATCGAAGCCTATGTTATCCTTTCTACAAACGTCTCCTACAATTTTCTCATTGTGATCATAGGCCTTATAAATTGTTCACCTTGAGTAAACAACCATTCATCTCCCTGTCACGGTATTATGGAATGTCTACATTCTGCGGGTTGAGAAATGTGGGTGAGAATCTAGTATATTGGTGTAAGGAATCCATTCTGAATGATTAACCTTTTATCACTGTTTATCTTTGTCTAGTTTTCTTCATCGAGTGAGGTTATATTTGATTATTTCACTTATAGCAAAGCAAACGCTTAAACATACGTAATATCACTCTTACTACATTTATCAAAACATTTGTATCAAATAACCTTTAATTATCATATATTTGTAATTTGACTTTGAAACTTGAAAAATAGACGTTCTTTTAAGTATCTGATGTTTGTGCGTTGCCAAAATTTTAATCTTCATAATTTAAATACTCTGAAACTTTCCTTTAACTCTTAAAAGGGGTTGTAAATCACGTCGTAGAAAGTATTTACCTCTGGGGCACTCCCACGTTGATGAAAAACAACGTTATTAGTATTCGAGTGACTAATATTGTATGCTAGTAGGTATATTTTACATGTTACATTTATATACTTAATTGTAATATAACAACTTTTAAATATTAAGAGGCGGTGAGCATTATATGTTTATCACTTAAGGAAAAAAAATCTTTTCAACTGCAAATTTTAAAATAGAAGCCGTTCCCTGACTCGCTAGTTAAAACGAATTGCCCTAAATCAGCGTATTTTCAGTAACGTCACAAACGCTTATTCGCGCTATATTCTTATCTTTTTGAACAAAACCCTGACGCCAAAGGTAAAACGGCTTGCCTATTATTTCAATGATGCTTTTGATCCACTTCTTATCTTTACACTGCAGTTTATATGATGGTGTCATATACTAATGTCGTTTAATTATTTTAAGGATTTTAATAAACAATAAAGTTTATTTTGTTGTTAGAAATCCTAATAAATATATAAAGATTAAATATAGTCCATATATTGTATCTTAATATATTTATTAATATTTTGAACTGAGTTCAGAAACCATGTGATGAAAATTTAAAGATTAGCAAGGTCCTTCAGACCGGAACTAAAGTACGGTAAAGACGGAAATAAAGATGCGGTTCAATCAATTGATTCCATCCAAATAATAGCAAAGATAAATTTGTCTTCAGACAAGGTTTGAGTCCTTTTGTAGGCTCACATAAAAGTGTCACTCAATCTGTTACAACAAAAGGCTTTATAGTAAATGATCACGCAAATGTATAGCCTCAGAGTCAATATTTTACTAACCACGAGCATTTGTGTAATTTGTAATGGTATTTCAAAATTCGGGTAAAAAACTAATATTTATATATATATATATATATATATAACACAAAAACTGGAAACGATATCGAATCGTCTTAATTACGATAAAGTACGAGGAGTATATTATTCATGCATAGACAATTATTATTATACAAACACAACAAAACACTAAACGTACCTGAAACGACGTAAGTTCAGCGACAAAGCAGACTATCATCGACAGGGTTATGCAGCATCAGCTAAAGACATAAAATAGTCGGCGCAAGCGTCGACTGGGCATGATCTGCTGTCGGCAATTGTTTCGTTCTTCAGCTCGATTTCACTCTCCCATTGTTTTTGAAAATCGATACTCGAGTCATTGGGAGTTTGCACATCGTCTAGCAGCCACTTCACTATAAACACTTGGGCTAAATTTTGAGTTTTGGGGTCACTTAACAGTTTCTGAGCATATTGGGATGATTTAGTTGTTACTTTTTACTTGTTTGCAAATTTAGCTCGTCAAAACTCAAGCCATGTCTACTGTTAATAACTGTGAATTTCTGGACTCAATATTGTAAGTCATAATTAGTCTTGACAGAGATACCAGTTGCTTAATAATATATAAAAATATACTGATATAAAAACAGTCTTATTAGATTTTATTTATTCTAATCATTCATTAATAGTCAAGTTTGTCAAAAAACACTTAATTTAAAGTGATTTTCAATGTAGCTAGTTTTTTAAACACTTCATTTACTAACAAAGCCTGGCAGTTATTCACAAGCGACAACATCGTTTGAGCCTGTGTAGACAGCTCGTACACAATGCACATAGATCAAGGGGCAATACAGGTTTGGCCTGTGTATACTCCGGAATAATAGAAAATTGAAGCCAGAAATCGGAAGCTGTAAAGTTTAGTTCATAGGTCATTTCATATAAATATTTTTGTTCGCATACAAATCTATTTGCAGCATGTAATTTCTAAAAATAATTGGCATCTATATCTGAATATTAGATTTAGATGCCAATTATTTATGTCAGCTAACCAAATATTATGTTATGAGCAGCCCCTTCTCAAAATCTGAAAAGGGAAATGGACTAGGAAATAATCTCATAAAATTTGATTGCCTTCAATTTGCCCTTCTTAAGTGAATGACTCTAAACTTATTCATTGAATGAAACGAGAATTCTATCGATAATAGTAAGCCCTTCTATATTTTTTAATAACAGCCAATATATAAAAATATTTTCTGAAATTAAGTTACTTAATAAAATTAACCACCGTGCTATGCTTATTTCAAAATTATAGTTAATATTTGAGCTACCAGAAGGAATTTAACAATAGTTGCGATATTATCCAAATCAAATAAAAGTTACTATCCTGTACGAAATGGATTGCTAAAGGTATGGGATTAATAAAATCCGGTCAAGTGTTAAACTCGACAATGTAGAAGCGTCTGGTCAATAGGAAATTGGACATTCGCTTTCTAAGAGATTACAATTTACAATTTCTCCTTCGGAATATTATAATAAAGATATAAACTTATTTGTTACATTGAAAGTGAATATATAAGTAAGCTATTAAAGGTATCCAGCCATATTGTTTGGGATATTACAGTATACGAGACTAACTTTTCTTGGCAGAACTTTATTTTTAGGGACATGTTCTTCGACGAAAACATCCAATAAAATCTTCTGAAGATTTTTATTCATTAGACTTTCTTATCATAGCGCCCAAAAACTTTTCGCGTTTCTTAGTCATGATACTTTATGCTGGAATAATGACATACTTAAGATGGATATTTTTATTCATTCACAAGAGTTATATCTCACTAGCTATATTTATCAGTCATATACATCAATATCAAGGATTCATGATTCATATATATATCAAATAAAATGAAAAATATTGACTGAACAAACGCATAGGCATGAAATAGTACGGCTCTTACACTAATTAAATGTAATGCGAGCGTGGAACGTGTTAATACGTAGCACTTCCCAAACAAATTTATCTATGCCCACACTGAATTTGCTTACTTCGATGGCGCCGAGCTTTTATTATGCCCGCTGAATATAATACAATAGACGGACCACAATTTTGTCTGCCTCTATTTGTTTGATCCGGTATATTTGTCTTTCTTATTTTAACCAAGGTGGTATCAACATCATATGCTATACAATGTAAATGTTTTACAATATGTACCATTATATTTACTGTTTGTGATTTTTTATTAACCTCTGTCTGCTCCCTCGTCACGTTTGATTAAAAAAATATATCAAAATATACGTGACAGAAATTCAACTAACGTAGAATTACTAAAAGTAATCGAAGTTTTAAATTGAAGCATACAAATCTTTGTGATACCTAAAAAAGAATGCGTCAAAATATGAACAAAATATAATCCTTTAGCTGCTCCAATATTATTCTACACAGTCATGGTACTTCCAAGCCAAGATTGTAGACTCGACGGCGACAAAGACCGGTCGATGCACGCATCACAATAAAACTTCTGGATCGCCGCCTCGGACTGACTGTACCACTTTAAACCTATAAGCCGAATTAACTTTTTTTTTCCGCAGCTTATTTTAACAGTATTTTTAATAAATAAACGCTGCCTGTAATAAAATTCTATTACACGATCGACCCTAATTAATATTAAAGTTGAAGTATACTAGTATCAAATTTGTACTAAAGAAATTAAGATATTTAATTTATTAGGTCAAAGAAAATAGGTCGTAACGTGCATGCTCATTGTGTTTGTTGTACAAAAACGCAGACCTCATTATTTGTAGGCAAAGAATTTACGTGAGCGTATAAAAGCCTACCACAAGTTCATTAGACGTTTAAATTATGTTGAATATAATATAACACGTATAGTTTATTTGTAACTATTACTTAAAGAGGCTTTATTCTTCATAACTATATGATTGTCAATTAGAATACTACGCTTAGTTGATGATAAGTATCAACACTATAATTTTACAAACTGTATTTAGATTTATTAAACAAATAAAGAAAATCCCAGAAATATTGCTTAATCGATTCTTGATCAATTTATAAACCAGAAAATTTTAACACCCCTTAATATTTCTTTTTATTGAAAAACAGTTAAAATATCACAAATAAAAAATAAGCATGCACGATCGAAGTATTTTGTAATTCAAATAGTATTTTATATTACGTATTAAATAAAGACCGTATTGTTTACTATTTAGACAAATAGGAAGGTTTTTATATTTTCCTAGTTGATATAATACTCTATCTCTTAGCAACAAAATATATCCCTTACCTACAGTATACCATAATTTTTTTACAAGCCTCGTGTAACATGCTTTATTATTTTTAAATTAACGTATCGTACGCGAGAAATAATTAAAATTACTGTGCTGTTTTTGCGTTTGTATTTATTTCGTTGGTATATAGGTGGAGTAAAACTATTTTACCTACCCTTAAGTAGGTTTACTGTTGATTTGTGTGAGATGATGTAATAAAAAGTGACATATTTAACATGTTTGTGTAAATAACGGTTGTAAGTGCACGCATGCTTTTTGTGATATTGTCTATATCAATTTATATTTATTAGAGGTTAGGTTTTAATAACGTGTAAATATTTTGCTTTATAATTCAATTATTTAAAATATATTAGTATTGTGTTCTATAAAGTAGAGCAGAATTTAATCCAAGCGTAATTTGATTGTTCCATAAAAGCCAATATTTTTGCCTGATTATTAAAGAGGTTTAAAGCGTTATTTTTGCCAATCATATCTACATAAGCTTTAAAGCCAGATAAATTTAAATAATATAATTTTGATACCCAGCGACGAAAGTTTATATCACAGCCATTGCAGATGCACTTAGGCATTAGGTATATCCATACAATGTTATTGTTGAGAATATATCACTAAGAAACCTATGCACTAATTTATAATACGTTAACACTCAAACGCTATACAGAAAAAGATATATACACAAAATCATTCAGATGTATTACTATATTTTTATTAAATTTAAAAATGATAGGTGTCGCAGAATGACACGTTTCTATTTATATTGGTTTGAACGACTGACAGCCGGCGTCCGAGATAATATATTAGAAACGAGAGGACCGTGACGTAATGTATTGATAGAAAATGACACTGACATTCTATAAAATGATCTCCGTGGATGGACAAGAAGATATCATTTCGGAGGGTTTTGCTCAGTGATTGTATTGAGCGGGGTGCGAACGCGGTACTACCCCCTTTCACGGCAAGGTTTCAACTGAATCACCCCCGACTCGATGCCTCCGCCCAACATAGAGCGCTTGCTCGTGTTACGCTCGGAACAAAATTGAACCGTCATGTTATACATATAAAGCTCAAATTAGTCTGCAAACGTGTTTGTGGTGAAGAAGATTCGTGCTTCGGTTCGTATAAGCGGCCAATACGCATGTCCACGACATTGTATATAAGTTCGTATAGATGGCATAGTTTCCTTGTACATTTGGATTTTCTCGAGTTCAAGGACTTTGCGTTATCTGTTTGAGTTTTTGAGCGTTGAATATTTCTGTTATCATGTTTCGTAATTGGTTGTCGATCGATATGGATAGAAAATAAAATCAGGGCTGTGTGAAGTTATTTTAATTGTATAGTGTAGGGTGAGGATTCAGGCGTAGTTTATTTTTAAAACAATTTGCTTAACAATTACATTTATGATTTGAAATTTATTTAGAAAAAATATTCATAATTTATTATTTTACTTTATTTTAAATATTATGTATTTTGAATAATTTAAATTTTAAACTAATTATAATTTCAGTTAAATTAAATATTTTATATAATGATTAGTCTTCTGTTTCATAAGTCGTTACGTTAGTCGTCGGCAGGGATTGACTAACACCATAGTATAAACAATACTTTTATTTCTGTAGCTTCTAATCCAACTCCTTTACCTTATTCTAAGTAAGAATTACTGCTATGAATTATAATTTACTGTGTATAATACACTTAACGCATAGATTGTGTTGTTCTTCACATCCACTTTAACTTCGAGAGATAGGTACTTCTGTATATTTCTCCTGTTATCGTGCCATTATGCTGCTCGTGAATCTTACTTAAGAAAAGAGCGAGAGAATAAGAAAACTCAGCCAAGGTCAACAGGAAAGGTTCCCATCGGCAAATATTTTACTACAAGACTACCAGTGATTCTATGATCAATATTCATGCATTAATATGTTTTATTACAAAAACCTTTCATTGTTATGACTTTGATGTGTGTGAGGGAAGTTGTTATGTTTATTATCTATAATTTAAAGCATTATAAATTGACGTGTTGTATTAATAAGGATGGAAGAAATTTAAAGATCCCTAATAAATAGAAAACTGACCGATTAATATATATTTTAAAATAAGTACTGTTACCGTTGTAATATTAGGTGCTAAAGGTTGTAGGTGCAATCCCAGCCAGATAAAAATGAAATGTTTATTTAATAATAATATATTTAATTATAAAAACATGTTTGTACTGGGTTTGGGTGTTTCATATGTTTATTTAAGTATTATATTTTCTCTGTTGTCTGATATCCTTAGGACAAGTGATTTAAGCTGCTTTTCTCGCAGTCAGGTCAATGTATAAGATATTTTGTGAAAAAAATGCCAAGCAAATATTGAATAAAGACAAACTAGAGTTTATTCAACATTTTTTATTTGGTTATTTTTTTATTTAAAATTCACAAGCTATTGTTTATATTAAATAATTCTGTTACTATACTTTTGTTAGATCAAAACACTTTAAAATGCTTTTGACGTATGTTCGAATCGTAACATAAAACTGTTTAACATATACACACAACGTCCTATTTATTACTTTTCATATTGTTTGGACTTGACTTATTGCTATACACGTACAAAGAATGCGAAATATTTTCAACAGACTTAATATTAGTGTTTGTGGTTTATTTTCTTTTCTCAACATAATATTCTAAATAAGACATAGGACGCTCTTGGCTAAGAGTTAAAAATCTAGAATATTAAAGAGTACAGGATCTTGTTTAAACTTCCATATGTGTAATTTATATATAAATTATTGCCGATCACATTATTGCGATGGATTGGATTGGATGTCGATTATGGATTTATTAACATGCTATAATTGAATGGACTTTTTACCTTCTGTTAACAGTAGGTACCTTACTCTAGTATCTCTATCGGAATTCATTGTTCTAATTTGATCTCCTTTCGTACGACAATAACGAGATCATTCCTATAGATTAATAATAAAAGTATATTCACATAAAACCTCCATTACTTTACATACATTAACCTGATTTTCATACTTCAATAACACAAATATTCATCAAATATGTTTACCCGAGTGAGGATTGAACCCACAACACTGCGGAATATACTATCATACCCATTACACTTAGAGACATAAAACGATATAGAAGTGACATAACTAACATTCATACGACATAAAAATCAAAGTAAATAAAAATTTAAAATAACCATTGACTTTACATAGCAGTGCAAAAGGAACGTTGAGCCATTTAGTTCTCTCTCGTATAAATCTGAACATATTGATATATGAACCCATTTGTCTGTTCATTCCAAACTCAGTAGATCACGTTTCATTGTTACGTATGATAGAACGTTATTTTGATGTCTACACATTGATCACCTAATCCGAATTCGGTGTTGTGGAAAATTGACTTATGTATTTTCCTTCCACACTAATGCAAATGTGATAGAAACGTATACAAAAGAGAGTTGAAGCATAGTGATACATATCTGATAGTATTGAAACCACCTCATTACTCAGAAGAGAGATGGCTCACGCATTATACCTGTTGCCTTTGTTACCGTTCTAGGTCCATTTTTCAATTTGCTGCGCGCAGGTATTCGGCACCATAAAATCCACCCTTAAATATTTATATACCAGTTGATAGACGGCAAGATAATATTTGCGATGTCGTAAAATTAAAACACTAGCTGCTCGCGATAAAAATCAAGTTAATTTACAATTCGATTGGAGTATTGCTTACTTTACGCGAAATGTTAAATGTTGCATGCATCAATATATATAAAGAAAGAAGCTGACTGTCAGACTCGCTGGCTAACATATCAACACTGGGCCTAAACTATAAGGGTTGAAAACTAGAAATTTTGCACAAGGGTTCCTGATTTTTAAGTTATTCATATGAAATGTAAAAAATGGGGTAAAAAGGGGCGCAAAAGTTAGTATGAAAGTTCAAAAATTTACCTTGTGAGTGAAACCACGGGGTGCTGCTAGTTTGTAATAAATGGTTTTTAACAATCAACATATTAATTCTTAACGTATAACTTCTAGAATAACTAGAAATAGGATTAATATAAAAATGAGATGAGAGAACACGAGTGCTTATTTAATGTAAATAGGCAATTTACAGAAATAAACGAAAAAGCATTTTCATTCATACGGCATTATCTTTTTTCTCGCTTTATCTTTACACTTTGAGAATAAACGCTTTCTAGAGACACTTAAATATTACTTCTAATGTCTTATAAAAATGGTATTCACTATCGAACTGAAAATATATAAAAAAATGTAACCCTTAATAAAAATAAGTTAATTTTAACCAAAATGCCTTCAAATTTACTCACTCAGGTTTTTTTGTTTATTAGGTTACTGAAACTGTGGGAGTTAATTTTGGGAGTGTTATAATAAATGAAAAGAAATGTACACATAAAATGTAATACTTTTTAATCGAAGCTAAGAAAAGAACGACTTTGACTTGGCACTTATAAGGTCGAGATCATAAATTTTACAGCATAAAGTACGAGTTTGGAATATTCAGTACATTTATATTCAGAATACCCCTCGTATAAAAATATTACTTCAAAAATGAAATATAGTATCATTTTATGAATCTCTCTTCGTGTTAACTTGTATTTAGATGAAATAAAAGCGGTCAGGTTCAAATTTAAATTTGAACCTGTTTGAAAATTTAAATTTAAAGTTGTAAGTATAATAAAAAGATAGACGGGATTTTTAAAGAACATATATTTTCTTTTAGGAACAGTTCATTGGAATAGCTATATACTTATCACTACTGCTTTAAAAGGTTTATCAATAACTCACTTTAGTGAGTAGGAATTATAACTTCATCGTTTAAATTAGTTGTCTTAAAATTCACTCATAATTCATTTTAATATGATATAAATACTCAATGAAAAAAGATAGACCTATTTTACATTCAAATGAATATGTTTATATATATTTATTGAACTTTACACTTCATCGGTAAATTCTGAGGTACAAATGTTTAAAAAGATTTTTAAATGGGTACCTCGCACTCACGGACTCTGCTTTCTAGTAGCAGTGCATATTGTTTCAATTTGAAAGTGGCAGTCAAGCATGAATAATATATCATTCTATCTGCCCAGACCATGAGCTCATTTATACATTCTCTAAGTAATCGGTATAAGGTGTTAACGTATCCGTATGAAATACTTTCAGTACAAATAAAAGAATATGCCATATTTTTACCCGCGGGGTATCACACACATCAGCTTCCTTTTTAGATTTATATTTTACAAAACATTTGAATAGTTATAAATTGGATATTAATTTAACATTGAGAACAAAAAGCACTTTTTATTTTAAACCGCAAGCAGCAGGTTAAAAAATTCCTAAATTAACCTTTCAAATAACTTTTACAGCAACATCAAAAATAGTTTTCGATAGAAAATTCAGGCGGACGGCTCGCGGCCCACCCACGTGACCACAAGCTGAATTTACTCCGGAAATCAGGAAGCTCCGGGCTTTGCGTGGACTTTTTAATGGCACAGTCGGTTGGTTTGCCACACCGAAACCTGCTAGTAATTTATGAAGTTTCGCAATTAAAACAGGTTTTCTGAAAGCGAACTTCTAACACGGGGTTCGAATGTACGATTCCTTATAATGTGTTGTTAATTATATAATAAATAAGAGCAAATTTTAACACTAGACTATTCTTCGCCGTTTCTAATTCTTCGTGACTTTACTTAGTTTTATGATGTGTTCAAATTATTGTAGTTAAACTTGCGCTTTGTAGTCGGCTTGTAATACACAATTATAGAACTTTATTATTCGTTGATATATTTTCCATATGAAATATTTTTCTGCATATTTGTAGCCCAATGTTTGTTTTGCTAATTCAGTTTCAATTTACGACGTTTGTCTAATATTGGAATTTAGACACTGAAATGATAGAAAAAAAATATGGTAATTATAATATTTATTTAAAATCTCAAAAAGAACGTAAAGCATTTGCTAGATGAAGAAACACTTTAAGAGATCATGTTTCTACTAATATGCAGGATATTATTTTTTAATTTTAACCATCAATGTATTCTTAGAATACTGTAACATTGACATTTAAAAGATAAAACAAAATAAGTGGCGAAAATATCAGAGCGAGGAGGAACGCTGACAGGTAAAACGATCAGCTATTCTGGTAAACCTTTTAGTCTGGAATATTTATAGACAGATCGCTATTTCATGACCTAAATGAAGTAGAACGTCTACATTTTGAGTATTAAGGATATTTAATCAACTGGGGAAAAATGACTGGTAATTCTCAAATCAATGCTTAGATGTCAGTATAAGACAAAAAAAAACTGATTTGTACTTGATCATAAATAATAAATAAAAGGTTGTAAGGCACACAATATAATATGTTGCTAGTATTGAAGTTTACTTAGCATTAGACATCTACTTAATTTAATTTAGTAATATGTTTACGAAACATATTATAAATACAAATTTTGTAAGAAAAATAAGTAGCCTAGTTTGTAAATTGAGATTAAAAAGTGTAATATTTTGAAATTGTTATTTTCAAACAACGAATTTATGTGCGTTCTACACTTCTACCAAAAATATTGATAATAGTAGATTATTTAATATGTCTATTCTGATACTTATTTAATTAAAAGTACCGTACAGAATTTTCTTAACTACTTCCGTAGTAGATCCGAAATATTATTGCACGCACAGTTATAGCCGTCCAGACAGGGAAACACATTCCTTTTATTAAGCGAACCCCAAGCCCAACCCAAGTGAAAATAGGCACCATAAAGAAAACCATGGCATTACCAACACGCTACATAAACTAAAATCAACCTTATTAACTACTGTTACAAGTCATTTTTAATTAATCGTTACATCGTATTTACTTCATTCCTCTCGGAACGCTATTCAATGGCAAAATGTAAATAAAATGGCATGCATTAATTGCTAGGTTTTCACAGTTCGTTTATCGGACGGGCAGTTTCTTTTTTATGCTCTTTTAATGAATCTGGCATTGTTTTAATAGGTCCATTGGATTAGATTTTGTGTCTAGTTTTAATTTTGATCGGCCTTTTTATTCTATATTAACTAGTACACCATTGATAAAAACTGAGTTTTCAATTACAACTTGAGGTCGTTAAGAGGGATGATGTTGTAGAAATAAAGAAAAAAAAAATGAAAATGTTTGGTACGTTATGGTTTTTATCACGTCGGCATCGCACAAAGGGGATAATAAACCAGACAGAAATTTTAAAAGCGTGCTGTCTAACGTTCCTTTGTTTCTATCAGGCAGGATTTTATCGGATTTTAAAAACAGGATCCCTGTTTGCTATCTTGCTGTTTCGCTTTGATGCAATGTTCGCAATAAACATATTTTGTAGAGGTTTTGTATCTGGTCAACTTTTATAAAAACATTTAGGTACAGCGACAGTTCACAGATATTTATATTTTGTTTTTATGTTTGCATTATTTTTGTAGCTTGTTCAAGAAATCTTTTTGTATATTCGTGGTATTTACGGTTTGCTGTTAGATCAATTTTTCCGTTGTAACCCAACAAAAAAAAGTTTAAAGACGAAACAAGTAGTTGAAATATAGTTAAAAGAAAGATGCAACTCCATGACCGTAAAACTAAGTGTAAGTAAAACTAGTAAAAGTAATATCTTATCGGTTTTTTTTTAAATTAAGTTATATATAAATTATATTCCAGCATTGTTGTACATTAGCACGCAACATTTTGTTTTGTATTTTATCCTTAACACGATAAATCACATACAGCTGCTAAATAAAGTAAGCCAATAGGTCAAGGTCAGATGAAAAATGAATAAATAAGCACTGCACCAAAGGTGCATTCACTTTGATTAAGCCATACATCATTTAGATGCACTCAGACAAGACCAACAAGTTATAACTTGATGCCATTCTTACTTAGACGTTAATATATATTCAGAGGTAACAATCGTTATTTCAGCGAAAATTTCTGCGATTATATATTTCTATTTCTATTATAGTAGAAGTTAATTCTTAAAAAGATTTCTGAACTAAAAGACTTATAGACGTTTTTAGCCCCATTCACTGTCCGAAGTCCATTTTCATGGATCTTATAAATATACTATCAATGTCTCAGCCCACTCTTCTTTTATGGAACTAAGAACCAGACGGTCCGTTGTACAAACGAAAGCATTATGTGCATTCCGAAATGTATAAATCGGATTGTTCGATTCGTTGCAATCTAGATAATCCTTTTCTATCCGAACGAACATTCATTTCAGTGAATGCAATTTCCTCATCAAGTATTTCAAGATGCTCCTGGGGATTTCTATGTATTTCGTGCCTTCATCATATTAAGAGGGTTGGTTATGTATTGTGTAATTCTCGGGCAGAGCTTCTGAGTGTAATTGAATAGAACAATGGTAATTAAGGTTGTTCTCGCAGCAACCAGTATAAACGAAGAACATTTCGTTTTATTCTTTAATAGTTTTAAGAAAATCTGAACTAAACGGATCCATCTGAGAAAAAATACTACTAACTTTTACTAATTTACACCTTTTTCAAATATTACATTTGAAGCATTAAAAAATACACAGGTTAAAAAAATATAGATTTAGTGTTTATTAAATATTGCTAATGTTAATATTGTAATCTTTATACCAGCTATAGAAAATATCGACGGTCATACGTTGGCCTCCACATGAAAGGGGAAATAATGCTCTTAAACGCTGCACAGGGTAGGCTTACTGGCAATTGCAGGGCAAACCTTCGCGATGGAAATGCTGCTGCTCATCCTCACCCTGCTGAGATTGAGCTCTACTGTTTCCGTGGGATATACCGCCATCTGTTGGTTTCGGTACATTAGTCACCTCTTACGATAACTCAAATAGTGGGTATTCCAACGTACCGGTACTACGGCGTTTAAGTATTACATTAAATATTTTCTTATTAAACTGAGGTCAAAATAGCACTCTACGACCTTATCAATTATATGAAAATATAGGCAACCCTTGGACCCGGTCATGGTCGATAGTAAATAATAATTCCAGCAAAATATTGCCTACATATACGCGTACCCTTTCCTTTTGCTCTAAAGAACGGGCTATTCAGTGATTTACAGGTTTGAACAAAGCCTTCATACGATATGTTACACCTGCGAGCCTGTAAGGTAATTTCGCTTTGGGCGTAACGCAATCTGTGTATGGTTTAAAAGGGTGCCTGGATAAATTAATTATAGCTTACAAACGTAGCAATGGAATCAATAACAAAATGGAGAGTCACAAGGTATCTATTATTTTATTCTGATTACATGTTTGCTGTATTTGTCAGACTTTGAATTTTAAATGAACGTACTAATAGAAGCAATATCGTATTTTTTAAACGTATATGCAATTATGTCATTTTGGATGCATTTTTATGTATGCCTAACTGTGACAAAAGTGTAACTAAGATTTGAAAATATTAATTATTTTGATTTTGTAATATGTAAAAACAAGATCTTATGTCTCTCATCTAAATGTTTTTTTTTAATACAAATAATCAGCTCTTACATATAAGCTGAAATCCAGTGATAGTAGATATTGATCTATACAATGTCAAATCGTTTAACGGATTTAGAATGCAGGATTATAACCAAAACCACTACTGTCTGTTGTGAGCATGCGTTACATTATAGATACAAAGCAGATAATTTTTATATATTAGTTTGATTTTATGACCGATTGTCTCACATTATCATCAAATCATGAATACCTCATTTCTATTAAATTAGCACGTACATTCCAAAAAGGTATGTTGTAAGTTCTACTATCCAGATAGACTATAATTAAAAATAAAGTGCCATTATTTCCAGTTTGTAACATGAATTTCAATGTATCCGAACTAAATAAAAGCAGGGTTGGATACAAGTCAACAAATAAATCAAATAAGTTAGGAAGAAAAAATATTGTCCATAGAGATTGTACAGACGTAAGTAACGCGCTCAGCCACAGTCAGCAGGATCGTAGAAATAGGTGGTTGCTTTTTCTCCGGTCCTAAAATTAACCTTAATATTATTGAACCTCGACTATTTACATTTCACTAAGATTTAAAGAGGTACCTTATACAAATAGCTATCTATTTATGGTATATAAAAGATTTTTGCGAATTAAAAAAACAGAGTCTATCATTATTTATTACCAGTAACCTTCTTATTAATACGTCTACCGTACGAATATTTCCAGGCAAAAACTACAAATTGGATTGCATAGAATATTAAAAATGATGTTTTACTTCGACAAAATAATATAGAAATAATTTAAATATAATACTTTGTGGAAGTAGTAATAACGTACACAGATTGACAAAAATATTATCTAAGAATGTGTTAACATTCTTGGATAATGTCTTTGTTACCCTCAAAAAAGACTGCCGTATTGCATTGAGAAGTCGACATAAAATGTAAAACGCATATAGAAGCTGTTGAATAGAGAATTTATTATAAACACTCTACTTTAAAGATGTGTATTCAGTCGGCGTAGGTAGCTACTAGTAATTAATAAATGCGATGGACGATCGATGTTTCAGTTCCAGTTAAGGGTTGCTCTAAGCCTTGCATTTAGCTTTTCCTATATATACTACTAAGTTGACCAAAAGCATACGTCTGCATATGTCACGTCACCGCAGCCAATGCTCATGTCGCTTTTTTGCAAGAACATCGACACAACTTTGAAGTAAATAAAGTTCTAAAATGAACACTAACCAAATGATTGTAAATTCTGTTTTTGAATTTTAATTAATTTCAATTTCCGTCGTTATTCTTGCAGAAGAGCGATGTCATAACAAATATATTACTCGCGCGTTGCCATTTTAAGATATTCTGCAATATTGCCCAGTAATTTCACTGTCTCACCCTTTACAGCAATACGAGTACTACTGTTTTGCGATAGTAATAAATAAGAGTAAGAAAGTCAAATTGATAAGTTCACTCAAGGAAAATTGATCACCTGAGACTTTAAAATAAGGTATTTTGAATTCACCTGACAACAATAAGGGCTTGAACTTAGTAAGGTAAAAGACTTTCAGCATCTAACTCAGACCATACTTTACTGCCGCTCTATACTTTTAAAACATACATCACGCCTGTGTAACATCGGGGTAGGCAAGGACTATGAATCTCCACTTCACTACGATCTTGGCTC
Organism: Heortia vitessoides; assembly: GCA_020976665.1. Taxonomy (NCBI): domain Eukaryota; kingdom Metazoa; phylum Arthropoda; class Insecta; order Lepidoptera; family Crambidae; genus Heortia; species Heortia vitessoides. The sequence continues at coordinate 6,344,396 of JACJUM010003129.1, forward strand.
TCTCTCTTTTCTTATTCACATAAGTCCTTTTATACACGCTTACTTATTCTTGGTACTTCTGAATCCTTCTTTAATACCTCTTCTACCTAGTTAAGGTGTTAAGCTAGGTTGTCAAGAAGAGATAAGAGTATATATAGACCAGCTATTCCATTTACATTCTTCGCTCTATATATTTGTGCAGTCATTCTACTTTTAGCCATTCTATCTAGCATGTCCATACTCTCAATATTCCTTTTTGTATTTTTGTTTCAATATCATTGTTTACACCTCATTGATCTTTTATCACACTATTCTTGAATAATATAATACTATTAGTATTATTTTTAATCACATATAACGATTCCAAATGTATATGTAAGCCGTAACTAGCTACATAAATTGCTTAAAAAAGCTTAATTCAGGGCTATGAGGCGGCTTCCCATATTTTATTCATTGTGACAACGACTGGAATAATCGTGGGCTTCCCTAATGTAAAGCTAATAATAGCGTCAAATGTCACGTCAAGGCTTCACCTTAATTAAAGAGCAACCGAAGAACGCGTCCATCGCGGCTTGACCATCTTTTTTCCCTTAATAAATGGAACCAAAACGTTGAAACAGAATCCGCAAATATAAGAGTTTGTTTTGTTCGTGATTTGATCTATGTAGTTTCTATTTGAAGAAAAACATTTCATTACATACAAATAAAAATACCTGACATATTTGAATAAGCTAAGGTCTTAATTAATAACAACAATCAAATAACTTAACACAACATTTTAAATGATTTGAATTTTATCCATAGATATATTGTAAAACACTTATCCGATGCGGCTGGATCACGTACAAAAAAGAATCAAATTTCTTCATCCTATAAATCCCATAATTGAATTTCATTGTAATTCATATACGAATCTGGAACATCTCGAGATCCATCTTATTACTAATGTATAAACTCACCAAATGTGTAGGATGTGGCAGTACATGCCACGTAACATATTTAAATTTTTGGGAGATCACGTATGTCAGCAGACAACTCAAGTATTAATCAATAACTTAATATACAAATGCTGCTTTTATAAATATTGCGTTTGAATTAAATTAATAATTTATCAATACATTATATTTACAGCCAATCAAGATAGGTTTACTAAAATTATATGTAATCTCTTCTACCATAATACAGAGCATTGATTTGTCTTTTAATAAATTATGCAATGTTAGTTAGCTGCGTTTGAGCACACAAAATCTGAACGTAGCTCAGATAAGCCGACAAATACCAACAATGGCGAATTTCTCGTGGGCATAGTATGTCACACCTGCAAGCACTAAGTCACATCAAGTCAACAGTATTGGGTTACATAACACTCGTCTATCGGGAATCGATGTCGCTGGCGTGCCATAGTCTCCACGACTGTCGTAGCTCTGCCAGCAAACGAATAATTAATCGGCCAACCAACGTTCCACTTTCTACGGAATTGGGGTACGCTTTTTCGTCTATTCGTACTAGCTAATAAGATTTGTTGATAAGGGCAAAACGTTTTTCCGTGTCCTACCTATTTTTGCTGTGGTGTCATAATTAAATTAAACGTAAATAATTTTACGTAACGCAAATATATATATATATATATATATATATATATATATATATAT